>HE670535.1:18640-48424 GCA_000313835.2 Heliconius melpomene melpomene | reverse complement strand
TAAATATATATACTTTTATTTGTCCATTTCATCAACATTAATTATGTTAAAAGTGTTAGTTTAGTGAACATTGCTGAGGAGTCAAACACATGTACTAAATAATCTACATAATAATTTCAAATAGTAAGAATTTGTTAACACAATCACGTTCTAAGCGATGTTCAATTTCAACGTTAATAAAGAAAAATCTTATTTAAATAATCCTAATGGGTTATAAGTAAATTAAAGATGTTCTATTTTATAAGATCTTAATAATAATTTTTATCAAGATTATTTCTTTTAAATTTGTGTTTATACTGAAAATCTTTAATTTATAAAGGAAAATAAGAAGAAAAGAAACATTTAATAAGAGAAATTTTGAAATAAAAATTTAAGCCAATTGCCAGAACTTCTAAAAGCTTGGAACACTTTCATTTGTTATAACTTATAACGGAGATGCATGCTGTCAGTCACAGGTATTAATCATAAGAAAACAATTAGAAAAATATTGATTCAAAAATCGTTTTACCGTCTTCTGTTCAGTCAGCCACGAGCGCATGGACCAATTCCACAATTAATTTCAAATTAATACTTTGTACACAATTTATTATAATTATGATAGGTGGAGTCTTGATATGGGGGTGATGAACAGTTATTTATATAAGATTAAAGTTATTCTATAAAATAAGTTCCATTTAGGTAAAGATTTAACAAGACAAATAATACAGATTCATGAAATTTGATATATCTGCTCATTGTAATTTGATAACAACAAATGGTTTTGTTAATTTAGATAAAGGTATTAATTGTAACAATAACTAATAAATCCATGGGTTAAGCCCAGATTTCTTTTATTCTTAAGACGAAAAAAAGATAATGTTTCCTCTTTTGTATGAATTATGGACTCGACTTGTATACTATAAAAAAGATTAAATACAAAAACTTTGAAAATGAATGATATTTCGATGTTTCTTACCGGGGTAGTTGCGGGGCTGGTCGCATTCGGCTTCGGAGATCTCGTTAGAGTCCTTGCTCTCGTTGAAGGAGGACGAGCAATTGTTGTCGGTGTTGTTGCGGGGGGGAGGTGGGGGAGGCTCGGGGGAGCTGCCACACTTGCGGGTACCTACATTAATTATATAGACAGGCTTAATGAAATTAATATAATTTGTAATATTTTTTTAATAATTTTAAACAGTGATTTGTGAAACGTATTATTAGTTTGGTATACGTAGATTCCAATCTATAAATCATGTGTAACAGGTAAATCACTATAAGACATTATAATTTACATGTTTATTAACAGTCCTTTTCTGTAAAAAAAACATGATTATTATTCGGCATTTGAAAACGAGAAAAAATATATGATGCCAATGCAGGACCCATAAAAGCATAACTATGTTCTTCTAATGTGACCATGTTAATGTTATGAAAAGACAAGACAATAATAGTTTTTTTTACAAAAACACTATATTATTATTTATTGGTATTTGAAAATTTCAAAAATATACAAAAGATACCAATGCTAGGGCGGGATCCGTAGTGGTCGGAGTAGGGGGTGCCGTAGGCGCCGGTGTACTGCTCGTCCTCGGGCGCGCAACACGCGGGCTCATCGTACTCGGGGCCGCACGCGTACATCGGGCGGGAATAGCGGGCGCGCTGCACACACAACAAATAAAGATGACATTTTAATCTATAATTTTGTTTTTTGTCAAGTAAAAAGTAAACTAAATTATATTGAAAGGTAAGAAAATATTTTATTTTTATTTATCATGCATTTTCGGAAAAAAACAGCATTTTTGAATACTCACAGTAAAAATGTAATATACATTACAACATAAAAATGTAAATTTTACCTTTATATGTTAAGACATTTTTTTAAAGGATTACTGTTTTCTATTAGGTATTTTTCACTATAACAAAATATAAAAATGTTAAATTGAGATAGCTTAAGAATAAAACAATGACAGAATGTTACTTCATAATATAAAATGAATTTAAAAAATCATATCACTTTTTAAAAAAAATTATCTAGTTTTCAAAACAGCATCCGCCAGGATATATCGTCATACAGTAATTTAAGATTTATTAGGAGCTAAGGAACGAATAGAAACACTTCAAAGATAGGCGCAATATCTTATTGTTAGTACTCACGTATTGGTCCTCTTCAGCGCAGGTAGCGGGGTCGTCGTACTCGGGAGCAGTGGAGTAGATGGCGCTCTGTCCGCCCTGAGAGTTCTTGCGTGCGTAGCGGCTGTTTGCTCGTGGCTATGATATAAATATAAATTAAAACATTAACGTGAAAAAAAAATGCAATACTCGCAAAAAAAAAAAACAGTAAATGTTAATCACTATCTTACCATGCTCTGAGATCCGGCGCGAGAATGAGCTGGGTGGTGGGGATGGGGGTGGGGGTGCGCGAGGGTGCCAGCGTGCGAGGGGTGGTGGTGGGGGAACGCGATCGCCTTGCTGGGGTCCATTTCTTCGCGGAAGCCAAGCAGGTGGAACGTAGCATAAGGGCAGATTTCATCTTCCATGCCTGAAAGTTGTAAATTATATGTTAGGACAAAGATTTTCATGGATTTTTATAAAGTTTGGGCAGTTAATTTTTTTATCACTCCAGTAATAAAAGGGAAAGTGATTTCAATGTAAATAATAAGTATTGAATTTAACATTTATAAATAGTATCTATCTAGAAATACAATATTTGTTAAAATGTATGATAACTTAATAATTATTATTAATTAGTCAAACCAAATTATTTAAAAAAAACTCTGTTACAAACTCAATGCATATTATAGCACACTTGACATTCTATACAATACGTACATATAGTAATATATTTGCATGGAAGAGAGTTATCATAGTAAAATGAGGAATGGTAATAGGTATGAAATACTGCTTCAAAGTTCGTTACAGTAATGTTTTTACGTATACTAATACACTAGTTTTTGTTTCATTAAAAAAAACCAAGTAGTTATGATTTTACAGGCATTTGAAGTTTGCAAAAATTTTAAATGCCGCTAACAGTCCCGCGGTCGGCGGTGACGTCACAGGTCTTGCAACTCGCTAGTCGCCGGTGATAGTTAGGAGATCTCGCGCAGTACTTTGTTTGTTTGATACTTACCTGTGCTAAAGTGTTAATCCAATTAATTAAAATGGATGAGGGATTCGAAAAAGGGCAATCGTATAACCTACCCGTAATAGATGGATTTATGTTTACCGATTATTTATCGAATAATAGTGATTTTATCGCCGCAGAAATACAAGGAGTAAAAATGCGAAGATAAGTTTTGTTGTCTAACTAGTAATATTATGTCGATTTCGGGTAGGGATAGATAATAATATCTTATGTTATTTTATTTGAAATTATTTATTTAAAACTGTAATGTAACCTAACCTAACTAGTTTCATATTGTAGGTAACGCTATTTGCGTTAAAAGTACCACACCTTTTATTTCAGTTCAAAGTACTAAGATTGTTTTATAAGTGAAAATAATATAATAATAATATAACTAAATACATGCAGTAAGTTGAGCAGATGTACATTTTCTTTTATGTAGATTTTTAATATTTTTATATATGTATATCTGAATAACATTTTTATTGTCATTATTGTAGATCGGCAAGAGAAAGTTATGGTCATGATGCTATTGCGTACGTATAAGTTAAAAGAGTAGGTAATGTATGTATTGCCAAATGTAGATTACAGCAGAACACCGCGCACGTATTAAACCATATTATTGCAGTTTAGAATGCAATACAAAGAACCAATAAGTTTATACGTAATCTGTGAAGATTGTGCCGCCAGCAGAGGTGATTGTAAACATACCATGACATTTATAATGAGCTACATCGTTGAAGCGACGAGTCTTGGCATTAATCCTGGCGTATGTTGCCAGGGTCTGCCTTCCTGCTTAACCTACTCCACTTTACACGATCTGTAACGTCCTGAGTGGTTCGACCTTTGGTACTTATGTCCTGCATCACGACATCCGTACACCGCATCCTTGGGCGTTCGGAGGTTTAGCTCCAGGGACAGGATAGACATAGCAGGGCACCAGCATCCGACACAGTTCCTAACTGGCGCGCAACGTGGACATACCATCTTAGGCCACACTCTTGGAGCTTATCCGCTACGTCATAGACCCCAAGACTACCTCGAATGAATGTGTAACGTATGCGGCAAACCGCGTTACGCCGCCCATTCACCTCAGCATCTTCATTTCCGTGACGTGAAGATCCTCAGCATGCCGAGATAGTGCTGGCCAATATTCGCTGCCGTATAAAAGAACCAGTCAGATGATGCTCTTATATATCAGCCCCTTGAGCTGGGTGGTATTCTGCGGTCGCAGATCACACCAGTAACCCCCCACCATTTGGCACAGGCAGCGCATAACGGATCCAAGGTACTTGAAACTTTTCCAACTTAACGCCTGGCTCAGGACTTATAAGGACAGTGCTCGAGTCCGGACTCCCTCAGGCTATGTATTCGGACTTCGACACATTTTTGTTTAAGACTGCCGTTCTCAAGCGCACCCTTCCAGAGGTTCACTTTACGCTCCAGCATCAGTTGGTTCTCTTCAATGAGTGCAATGTCATCGGCATACATCATCAGCCATGGAGGCTGGTCCTGGATGTGAGCCGTGACAGTATCGAGCACTACAATAAATAAGAACAAACTAAGAGCCGAGCATTGGTGAACCCCCTACTGTGATCTAAAGAGTTTGGTGCCGCCAACAGCAGTCCTAACCATCGCGAATCGGAAAGCGGGATCGTGGTACATATACCTAATAATCTCAATATAGGCCTCAGGGATCCCTTTCTATCGCAATACCCTCTAAATACATTGACGAGGCACCCAGTTAAAGGCCTTCTGCAAATCTAAAAAGGCTGCAAATCTAATGCAGAACTCTTCTTTTTTTTCCTGTATGCCTCCATCAAAGTTCTGAGTAGTCTCTCCATTAAAGTACTGATTAAGTTTGTGGTAACGCTCAAGCCAAGGCAAGTGTTGATGGAAAAATTCAAGCTTTCTAGTATCGATACTATAATAAAAATAATCAAAGCTAAAGATTTTGGTACAACACGCCATGAAACCGAGCAAGATAGAACTGTTTTTTGACAAAGTACTATCAAAACTTCAATATCTTAAAATACAATGCTCGCTATTACATTATGTTTGTGAAAAAAAAAGATTTGAAAAATATATCTATATATTATTTATTAAACGAAACTAAATTTGTAGTGTTCCACCACCACCAACACCAGCTAAAGAAGAGCGCGAACTGCGAGTGAACGAAGTCGAACTGAGCGAGCGAGTTTTGCAAGACCTGTGACGTCACGCGAGTCGGTTACGGCCCGACGGATTCTCACGTCGCGCGCTTACTTTAAAGGACAATATCTCAAAAACTAATAGACGAATCAAAATAATTCTTTCACACGTATTTTTTGTTTTTAAAAGACAATATGATGAGCTAGAATTTAAATTTTGTGATTATTCTCCATTATGTATTAACATAAAATAGTTAACATAATACGATAAATAAAATATAATAACAATAAATAACAAGCTTGTTAGGCATGAAATAAATATTAAATACCGTAAAAACATATCACACTTTTTTGTTTGTTGTTAACTACACTTACCAGTAAGTTGTGTTAGTAATTCACTCGTCACTCTTATAAATAAGTATATGTGAATATTTTAATACAAACAATAAATATATATAAAATTAGGTAATATAATTATTCGGCAATAATCGTGGTTTATGGTTTGTATTTAATATTATAAGTAATTTAACATATTAGCATGTGAAAAATAAAAATTACTTTATAAAATTAATATTCATTCCGCAATTATTGCTGATAATATTTTGAGAAGAACAAAGCAAGCAATTTTTATTACGTATGTAGAAATGAGACGTTTTTTTAATCTAATTATTAATTTTCATATAAATATTTCATAAGGATCTTATAAAATAAGATACAATCCACGATATCTGTCGTTAGTTAGTACCAGGTTAATATTACTCCAAAAAGTAAGAACATGCAATAAAAAGAGAACACAGAAGAATAAAAACCAAAAAGTCTCATTTCTAAACTAAACTGACCTGTAGATATGGTGTCTCCGGAGCCGGTCCTGCGCATGCGCGTGCGCCGTACGCGCTCATAGTGGTGCCTTCGCGGGTCCCACGTAGAATGCGCGCCCACTAAACCACACTACTGTACTGCGTTACATGCGCTAGGCTACCCTACCAACCGTCCTTCCCACTTGCCTACGGCTTACGGGTCGTTCATGTATTACGTAAGGCATGTTGTACCTAACAACGCGTAAGGTACGTGACCTTATTTTTCTTTTGTTAATTAAAATCTCACAAATTACTAAGCCTTATCATTTATGGAATACTGAACATGACTCGGGTGTTTTAGATGAAAATAATTGAAAATGACAGTATCAATTATAAAATCCCTTTCCCTTGGTAAAAATTATCACTTGAGTGTTACTTTTTTTACGTTACGAGGAAGGGTAATTTTTTTTTAAAAAAAAAACGTAATACTTGAATGGCCCTCCTATTACTTAATATCTCACTATCGGCTCTCCCAGCAATCAATAAAAAAGGCTTCGATACATTAATTGTTTTAGGGTTTGTTTTATTATTACAAATTTTTAAATTAGAGCATGACGCATACGACATTCCATTGTTTACTTATATGTAACAGTTCTATTAGCCCAAGCATTCTGTACTAATAGTGAGATATTATTTGATAGGTATGTTGATTGCCATACACCAAATGAATGATTCAACAATTAAACATACCTGTATGTTTTGACGTATCCCATGTTTTAGTTTTTAATGACAAAAGAAATCATACAGAAATAAAATATCAAAAAGTAAATAAAGAAAAGTGGAATAAGCCAAAACATAAAAGCGACAATACTGACACCAAATGATTTAAAAGGAAATGTTAATAAAACTTGAACCATAATGTTATGTAAGTAATTATCAAAAAAATATATAATAGTAGGGTACGAGGATTTTATGTTACAAGTCCATTGAGGTCAGTCGTGGCGCAGGGGCACGTTCGTGCGACTGCAAACGCGATATATTGTGGGTTCGATTCCCACTCGAGAAAATGAAAAAAAAAAAATATATATTTTTCATTTTCCTCGCTCTGATAACGAGGCAAAGCGTGGCCTTGAATTCCGCCACTCAATACGCAATGCTTCCACAATTCGGCGAAAAGTGGTGAACGGAAGTGTCTTAAGGGATCGCTGTGTCTTAACATTACGTTCTCAGGTTCCCTCTGCCTACTCTGCTATGTGCGGGGTACAGCGTAGAGTTACAAAAAAAGTTTAGTTTAAAATAATCTAAAAAAAAAAATTAGGTAAAGCTCGGCATGATAATCGTGCACTATGTTAAAAATAAGGACAGCTAATCTACTTTTACATATCGTAATAAAGCCATTATAATATACTTTTACCTTAGGTGTTGAAGTTTTATACGACTAAGTAATCTAACTCACTTCCAACTAAACATGGTTTCTTATTATTCTATCAAGGTTCTTTTAAATCAATAAGAGATATAGAAATAATACGAATACGTACGCTAAGTGTTGTATAAAACATAAGCAAGTTTGAAATAAAAAGGCAAATTTCTTTTCTGTGATTAATTATTTGAATTAATTTAAAAAAAAAACTATCAGTAACTATGAGTAGGTAATTATGAATAGATTATACCACGGTGAAGATAAACAATTAATAATAATATGATGATGAGTTATTATGAAAAGAAATCGAAAAGACACAATTAAAATATACCTATATAAAATATACCCTATGCGTACTCAATTTTATGCGTAATAAACAAAAGAAAACAAATAGTTATTAGATATTACAGAAATACACTCACTGATAACGGCCTGTCGCTTAACGCGGTCGCAAGTGTTGTAGTTGGAGCCGGGCACGGGGGGCAGCTTGCGGTTGGGGGGCGCGATGTAGCCGAGCTCGTCGCGCAGGCCTCCGCGCTTGTCCAGGGTGCCGCCCGCTCCGCCCATCGGGGCTCCGGACGTGTTGTACACGGCGTCATCTAGATCATGTTACAAATACATCGTTAAAACACTTAATTTAGGAAGATAGGAAGATATGAATATAGGAAGATGCATTACGATTCTGATTAAAAAAAAAACCTTCCGATTCCCTTTAACTTTTCTTTTTTCATAATGTTAGAAATTGAGTAACATTTGAAATTTTCACGAATATAATATACCTATGTAGGTAACTCTTTTGTACAATCGTGTACTGTCATTGACATGCACACTTTTAAATGTTAATACAACATTAGATAAGATTGTAATTTATTTTAAAAATTGTTTCGAATAAATCTAGAATGGATAAAATTTGATAATAAGTGATTAAGTGCTTAATTTCTATTATGCACCAACTATACAAAGTAATAGTAAAATTCAAATATTGATATATTATAGGAGATTACTAGCAACAACATAAAAAATATGAAAATGATGCATGTATAGGACATATTGATTACATGCTTATAATGGTTACACCTAAATGATTAGCGTATGCGGAAAAAGAGTAAACATTAAACGAAATTAAGCTCTATCGCCATTCAATGGTTACATTATGGAATAAGCTTTTCTAGATACATTAAGATGACAAATGGGTTAAAAAAATATATGTAAAAATGTTTGTTGTTACCTGATTGAAGTATATGTATATTTTTTCAAAATAGTTGACTAATTTATTTGGAGGGCGAAGATTTCCCAATGTATAATATCAAAATAATGGAGAAATTCAAATTGCTGTTAGGTTAGCCTTATTCAAAAAGACTAACTGCCTATCCAATCGATAAATAAGTATGATATCTATTACTTTTATTAAAATATGGTTGAATATTTAATTATAGTAAAAAGTAAATGTTTCGACAAAATAATAAAGAAAGCGGTCATGCTATACATACAGTACGCGTCCTTCTGACCTCGCAGGCGATGGGGGGTGTTGCGGCGAGCGAGAGTAAGGCAGATAACCACCATGCCAACTATGAACACCACAATTGTGGCCAAGATAGGCACTAAGACTTCCGGCTCCAGCCACGCCTTCACCCATGGAGGCAGCTCCTTATCTCCCTCGGCGCCGCCAGGCAACGGTGCAATGGTTCCTGTACGACACGTTACAAATAATATAACCTAGATGGGTCATGTACCTTTATGGTGTTGATCCCGAGCTCCACGCACTACGCACACGACAACGATCGCGATGATTATAACCAAAATGGCGGCTACGACCGGGACGATCAAATTCAAGTGGGACAGAATGATCTTGAGCGTTTGTTCGGGCGTGAGCGCTCCGTCGCCGACCTCTCGCGCGGGGGCGATGGTACCTGAAATGCGAGCCTTCAATTATTACACGGAAATTACGATTTATGTTACAATTTTAGAATGATGTAATGAGGCATTGCATTTCAGGTACCTTCTTTTCTTTTTTTTTTAGCTTCACGCTGTAGGTGATCCGCAAAAAGCCAGGTAGCCATGTCTGGAGGTGGAACTCAACATCAAGTTTTGTTTTCATACAAAAGCAAGGATATGAAAATGATAAATTCTCCCGAGTGGCAATAGAACCCACAACCGTCGCGTTTACAGTCAGACGACACGACGGCCTCAAACCTTTTTATGTTATTGTAATTGTAATAAACACAAAAAGAAATATTTAATTGATTTTTTTATTTAAAATTAAAGATATAGCTTTTCAGTTCGAATTAAAATTATCTGAGTATATATCATGTTTATAAATATGACTGTCATAAATCTCTTAATAATTAAAAATATGCTACTAGCATTTACATAAGATGAAATTAAAAGTAATTTTTGATTTAGTTTCATTTCAATTTAAATATAATAGTTAACGTACCTCCAGTCATAGTGAGGGTGGCGAATTCGTATTCAGCGACGTTAAATCCAGCATTGTTGTGAGCGGTGATCCTCAACACGTACCAGGTAGCAGGGTCCAAGTCTATAATATATTATTTTACTTAGTCAAAAAGTAAAGGTCAATGAGCATGATTATTTATAATATTTAATTATCATTAACTTTGTGAATGATGGAATTTAACACCGTTTTACAAAAGCTGGCAAATAAATAAATTCTTTCATAACCATCGTGTTCACCATACTGTGAATGTGCGATGTCTAGCTGTGACACAATAATAGCCTGAATGTGAGTTAATAGTAAATAATTATTTAGATGCGCACACAATGCCCTCCAGAATTTGGCGGAAAACGGGCAAGGAAATGTCTTAACACTAGGTTCCCTTTGTCTACCCTGCTGTTTGGGTGAAGCTGATTTTTGATTTATTTTCTTTATTTCAAATAAAAAATTACCCACCAAGTACAACAAAGTTTCCACCGGGTTTAACAGCATTAGAGATTTGGTTCCATTCAGCAGCTCCCCTACAAATAAAATAATATTTTACTTTCAAAATGCAGGTTACAAAGTAATTCATCGATTTACAACATGTTTTAAATATCGAATATAAAAAAAACACACACATTTAATGTAACTCTAAACTAAATAGATTATATTTACCATATCATATAGATTTTTCTGCAAATTGAAAAAGACAAGTCAAATGCAAATACATTCTAAACGCTATACAAATGTTCACCTGCGGCTTCGTTTCGGTAGTTAAATGGAAGTAGCCAAGAGTTGTGAACACATTCTATAGTCTGTAGTAGTCCAAATAACTCTGAACGCAAGTACAGTGGGTTATATCGAAACAAAAAATAAATTAATAAAAATAAATGGGACATGATACATACTTCTTCTTGTTCTCAACGACAAAGTGGCTCATAGGGCAGCCGCCGTCCAGCCATTGTTTGAGATGTAGAGTGACAGATGAGGAGCCAACTTCAATGAAGTCCGCAGCGCGAGGTACGGGAGGCTTGGAGCCGCGGGTGCGGGCGATGACCACGTCGGAAGCTTCACCAGTGCCGATACTGTAAATGCATATATACAGATTGAAGTCTATACTCTACGTCTTTCCTATACTAAATACGCAAAGTGTCGAAATTTGGACGGGAAGTGGGCAACAGAGTAACACACACAATGCCTCGAGAATTCGTCGAAAAGTAGGAAACGCTAGTATCATAAAGGGAACAGAGTGTCTGCTGTGCGCGCGATACAGCGAGAAGTTAAAAAATAAAAATAGAAAAGATGTGTATAAAATCTAAATTATGCTCACCCATTGTAAGCCGTAACATAGAGTTGATATCTGGACCCACAGAACAGGTTTTCAAGAGTGTATGTATCAGTGTTGCTTGGAATCTGAAAATATAAAAACGTAAACGCAATTGTTAATAAATATAGAATTTAATTGTGTATTTTGTATATAATGTAAAAAAGAAATAATTTAAATTGATTTAATCAAAGCGTAATCGGGCCATACGTATTTAAGAGCGTTTGATGCTTGTGGGTGCTATATTTTATATACTTTTAACTATTACTTCACACTAAGGATAGAAAAATAGTTGTTGAAAACTTATAAAAAATATACGTAGCGGGATTCGAACCCACTCTCCTTGTAAACCGTCTAAGCGCTCTGACAACTATATGTTAATCAAGTAATATCGAAATTTTTAAACGAGTGTTATTTATATCGCTATCGTCAGAGACGCGTGGGAGGATTAGGTATATTATTATTATTATTATGTTACTGTTTTTCTTGTTTGGTTAGACAAAGTGATAAGTCACAGCACAACTTATCGTGAAACACTTTTATATAATTGGATAATAGAGATAAATCGTCAAATTTTCAAAGTCTAAAGTTAAATTTGGAGCAGAATGGAAAAAAGACGAGTAATTAGAGTAATTTTAAGTTTAATGAATGTAATTTACCTGAACAGTTTCCCAGTCTCCAAATTCCTGTTTGTAATGTATGGTGTAGCCGGCGGCGGGTGATTGCTCAGCGTCGACGGAGGGCTTCAGGCGGAGAGTGAGCGAAGATACGGAGGACGACGCGATGTTCAGTTGAGGAGGGAATGGGGGCGCTATAAAGAATATAATAATTAATTAAAATAAACAATATTTATATACATTATTAAAGAATTAAAACGATTTAAATTTTATAATAAATTAAAGATTCATCATCAACAGCCATCTAAAGATTTTATTAAAGAATTAAAAAGAATTACCTACCTAAAAGTAAGGACCACGAGTCTGTAGTGTACAAAAAATAAATAAATAAAAAATCTCACCCAATACAGAAAGTGTATGAGTGACGGTATCAGTTCCAAACTGGTTGTCAACATGGCAGGAGTATTCGCCGGCGTCTTCTCTCGCTACACCCGCGATCTGGAGGGAGCCTTCGGGCAGCTGACGTACGCGTTCCGACGCTTCAAGAGGCTGGCCTTTTACCTAAACGAATAATAATGTTGGTTTAAAATCTTCATGAGTCCTCGTAATAAATATGTAAAATAATGGTATGGGTTTTGGGATAAGGAAATTGCCCATATCTCGTACCATAGGTACACTATTATCCAAAATAATGTTTTTTTATGTGTTTACTATTACTTTTTAAGCCATATTTTTACGGCATTAAAAAGAGTACAATAAATTATGACCAATTTACAAATTGCAAAAATAGCGTTCTGTTTATAACTGATACTTACTTTCATAAATTCTCTTCATAAATTCTCTCAAAAACCCTCTAATTTCCCAAGAGCATAATAATTATAATGTAAAATAGTTAAAATAAATGCTATTAAACCCTGTATTTTCTTTATCTAATTATAAAAAAGACAATGCCTATTTTATCAGAAACTCAAAATAGCATAACGGAACATCGCCATCAACATCCAACGGATTCGATTTCCACTTGGGGCAATAAAATATTTAATGATCGCTCTGGTAGCAAGGCAAAGCGCGGCGTTTTGAGTTCCGCTCACGCAATGCCTCAAAAACTCGTAAGAAATTGAAAACGGAAATGTTTAAACACTAGGTTCCCAGGTTTCCTCACACATACAGCATGACGCTAAAAAAGAAATAAAAGATTAGGCGTCTCTGCCGCTGCCTTTAGTTAAAAGTAAAAAAAATAAAGAAATACAAGCAGGATGATATACTACCTTCCAAATAATATTAGGTGGGGGAACACCAACGGCGAGGCAGGGCAATTTAACATCTTCCTTGTAGGTAGCAGTGAATGATTCATCAAAGGAAGCAATCTTTGCGGGCACTGAAAATATATTTTGATTGTAGTATTACTTATTTAATTACTTATTTGAAAGTACTAGATAGGATATGTCCTATCAAATATTTGCATAATGTATTGCATTATGTAAATATCAGATAATTTTAATAAAATATTAAGATTACGTATATTTTTTAGGTATGGCTATTTTCACTGGTTTTTTCTATTTACTTATTCCCGATTAGTATTCCCGTTGTGTAATAATATATGCAGTTTTTAAAAATGTTTGTAAAGGAAGCATAGACCAATCAATATTTTGAAATATTCGTTTTATGTTAAAGTAAAAAAATACTATTCTACATAATAAAATAAAATAAAAAACTATTCTACATAAATAATTAAAATTACCTTTGTCACTTGGGCTACAGGAGGCGGTAGCTGAGGGTTGTCCTTCTCCGATGATAGTGGAAGCAGTCACCCAGAAGTCATAACGGCCGGCCTTCAGGTCTGTAGCGGAGTAGCTTGTTTGAGAAGCGGGTACCTAAAACAGCCAAAATGAAACAAAAAAAATATAAACACAGTAAACACTGCTTAAAAAATAATCATTAATTTTAGCATCACGCGTTTTTCACGTGTGGGTGGGCAGAGAGAACATAGTGTCTTGGCACTCAGGGGAATATTTGTCATTTCATTAATATATATTTTATATGAAACACAGTCCACTATATTAAAAAGCGTAATTTATTCACGTAAGGTACTTATATTATTTAATGTACGGCTTTGTCTTCCACCACTCGACACGTAAACTATCGAAAATTGGACGGTGCGCCTTACCTTATTTGGGTGAGGTTCAGCATTTTGGGCTTGCGTATATACATTGTAGTGAGTAACGACACCGTTAGGCTGCGCTGGTGGTCTCCACGATACGAGAATAGAATCTGCTCCCATAACTAAGGCTTTTACTGCACGAGGTGCTTCAGGTACTGTTGGAACAACAAATAACTAATTTATTTCAAGTTTTACTTTATAATAATCATAAAATTCAAAAGAATAAAAAATGTGTAGTAAGTACAAAAACAATAACATTATCTTTAAAAAAGTTAAGGTAAATAAAATAAACATAAAAGATTTAACACTCAAGATTGGACGGCAAATAGAGAACGGAGAGCGGTACTAAGAATATTAATACTTACCATCTTGTTCAGTCTGGCAGTGGATAGGTGCAGATCGGACGCCGTCTCCTCCGTTGGTGGTCGCGAGAACTTCCATTGAATAGTTGGTGAATTTCTTAAGTCCGTGGAGAATAGTTTCGCTGCTGGCAGTGATTTTAGTGTCCTTGGTCTTCTCATCTGAAATATATATCGAATTACATTTTTTTATTTATTATATTCTGTTTGTTATATACAATTATATTAATAAAAAATCCTTCTATCTTACATTATAAATACTTTTGTTATTTTATTTATTTTATTGAGGAGATATTAAATAGATATACATAATTTGATTAAATAGATATACATAATTGATTACAATATTATGTTTTTTTATATAATAAAAGCTTTTCATATAAGTGAGGATACCTCTCATTATTTTTTATATTGGTGATGTTTCAATTTATCTCCTTTTAAGCAAAGCGTGACTTACCATACCACGTTTCGCTGGGGCCATAGACTACTTTGTATGCCTTAATCAGTCCGTTAGCAGCCGCAAGAGGTGGTGAAACCCATGAAACTCGAATAGTTTGCGCGGTAAGAGTGGTACAAAGCACGTCTTGAGGGGGGGCTGAGGGGGCTCCTTCTGCGGTATAGGCACGTACTTCGGAAGATATCGGACCGGAGCCCATTTTGTTGAAAGCCTGTACTACGATCGTGTATTGGGTGTATGTCCTAAAAATACAATCATTTTTTAGGATTACAGAAAGAAATGTAGATTATGTAGAGTTAATGTAATTTATTGTTAGGCTTACTTCAGGTTAAAAATGTCAAGATGGTGTTCCTTTCCGGATTCCTTCGAGATGTCAACAGTTTCGAATACAAAAGATTTATTGCTTGACGCCAGTTTATATCCTACATAGTATCTGCAATCAGTAGATAAGTAAATATTGTATATCATAGAATACGAAAATTGGAAATGTCGTAAAAGTAGGTTTATATCGGTAATATAATTTACCCTTGAAGTTCGCCATTCCAGTCATGAGGTTGAGGTGGCTTCCACGTGACACGAAGAGTGTGTTTATCGACGGCATCAACTTTGACGTCTTGTGGCATTCCAGTGGGCGCTTCTTCGGCGGTAATTATTGTGACAGTTTCAGATGGCTCGGAGGTTCCTAGTTCATTTTCAGCTACAATCCTGATGTGGTAAGCGGTAGCCGGTTTCAAGCTAAATACTCCCGCTTCAGTCGTGTCACCTGGTACGAGAACTCTGGAAAAAGAAAAATTAATATGATAGAAAAGAATATTTTTTCTAAAACATACTATGATAATAATTAATGTTACACAATTATCAGAATTACCTATCAATATCCTTTTCCCAATTTCCCTTGGCACGCTTGTATTCAATAAGGAACTTCTTGATTGGTGAATTTCCATCATAAGGGGCGGCCCAAGAAAGTTGAACGGTCCTTCCAGATTTGTCAAGTACTTTCAATCCATAGGGAGCTTCAGGTACCTCTGAAAGTATGAAGGTTGCATTTATTGAAATTGTCATAATTATTTATGAGGAATTAATAGCATAATCTATAAATTTAGTACACGTGAAGAAATAATTTTGTAACCTTTTTTGCAAAAGTGTGGCAGAAACGTGCATAGTTATAGTTTATATAAAGAAAGAGTGTAAATTAATAAAATAAATGTAAAACACACTTCCATATGATTGACAGTACAGACGAGTATTTATGTATAAAGTGACACAGCGTTCACACGTAAATTGGTTCTGTATTATAAGTAAATAAAGTTCTTACCTTGAATAATCATATTAATGCTAGTATCATCAGAGCCAAAGGCGTTGGTAGCGACGCAGGTGAAGAGAGCGCTGTCAGATCGTTCGGTACGTCGGATGCTAAGGTCGGACACCACTCCTCCGGGTAAAATCTCCTCGCGAATAGTGTATCGTGGATCAGATTTGGGTTCAAGGCGTTTGTTGTTCATATTCCAGATGATTCCGATTGGCTGCAATGTGAAATGATATTTTATAAATAATATTTTTAAAAAATTACCCAAGTAAATAAATTTATAATTATAACAAATAAAATTAAATTGCATAATTACCTTTTCACCTTTTGCTTGGCATTGTAAAACAGCTGGTTCGCTTCGGCGGGCAGTTTGGTTTCGCATTTTAATTTCAAATTGTGGTGGGGCTGAAATAGTGAAAAGGTACATACTATGTAAAATAATTATCTTTACATATAAAAAACGGGACAAGAGCGAGTCGGGTTTGCCCACCGAGGGTTTCATACAATAATAGAAGGTCTCGAGCTGTTTCTGAAATTTAAGCTTAGCTTAGACAGAGCCCTTTCATCTGATACCGCATTTGAATTAGCGACTTTAATACCAAATTTTGCCTATTTTATAAGGCTATAATTTAAATTTGACCACAAAGTGATCTTATAAGGGTTCTTTTTTTCTTAAAAGGTACGGAACCCTAAAATTAAAATAGGCAGAAACCGGAAAGTGGAGATTCTTAACACTTTCTGTCTATACTATACTATACTGTATATGCAGGCGTTGCAATATTTAATATTTTAAAAACTCACCCTGTACACTAATAAGAATAACAGCAGATAATCCTGATCCAATTCCATTTACAGCTTCGCATAGATAATAGCCTTCGTTCGTCTTTTGAATATTCGCAATAGTCAATGTTCCATCCTCAACTTTTACATTAGGGTTATTTGGCTTAAGATCTTTGTAATCGCCGGGTGTATCCCCTAGAAATATAAAATATGCAATGTTTTTCACAAAATTGATTATTTGAACCCTTAAAAATTATCTATGATACTAAAAAACACATCAAATAAACATTCAAACAATGATTTTTAAAACTCTTTTATCGGTTGATTAATTATTTTTTTATTGCGATTTTTTATTAAGTCATCAACAAATAATACAAAATACTGGCTGGAGAAAGCTCAAACTTTGGAACATTAGGTTCCTACACCATGATATGATTTCTCAATAATTTTAAAAGAACGGGAAGCAATCGATTTAAAATTTTATACTCTACGCAATAGAAGTTGCCGACTTCGGGTTATATATTAAAATGTATAATATGACATTTTAATATATAACCCGAATATATATGTAAGAATAACATTTTTAAAAAATAATATAAATTCCATAAAATTTGTCAACTCACCTTCAGCCCTTTTCCATGTAACCTGAGGCTTAGGGAATCCATCGGCTTTACATTCAACTTTAGCATCAGATCCTTGGGCAAATGCCTTATCAGTTGGTTCCAAAATCCAACGAGGAGGAACTAAAATATAACCACTTCATAAGAATGATTTATATTTTTTCTTTACTTTCACAATGCATGCTTTAACTATAAACTATATAGGACAATGTTTCTATTTTATCTCTGAGGAAATCCTCCGTTCAATTGTTTTTGCAATACACTAATTTCGACAATTTATTAATCTGTTTAGTAGATTTTGACATGGTCTAAAATTTTAAAAATTTATTTTTTCTTGTTATGAAAATTGTAAAAATTTTATTACTTCTTTTCAAACTTTATCACTTTTTTTAACACTTTTCATATTATTAATTGTTTTATATAACAAAAGTCTTTTTAATCAAAAATCTTTTAATTTAATATATTTCAAGATAATTTCGAAAAATATAAATATGAGTTTTTAAAGATCACTTATCATCTAAATACAGTTTCTATAACATTAAATTTTCATCAATAATTTTATGATAAATTAAAATATATACATATTATAGCCAAAATGATTGAGTAGCGTTATTGCTGATAATGAACAACGATTTATTCCGTGAACAGTTTCAACCAGTCAGATAAATATATATTTTTTAAGATGTTACTGATAATTTTTCCTATATTTAACAATTTACTATTATTAACAATTATGTAAAATTTGTTTACATCTAGCACAATAAAATAATCATTGATTTTGTATTATTTCTAAATAATCAATTTCAAATTGTAAGAATTTACTATGACAAGTCTATGTAATTACTGTTTTTTGGCTGTAATATATATTAATAACGAATTTATATGAATACTAAAATTAATGTTATAGAAGCTTTTTCATAGAACATTAATAGTATGCGCAAATTAACCCCAATTAAGCGAGTAACTAAATACTAACAAACAAATAAATAAAAAAATATTGTTAAAACCAAAACCTAAAAAGCTGTTAAATAACGAATACAATGAATAATGTTCCATCACTCATTTTCATTCCACACCTATAAACGATAATTATTTGTATTTATACAATAATCTTTTATACAAACTTTAATTAAAATAATCAGAATGATAGAACATTACTTAAGCAAGCATGACAGTACAAAACAACCAAATATCCAACAATGCAAATTAAAGTAAATAAATAACAGGTAGGAATTACAGGATATGGTAGGGTTCAGGACATAGCAATATGCATGGTGGGATTGGAAGAAGAAATGGTTTAGTCGATGATAGCCGCAGCCGGTTCCTATTAACGATCATGTCCTAAGCTAATGCTTTCCTATGTCGCACGAATTCATATTTAATTAGGATTTTATATAATACTTGTGTAAACAGCTGATTAATCTAGTCGATACTTTGACGACAACTATATACGAATAAGCATTTAATATGCTATGCAAAGCTATTCCGTGCTAGGAGTGAGGGTTTGATGGTTTATACAAGTATATACCGTGTACTTCTAATGAGGCGGAATAGTTGGAAGAACCAGCGGCATTGCGCGCTACGCATACGTATTTGCCGCTGTGAGACCATCCTGCTGGGTCGATGAGGAGAAGTGATGCTCTTTGTGCGATTTTGGTGGCCATGACACCCACCATTTCTTTTAAAGGACGTTCTTTGAAGTACCATTGAATGTCTAGCGGAAGATCGCCTTCAGAAATCAAACAAGTAACCTGACTTGCCTGTCCCGCATAAAGAGGAGATTCAAATGCAAATGGAACTATGCGAGGCAATACTGAAAATAACCATAGACGGTCGGATTAAATCAATTTTTCACAAGCAATGTTAGTAAATTGAGATATTATTAGAGAGTGTCTGAGTGTGGTTGATTGGATAATAATTTATCGGTGCTAATGGTGATGTTAGTTCCCTTTATAATTGTATAATTTTGAAAAAAAAATTGAAACATGCCATTTACGACTAATGTAGCTGCATGTTCTGCGCGACCAGCCGCATTTTGTACAATACACGTATAGTTGCCCTGGTGGTTTGCGCTCACGGAGTTGATAGTTAGGACAGAGGCTCTAGGCCCTAACGGAGTGGTCATAATGTCTCGATGTAAACTTGAATCAACTGTTTCGCTGCTAAATGTCCAGGAAATTTCAAGAGGCAGGTCCCCTTTTGTTGCAACGCAATTTACTACAACAGCATCTCCGGGATTGGATGGCACCTCTCCGAAATTGAACGGTACTATCAGGGGCGGAACTGGGACAGTAAATATCTTATATTGAAGCGTTAGATACACAATTTTATATAAGAAAAAGAGAGATGAAATATTTTTTATTATAATGTACTGCACCCTTTACAATTAACTCCGTAGTGTGAGATACGACGCCTCCTGTATTACTCGCTGTACAGTTATATACGCCTGCATGTTTAGCATCCACAGACTCAATAGTAAGAACACTACTTCTCCGATCGATGCTACTGACACGAGCTCCAGGAATTTTAGTTGCCGACTGATTGTTTATTGTCCATTCTATTTTTACTGGTTGATCACCGTGAGTTATAATGCATTGCAGAGCAAAGTAGTCGCCTAAGAAAGCCGGTTCCGGACCGGAAGTGAATGGTGCAATTTTAGGAGGAACTGAAACAAACTTTATCTAAATCACTAATTATAAGAATCTACACTAAACGTTACGACTAACCGTATACGACTAAATCTGCAGAGTGTGTAGTACGTCCGGCACGGTTTTCCCCGACGCACATGTATGAACCAGCATGTTTTGCGTCAACAGATTCGATAATAAGTAAGCTACTACGTTTAGAATTTGTCATCGAATAATCATTATTTCTTAGAGATATTAATTGGCCATTAAAAGTCCAAGTTATCGTAAGAGGGAGATCACCAAAATTAACTGTGCACGCCGCTTGTAAATATTCTCCGACGTTTGCAGGTTTTTCACCAAATGAAAATGGTAGTATGTTTGGGGGTACTGGAAGAATATCATTATTTACTGTACAAATCCAATAATATAAATTTAAAAATAAACATAAAAGAAGTAAATAATAATATAAAAATATTTTTTGGAACAGTTCTATAAGGGACATATTTAAGCACCATTTATGATTAATACCGCGGTGTGCGAATGTACTCCCGCTTCATTTTCTGCGACACAGGTGTAGTTGCCAGCATGATTGTGCATAACAGAACCGATACTAAGAATAGCGCTTCGTTCTCCAATATTAAATACTGTTACCCCCGATCTTGGTTTTATAGGTTCATCCTCAAATAGCCACCGAAGTTGGAGCGGATGGTCACCTTCGATAACTGAACAAGCTGCGGTAACGACTTGTCCAGAATTCATTGCCACTTCTCCAAATGTAAATGGTTGGACCACGGGAGGAACTAAACAATAAGCAAGCAACATCTGATTATTACATTATTGACTTAATACCGATTACGTTAAGAGTGGCTGTATGGTTAACAGTTCCCGCTCTGTTGGTGGCTGTACAAGTGTAGTTGCCGCTGTTCATCCCAGAGGCTGATGGTATATCCAACACTGAGACCCGTTCGCTTAAGGTAGTCATTTTAACACCCATTCTACGTGTTACAATTTGACCTTGAAAACTCCATGTAATGTTCATAGGAATATCGCCTTTTGGAACATGACAATCCAAGTGAACGGATTCTCCCGAAAATACGGCCTCGTCCAATTCGAAGGGTTTGATGTGAGGGACGACTGAGCAAATAAAATAATATATAATATATTAGTTATATATATATATATATATAGAGAGCATGCTGGGACTTTTGGACATTTGAACTAAAATACCATTAACATGTAGAGGTGTTGAATATCTATGTTCGCCAGCTTTATTTTTTGCAATACATGTATAGTTGCCACTATGTGCACCAGTTATTGAAGCAATAGTTAAAAAGGAAGTTTGATCTGCTATCTTCAATGTCTTGATTCCCGTAACTGTCGAAAGATCTTGACCCTCGAAAGTCCAGGAAATGGAAATTGGCCGATCCCCTTTGCTAACATGGCATGTCATTTGGACAGATTCTCCATAATAGACAGACTCCTCAATTTCGAATGGCATAATATGGGGTGGAACTAATAAAAATAACAAAAAGAGAACGCTAAAATTAAATCTAAACGTGCATGATTTTTCTATGACGTTCAGAACTCTAAAGGAAAGAAAAGGGCGATATCTAATACCATGAATGTTGACAAGAGCTGAGTGATGGGTGCGCCCAGCTCTATTACTGGCTGTGCATGTGTAGTTGCCGCTGTGTTGACCCATTGCTGTAGGTATGCTAAGAACAGACGCCTTTTCCCCTAATTTTGTTGTAGTTACGCCCATATTGTTATGATAAGGTATCTCAAGTCCCTGAAAACTCCAGGTAATCTGAAGCGGTCGGTCGCCTTTTGATACATGGCAAGTAAGATGGACCGATTCACCAGCAAATATGGATTCTTCAATTTCGAACGGGATAATATATGGAACCACTTGTAATTAAAAATAAAATGATTAAACTACTTGGATATTAAAAAAATAGAAATAATTATAAGTAGCAAGCCATATGCAATAATGATATAAGTTACGTTTAATTATGTACCAGTTATTTTAAGTATAGTAGAGTAGAAAGCTACACCAGCGCGATTTTTTGCAATACATGTATAGTTTCCACTGTGTGCACCGGTTACAGACGGAAGCATTAAAACGGATGATCGTTCTCCAACCTTAGTAAAAGTTCCTAATTCGCGGGACAGTGTTTGTCCATTAAATTTCCAATATACTTCTAACGGAATATCTCCTTTTGATATGTGGCACATCATTTGTACTGATTCTCCCGAAAATAAGGCTTGATCAACGTCAAACGGCAATATATTCGGTACGACTATAAATATCAAATAAAATTTAAATGTGAAAAATAAAGGTATGATTAACATAAAATAAGAAATAAGCTCGCATTTTTTAATACAGATATAAAAATAGAATTCATGCTGCTTCTATTAATATATCTTTAAGACGTGACGAACATAAAATGGATGATAATGTGAAAAATGAAACTGACCATGAACGTTAAGGACAGTGGTATGATTAGTGGAACCAGCGCTGTTGGTGGCTACGCAGGTATAGTTGCCGCTATGACCAGCACTAGCCGCGGCAATAGATAAAAAAGAGGTACGCGACGTCATTTTAGTAGTCATAATGCCTAGATGCGATGATGTATTTTCAAACCCATGAAAATGCCATTTGATGTCTAGAGGCAAGTCTCCTTTCGAAACGTGACAGTTAAGTTGAACAGTTTCACCAGCAAATACTGATTCATCCGCTTCAAATGGTACGATGTATGGTAATACTGTTAATCCATAAAGCTAATATTATTATCTTATATGCAAGCGTGCAGCGTGCGGCAGAGCAAGCGCTGTATATGGAAAATACGAGATACCGTGGACATTAACTGTAGTTGAATGTAGAGCTAGTCCAGCTTGGTTTTGAGCATGGCAAGAATATTCGCCGCTATGACTAGCCGTAGCACTAGGAATTGTAAGAAGCGATGTTCGTTGACCAATTTTCGTAGTCATAATTCCTTCATGAGAAGATAATTCTTTCCCATGAAAACTCCAAGAAATAGTAACAGGCGTGTCGCCTTTAGAAACGTGACACGTTAGTTGTACTGATTCGCCGGCAAATACAGGCTCTTCAGCCTCAAATGGAACTATATGTGGGGGAACTGGTGGGAGAAATTAATAAACAAACTAAAATTAAAATTTAGGATAAATTTGATATTCTTGTACCCTGTACGTTTAATTTAGCTGTGTGATTTGTGCTTGCTACCATATTAGAAGCAGTGCAAGTGTAGTTGCCGGTATTTCTTTCTGATACGGACGGAATAGCTAAAATTGAACTTCTATCTCCCATTTTAGTTACAATAACTGCGTCGTTTTTTTCTAGAGGTCTATTTCGAAACAGCCACGTAAATCTAATAGGCATGTCTCCTTTTGGTATGTGACACATAACTTGTATGCTTTCTCCATAAAAAACAGCTTCATCGAATTCAAATGCGGATATAATAGGCGCAACTGTAATATTAATTAATATTTCTAAAATAGGATTAGGGAACAACAAAACATGTAAAGCACAGATTTTTCATCGAGAGCAAGTACCCTTGACATTTAGTGTTGCATGGTGACTAGCTTTGGCGACAATATTAGATGCAGTGCATGTATAGTTGCCAGAATGTTTTGCCGTCACAGTAGGTATTATGAGAGCTGAACCCATGTCCCCAACATTCATTATCGTCACCCCAGATAACAAACTCACATCGCCTCCACTGAAACTCCATTTGAATGTTAACGGTTTATCGCCTTTTGGAACATGGCACATAACTTGAACACCCTCGCCGAAAAACACGGATTCGTCGAATTCAAAAGGTGTTATAATTGGCGCCACTGGAATACAACTCGTATTTCTTAGGTACACTTTATGGACGCTAATCTGATGTATATTTTATGTCTTTTACTTTTATGACCCGCCAAAGTTACTTAGGAAGAGGAAGAAGCAACACATATCTATACTAGTACTACAATAACAAGCTAAGGAAATATTTATGTACCATTTACATAAAGTTGGGCTGTATGATTCACAGAGCCTGCTGGGTTTGTCACAACGCAAGTGAAATTGCCTTGATTTTGATGCGTAACTGATTCAATGCTCAATTGACTTGCACGTTTACTATTTAGAAGATATATTCCTTGATCGCCAGTAGCAACTTTTTTTTTATTAAAATACCACTCAATTTTTAAAGGTTGATCACCTTTCATAACTGTACACGTAACAAGAACCATTTCTTGTGCATTTACCGGCTCTTCCCCAAACTCAAAGGGCATGATTTGTGGAGGGACTGCGGCAGGAAATTATGGAAAGTAATTAGCAAAATATGTAAAAGCGTAATATAAGGAGTTCCAACTTAGTACCGTTCACATATAATTCAGACGTGTGGTTGGTAGTTCCAGCTTGATTTTTAACGGCACACGTATAATTGCCCTGATTGTAATGTGAAACTGATTCAATAGCCAGTTGACTTGTTCGTTTTGTGTTTGTAAGTAAAATCCCATTGATATTAGATTTTAAAGGTGTCCCATTGAAGTACCACTCTATACTTAAGGGCAGGTCGCCTTTGGTGGCCGAGCAAACTACTACAGCCATTTCTTGGTCATTCAAAGGCTCGGAACCAAAATCGAATGGCATAATTTGAGGAGCAACTAAGAAAAATATAATCAATGTATGAAAAATGCTTTATATATGGTGTACTTTGTAGTTAAATCAAACGTAGCATATGTACTTGCATATGTATAGTTAAAAATGTACGTATGTATGTTCTATAGTGTATATAGGTATGTATATAATAATTTATAGGGAATAGGACTGCGAACATATATTTAAAACTTAAAATATTATAAATACTTATCAGATGACGTGCTAAAAGATAAGCGGCATTGATATTTCGTTTTAAAAGTACCATTTACGTTGAGAATTGCACTGTGACTACTGCGACCCGCTTCGTTTTCCGCAATGCAAGTGTAATTGCCGATATGCTCGTGTTGCACATTTTCAATACTTAAAACGGATATTCTTTTTCCATTTCTATTTATAAAAAGACCGTTTCCGGTACTTAAGGGTTCATTATTAAGTTGCCAAAATATTTTTAGAGGTAGATCACCTTTTCCTACTGTACATGTGAGTGAGACAGTGTCACCAGCATTTAAAATTTCTTCTCCAAAATCAAATGGCGTTACCTGCGGTACAACTATTCACAGGATATTATTTCAATTATTTGATATGATTATAAGTGTTTATATGCTTGAAGTGGCTTTACAAACGATAGGAAAAACTTTAAAGGAAGGAAGGGATTTGAAATAGAACTGTCCAAATAGAAAAAGCATTTGATCATTAATTTTTTTTGTCAATAAAAGTTTTAAGTTACCATTTACAATTAATTCTGTCGAATAATTAGCGTGTCCTGCTCGGTTCATGACATAGCAAGTATATACTCCTGTATGTATGAAGGACACTGCATCTATCGACAGACTGCTTGATTTGTGGCCAATTTTGGTTACTGTTATTCCTTTAATGGCTGACACATCGTTTCTATTTAAATACCATGTAATATTTAATGGTGTATCGCCCTTTGTTACCATACATTGTATTCCGACAGTATCACCTGCATTGGCTGGCTCGTCACCGAACGTGAAGGGATGGATTTGGGGTAAAACTGTACCAATAAGCTACACTTAATTGTTTTTCTAGAAACTAAATATTAATAAAACGGGATAAGTGGCTAAATAATTCAATAAATTTAAATAGATGACCATTAACTTCCAGCGTCGAACTATGGTTGACGTGTCCAGCTAAATTTTCAACGTGACACACATATATTCCTCGATGGGTTCCATTGACTGAATCTATATTTAGGATAGACATCTTCCGGCTCATGCTTCCAATTACGATACCCAGAGTATTGCTTTGTGAAATTTTTCTCCCGTTTAAACTCCACGAAAAGCTAGCCGGTAAATCGCCTTTATTCATAACGCACTGAACTGAAGCCGTATCGCCAGCATTAGCGGGTTCATCACCGAACTCGAAGGGTAAAATTTGAGGAGGAACTGTAGTAATAGAAAAGCATTTAAAGAAAAAAAAAGGAATAGAAAAGAGCGAACCATTAACACTAAGGGCAGTAGTGTGATTTATTTGGCCTGCTTGGTTCCTGATCTCGCAAGTGTACGATCCACGATGAACAGCATTGACAGATTCAATATTTAAAATTGATGTTTTCTTGCTTATAGTAGTGAGAACGACGCCAAGATTATTATGGATTCTTATTTCTTCTCCATTAAATAACCATTTAAAGGCTACAGGAAGATCTCCCTTGCTCATTACACACGAAACTGATGCAGTTTCACCTTCATTTAGAATCTCTTCACCGAATTCGAACGGAGTAATTTGTGGCGGGACTAAGAGTAATGATTTTTCATTAGGTATAGGTGGTTTTTGGAAATGTATTTTTTATATAAAACAAAATGTTACAAAAAAGCTAAAATTCATTTGGTCTGGTACCGTTAACTTCTAGTAACGCGCTGTGGTTGACAGAGCCAGCGAAGTTTGTCGCCACACAATAGTATGTGCCCCTGTGGATTCCGTTAACGGAATCAATATTTAGAATGGACGTCTTTCTATTGACGTTTGTGAGTATAATTCCAAGGTCATTAAATTTTGATACAACTTGGCCATTGAAAATCCATGTAATATTTAGTGGTTGGTCGCCTTTGCTAACTGCGCAGGATATCGATGCCATGTCTCCGGCATTAGCGGGTTCGTCGCCAAATTCGAATGGCAATATTTGTGGGGGTACTGAATAAAAATCTAATTTAAGTACTATTTACAGGAGCGTGTGTGGCAAGTGTTGTAGCTTTGGCGGGCATAAACTCTAATAACCTATTTTGAAGTAAAGTAAATCGTACCGCTAACGCTAAAAAAATGGTTATTCCGTCTCTGAAAGAAAACAAATATTAGCTGACTTATAACTAGTAAAGTAAAGTCACGAAGTACTCATTTTAAAAACAGTATAATTAGACAATTGATATAGACATCACTAGTAAGTTAGTCATCCAATGCTTTTTCCAGACTATTAACGAAATTATTAAAAACAATATTGTAGATATACTATCCGATATCCTAACAGATTCATTAAGATTGAAATTAAATTACTAATACAAGGCTAACACAAATATTATTTTTTGCCTACTAGATTATATATTTAACTCTAAACTTCGTGATATTACTTTAAAAGAGTAACTGAGTATATTAATAACTATAAATTAGGCTAATTGACCGGTAACAACAGTTACTTAATTAGGTATAGATATGACATACTCAGTAATATTGCTTACTGCTTCAAAATGTTATGACACAAGTACAAGTTCTTTTCTGAATGATATAATTAAATGTTGTTATAACTGAATTTCTGTAAAAGTGAAAACATCATTACCTATTATTTAGTATATGTTGCGTATTAAAACATGTGTATTATAAATTATAATTATAATATGATAGGACATATAAATCCTCAAAAAAATCGTAAAATGTAATTTGACTCGCACAAATTTCTTTAATTTATTAAATAAGAGAGAAAGAGAACACTCTTTTATTTCTTATATTTTATAAAAAAATATATAGTACATGTTGTTTGGCTATACATTTTTAAGCAGGAAGTAAAACACTCTTTTATTTATAATCAAATGTAATTTTATGGAAGTGCAACTTTTTATTTCTATATAAATTTTAATAGAAAATTGCATATTTACATAAAATCTTATAAAAGTTGTGATATTTGGAGATATCCACTTCTATCTTATATAAAAGAACAAAAAAAATTCCCTCCAAAAATCACATTTGACAAAATAGTAAGTAATTAATTGGACCCAGAGCTAAGAGGATATAGTAATAAATTAATTTAATTTATCTTAAATTGTGTTAATTATTGTAGATATATTATACATATATTATAGTTTAGTTAATCTGTGTATTGAAATGGTAAATCAGTACAACCTCCTAGTTAATATAAATATATAAATTTTTGGAAACCCGGTGTTTCGAGCACTTTGCAAGTCACAATTTATTATGTGTACCGTCGATAATAACGTCTTTAAATTGTTTGGTTTCAATAAACATGTATAGTACTACAATAAACACAAATAATCCGGTTAGTTTCATTAAAAAACTTCAGTAATGATCGAGAAGATCGAAGATTTTTGATATTTGATTAAATTTCCTCTTAACTCCAGTTCATTGTGAATAATATGACTGCTTACCCATAACTTGAAGTTCGAGTGCGCCTCTAGCGCTGTAGCCCTGCGAGTTTTTGGCGACGCATGTGTAAGTGGCCTGATCGCTCGTCCGCTCTACATTTTCGATCACGAGGGTGCCGTTGGGGTATACCTTCTGCTTGCGGTTGATTGGTAGCACGCTGAAATTTCACATGAAAATTTATTTCAATAGAGTATTTTATAGCCGTTTTTGGAAAGGGTCTCAAATTAAGAATATTGAAAGATTGATTGAGTCTCGATTCAATACGAATTTTAATTCAATCGATAAGTGGCAATTAATATATATTTTTTTTAAATTTCGCTTGATTTTGACTAGTAAAAGAAGCATTGCTATACAATTACCTATAAACAAGATTGTGTTAATTAGTTAACAGTTTTTCATGTGACCGTACGACGCGACGTCATAACATTCTCGAATGTTCTAGATATTCCAAAATAGGCACATTTTTCCCCATCAACTTCAAGAGCCTCTTCAACACACAATTATATACCTAATGTTAGGTTTAACATTAGGTATATAATCATGTAACATGGTAGAAGATTAGCTTTTAGATCAAGGTACGAGTACTTAATCAAAACGTTTATGCTTTGTTTTTGTCACTTTTGAAATTTGGAAGAAGTGAGATCTTATAAGTACAAATGAAAAGATTTGAAAACTGGTACTTATATTTATAGTCAATCTCATATGAAATTAGTGGATACGCCCGAACACTTGATTGTCTAACTTGTACTACTGTTGTACTACTGTTCTTCCCGCTCGCCTACATGCATGAAATTGGTACAAAGCTCTCAGTGGGCTAGCATTAAAAGATAGATGTAATATTCTATAACATACCGTCCGTCACGTTCCCATACAATAGAATCAATAGGGTATCCGGCAACGGGGCAGTGCGCGATGAGAGTGTCTCCGGCGACGACGGGACGTTTCTTCATGGGGCGGACGTAGGGCAAGCCGTACACGTTGACGCGAGCGGAGTGTGATGCGCTGCCGACCTTGAAAAGTAACAGGAGGAAATTTAAACGGTTGATTGATCAGCTTCACGCTGTGTCCCATACCTAGAGTAGGGTAAGCAGATCGAATCTAGTGTAAGACACTCCGTTCCCCACTTTTTGCGCAAATTTTTCGAGGCATTGGGTGTTGAGTGGCGGAACTCAACGCAGAGAAAATTGATTATATTTATTTATGAAAATATGAGAGATGCCGACGCGGGCGGCGGGCAGTAACACGGCGCGGGCGACTCACTGTAGGTGGAATGACTTATTTTCATTTCGTTACTTTGGTAATAAGACCAAGTTTATCGTTGATTTCTGTCACTCAATAAGCAACAGTATTTTACCCC
>HE670535.1:1450-18540 GCA_000313835.2 Heliconius melpomene melpomene | reverse complement strand
TACAGGAGCGTGTGTGGCAAGTGTTGTAGCTTTGGCGGGCATAAACTCTAATAACCTATTTTGAAGTAAAGTAAATCGTACCGCTAACCGCTAAAAAATGGTTATTCCGTCTCTGAAAGAAAACAAATATTAGCTGACTTATAACTAGTAAAGTAAAGTCACGAAGTACTCATTTTAAAAACAGTATAATTAGACAATTGATATAGACATCACTAGTAAGTTAGTCATCCAATGCTTTTTCCAGACTATTAACGAAATTATTAAAAACAATATTGTAGATATACTATCCGATATCCTAACAGATTCATTAAGATTGAAATTAAATTATTAATACAAGGCTAACACAATTATACATTTTTGGCTACTAGATTATATATTTAACTCAAAACTTCGTGACATTACTTTAAAAGAGCCACTGAGTAATATATTAACAACTATAAATTAGGCTTATTGACTGGTAACAACAGTTACTTAATTAGGTATATGATATGACATACTCAGTAATATTGCTTACTGCTCCAAAATGTTATGACATAAGTAAAAGTTCTTTTCTGAATGATATAATTAAATGTTGTTATAACTGAATTTCTGTAAAAGTGAAAACATCATATTATAAATTATAATTAAAATATGATATGACATAGAAATCCTCAAAAAAATTGTAAAATGTCATTTGACTTGCACAATTTTTTTTAAATTTATTAAATAAGAGAGAAAGAGAACACACTTTTATTCTTCTATTTTATAAAAAAAATTATAGTACGTGTGGTTTGGCTATACATTTTTAAGCAGGAAGTAAAAAACTCTTTTATTTATAATCAAATGTAATTTTATGGAAGTGCAACTTTTTATTTCTATATAAATTTTAATAAAAAATTGCATATTTACATAAAATCTTAAAAAAGTTGTGATATTTGGAGAAATCCACATATATGTTATATAAAAGAACAAAAAAATTCCCTCCAAAAATCACATTTGACAAAATAGTAAGGATTTTATTGCACCCAGAGCTAAGAGGATGTAGTAATAAATTAATTTATCTTAAATTGTGTTAATTAATGTAAATATATTATACATATATTATAGTTTCGTTAATCTGTGTATTGAAATGGTAAATCAGTACAACCTCGTAGTTAATATATGTAAATATATATATTTTTGGAAACCCGGTGTTCGAGCACTTTGCAAGTCACAATTATTATATGAACCGTCAATAATAACATCTTTACAATGTTTGGTTTCCATTAATATGTATAGTAGTAAAATAAACACAAATAAAAAACTTCAGTAATGATCGTGAAGATCGAAGATTTTTGATATCTGATTAAATTTCCTCTTAACTCCAGTTCATTGTGAATAATATAACTGCTTACCCATAACTTGGAGTTCGAGTGCGCCTCTAGCGCTGTAGCCCTGCGAGTTTTTGGCGACGCATGTGTAAGTGGCCTGATCGCTCGTCCGCTCTACATTTTCGATCACGAGGGTGCCGTTGGGGTATACCTTCTGCTTGCGGTTGATTGGTAGCACGCTGAAATTTCACATAAAAAAATATTTGAATAGAGTATTTTACAGTCATTTTTGGAAAGGGTCTCAAATTGAGAATATTGAAAGATTGATTGAGAGTCTCGATTCAATACGAATTTTAATTCAATCGATAAGTCGCAATTCATATAATTTCGGTTGATTTTGACTAGTAAAAGAAGCGTTGCTATACAATTACCTATAAACAAGGTTGTGTTAATTAGTTAACAGTTTTTCATGTGACCGTACGACGTCATAATATTCTCGAACGTTCTAGAATATTCCAAAATAGGCCCCTTTTTGTCCTTTTTCCCATCAACTTCAAGAGCTTCTTCAACAAACAATTATATACCTAATGTTAGGTTTAAAATTAGGTATATAATCATGTAACACGGTAGAAGATTACATTTTTAGGTCAACGTACGAGTACTTAATCAAAACGTTTATGCTTTGTTTTTGTCACATATTCTATGAAATTTCCCGCGTAATCAAAACCTACCCTGTTTTTGGTACTTCCTCTTGGCATCAAATTATGAAATTTGGAAGAAATGAGATCTTATAAGTACAAATGAAAAGATTTGAAAACTGGTACTTATATTTATAGCCAATCTCATATGAAATTAATGGATACGCCGGAAAACTTGATTGTCTAACTTGTATAAGTTGTTCTTCCTGCTCACCTACATGCATGAAATTGGTACAAACCTCTCAGTGGGCTAGCATTAAAAGATAGATGTAATATTCTATAACATACCGTCCGTCACGTTCCCATACAATAGAATCAATAGGGTATCCGGCAACGGGGCAGTGCGCGATGAGAGTGTCTCCGGCGACGACGGGGCGTTTCTTCATGGGGCGGACGTAGGGCAAGCCGTACACGTTGACGCGAGCGGAGTGTGATGCGCTGCCGACCTTGAAAAGTAACAGGAGGAAATTTAAACGGTTGATTGATCAGCTTCACGCTGTGTCCCATACCTAGAGTAGGGTAAGCAGATCGAATCTAATGTAAGACACTCCATTCCCCACTTTTTCCGCAAATTTTTCGAGGCATTGGGTGTTGAGTGGCGGAACTCAACGCAGAGAAGATTGATTATATTTCTTTATGAAAATATGAGAGATGCCGACGCGGGCGGCGGGCAGTAACACGGCGCGGGCGACTCACTGTAGGTGGAATGACTTATTTTCATTTCGTTACTTTGGTAATAAGACCAAGTTTATCGTTGATTTCTGTCACTCAATAAGCAACAAGTATTTTACCCCTAGGACCTTTCTGCCTACCATGCTATAGGATATAATTACGTATTTTGTTTGCAGGGTTATCTATTTATTGTTTTTGACAAACATGCTAATAAATAACTGTTTAATTGAATTGGTTGAAACTTTAGTTGTCAATATAAATTTTTATTTTTATTTTTTTTAATTTTTATTTTTATTTTTATCTTTCAAATTATATTTTATTAGAGTACTATAGTAAATCAGATTAGTTAGTATATATTTATGTAGTTAAAGCGAGCGATGCCGCGAGCATGTCGCTATATGTTAATAGAACATTATATTGTAAAATATCATATTATATTTATTTAATACACACCTTGCTAGATGCTATGCAAGAATATAATCCTCCATCGTTCGTGTGTACGGATGAGATATTCAAGTGAGATTCGACATTTCCATCAGCAGTAACAAATTGACCAATTTGCAATCTTTCTCCACTATTAAGTTTATCACCGTCGAGCTGCCAAGCGATATCGGGAGTGGGATTGCCGGACGCGACGCATTTGAGACGAAGAGATGGTCCAGATCGCAGAGTTTGTTCACCAAAGCTATGACGGATTTGGGGTGGTTCGACTGAAATTGTAAACAGTAATAATTTAATTATTAGTCAAATTAATTGGTAAAAATTATGATAACCTACGGTTACAATTTTTTTAGGATTTTATTACACAAAGAGCTCATTGTGTAATAAAATATTGAAGTTACATAACTGATATTTTAGAAGCGTAGCATCATTAATACGTACATCGCCCTCCAAGTTTCAGTTCAGCACTTGCGCCGGCACTTTCTTGGTCGTTTCTGATAAAGCATTGATACATTCCCTTGTCTTCTTTTTTGACAGATTCAATTCTAAAATATATTATACTAATATTATAAAACTGCCGGTTTTTAAGAATAGATGATTTGTAGTACCTTTACGCAAAAACTACTGAACGGATTCAGATGAAATTTTACTGTAATACAGTGTATACATTGAATAAGACACATAAGCTACGATTCATGTAAAGAATTTGTAAGATAAAAAGGTTACAGCAGGCGTTTACGCAGACGAAGCCGCATTAAAGTCGTATATAGTAAAACTTTTTATTTCACGAAATATTGAACTTTATACATTATCAAGATTTTTGAGCGATTTTGTATCCTAAATAATACATAAAAATAACCAACATAAATTAATACATAAAAATAACCAACATAAACTTTGTAAATTGGAATCATTTCAAAAATATCCAAAAAATTATATACCTGAGAATGGAGTCATGATGGTTCATATCCTTTCCATCTTTCAACCATGTAATGGTTTTAACGGGATTGCCTTCGTATCTGCAGGTAAACACAGCGGGACGTCCAAAGTCAACTGTTTGGGTGGCGGGTTCTACTGTAGCTTTCAATGGGGCAGTCACGGTTAATACAGTTTCAACAGATTCACCTGCAACATTTTGACCACTATTAGCTATTTATTTTTTCTGGCTACACGTTCATACCGTTACTAGAAATGGGTTAAAAATATTTTTTCCTATATTTTTTGGTACCAAAGGTCACCTTAAAATGAAATTATTAATTTATCCTTAGATTTTTATTATATAGCAGGCAGGTACTAACCTCCAACAGAGTTATTAACAACGCACAAATATTTTCCAGAATCCTCAACTTTCGCCTCTTTAATGATAAGGGTACCTGATACTTGCTTTACTCTGTCATTAAGGACAACTGGTTGTTTTCGTGCAGAGCCGTCGATAAATTTATACCATCTGTAACAATTGAGAATTAGTTTAATGCAAAGGCCAATTTAAAGTAACATACTCGTCATTAATAAATACCTAAATATCAATCTAATATTCTGTATTAATATATTTTGAAATTAAACCCGAAAAAATGGGAAAATAAGTTTAGCAAATACTATGAATGTTTATTGTACAAATTATCGATGGAAATATTTGATACAAAATGCGAAGAAATACAAGCGATGTTAGCCCACAGAGCAAATTTAGACTAGCCAATTTCTCAAAAAGGATGTATTTTTATGAAGACCATGATAAAAAACCGTCGAAAATCAATTTTAAAAATGAATATTTTTTTTTATTTAAAAGCACTCCTTAAAATAAGCTGACATAAAATCGACATTGGAATTAGAGATTGACCTTTGAATAGGGTCATTAGACAGACAGCACAGCTACGGTTCACGTGAAGCACAAAGTAAAGATTAAAGCGTCTGAATGAAAGCAAGAACACCTGTCACTTACCAGGAGGTGCTTACGTTGCTCAATCGTTACTTTGGCTGATCGTAAAAAAGCCGGCCGCGGTTCATCACGTTTTCATGTCTCGCGTGGCGCAGCAGACTGCAATAAACACGCATATCAATACACTGTGATGATGTGATTCTACGTGAAATATGAATGCGTGAGATGCCAACGGCCGACTTACACGACGCGACGTAAAGCCGTACCTTGTCAATGGTGCTGGAAACGCTTGCACTTCGCAAAGTAAGGCTAGACTTTGCGCACCCTGCCCTATTTGACGATTAAGTCCATCACCCGTAACTTTTGGTCTCGTCCTACCCGATGGTTCTGGAATGTAAACCGACTATGACAAAAAGACCTACACTTACCTATAAACGGCAACCGGAAAAGCGGTTACTTGACATTTCAAATATGCTACACCATTTTGGGGCACGCAGAAAACTTCCCAACCTTCGAAGTTAGTAGAATCTTTCCTAGGTGCTATTTTATTTGTTGGCTCTGTAATAACGACAGAGACTTTTATAATTTATTTAGAGATTTCCACGAACGAGTAGAACCTTGTTAGTTAATGTTTCTAACTGTCTTATGTAGTAGTTAAACTTACCTAAATATCGGAGGGGGGAAAGCGGCTACCTCACAAGTAAGATATACAGAATCTGTTTTGGAAACTAAAAATATTTCACCGCCTTCAAATTTACGGCTTTTATCACTTCGAGGTGCGATTTTATTTGTAGGCTCTGTAATATTCAATATAATTGATAAACGCACCTTGATATTGGTACAGGAAATCCTTGCGCTGGACACAAGAGAGCTAATGAAGTATTTTGAGAGAAATGAACAGCAGCTTTTTGTGTTGAAGTAATACTTGGCGCAGTGCTGGCAATAGGTTCTGAAGAAATAAGCTACTTATAGCTTTAGGAATACGATAACATTTAATTGATATATTAAAAAATAACTAAGGGGCAAATATAAGTAATTAAATATACAAAATACAGAAAACTTGCCTGAATATAGGTACAGGAAACGCTTGAGCTTGACATAATAATCCAAAATTTTGGTTCAGGGTTCTTATGAAAGTACTACTACGAGAATCCGTCGAGAACGTGGGTGCTTTAAAGCCAACAGGTTCTGTAGTATGAAAACATTACTAAACTAGATGCAGACATTAGTTTTTACACTTGCCTGAACACCGGGGCAGGGTAACTTTGAGCCTGACAAAGGAGTGCGAAGCCTTGTCCAATACGTTTTCTAAAAATGCTTCCCATAGATTCAGATGAAAAAGTTGGAGATTTTGCACCCACTGGCTCTACAATTTTAGATAGATATTTATCAGGAAAGTTGCGTAAAATTAGAAACTTGCCTGAATATTGGTACAGGAAAAGCTTGGGCTTGACAAAGAAGAGCAAAACTTTGACTTTCGTGCCTTTTTAAAGAAGAAAGAGCGGATTCAGACGAAAATGATGGAGCCTTCGATCCAACTGGCTCTGCAGAAAATAACCTCAATTGAGATACAAAAATTCGACTAGGAAAATAAACAAAAAATACAGATAAAAATTAAAAAAAAAACGTTCGCAATAAAAGCTAAATACAGAATTAATTAAATTCGTAACTTAAAAAACCAATACTGCATAATGAAAACTTATTTAAAAATAATAAGTTTAATTTATTTTACGAAATCATACGTCAACTGTAACTAATTGTGTAGTTTGCCCCGAGAATAAATAGTAATCTCAAATACCTGAAATTTGAGATACTTGCCTGAATATCGGTAACGGAAATGCTTGCGCCTGACATGACATTGAAAAATTTTGATCCTTATGTCTCGTAACCGCTGAAGAGGTTAAATCATTTGGAAAGGTTGGTGGTTTCGAACCAACGGGTTCTGTAGAAGGAAAACAATATTCATTGAACTTACCGATAAATAGGAATAGGAGATGCCTGTGCTTGACATAGTAATGCGAAATTTTGCCCCGTTTCCCGAATGAATATACTGCCCTTGGAATCAGTAGAAAAAGAAGGGGCTTTTGCGCCGATAGGTTCTAAAAATATATTTATAGTACCATAAAAGTGATCTGGAAATACCCACCTGAACATTGGTTGAGGGTATCCCTGTGCCTGACATAGAACGGAACCTCCAGAGCCTGCTTCAATATCATAATTGTAAGAAGACGCAGAAGTAGGGAATGTAGGTGCTCTGGCCGACACAGGCTCTGGACAAAAATGTAAAAGAAAAAACAAATATTACGAAGCACTCACTTGAATACAGGAGGAGGATGAGATTGAGCTTGGCAAAGTAATGTGAGTGCTTGTTTGGATGTTTTGGTAAGTGTAGTACTTTTAAATTCCAGTGAAAACGATGGCGCCTTAGATCCAATAGGTTCTGCGTTAAATATTAATTTAAATATTTAAAAATATCGCACAGTAGTATTCTTACCTGAATAATGGGACAGGAAAAGCTTGAGCTTGACAAAAAAGTGCAAAATCTTGGCCAGTTTTACGAGTAATTCCAGATAATTGGACATCGTTAGAGAATGTAGGGGATTTAGAGCCGACTGGTTCTATAATTAGAAATATATATTCTATTTAATCACCTGAAAACTGGTACGGGGAACGCTTGCGCCGGGCACAATAGATTTAAACTTTGACCAACTGTTCTTACATACCAGGATAATTTGTCATCAGTCGAAAAAGTAGGTGACTTAGATCCGATTGGTTCTAAAATTGAGAATTCAAATACACGTAACATATTATATAGTAGATAAGTAATATACCTGTATAAAGGTATAGGATATCCCTGCGCTCGACAAAGTAAGGCCAAGTGATTTTCTATAGGTCTGTTTATGAACCAAGCAAACTTATCATCGGTTGATAATGTAGGGGGTTTAGATACAATAGGTTCTGAAAGTGTGCGAAAATGTTCATTAGTGCTCACCTAAAAAGTGGGACAGGGAACCCTTGCGCTGGACACAAAAGAGCAAAATCTTGCAAGGCGGACATTTCAAACCAGGCTAGTTTGGAGCCACTTGAAAATGAGGGGCTTTTGGAGCCAATTGGTTCTAAAATGTAATATATAATATTTAGCCTATTAATCTAAGTAATTTTATTAATTTATTTAAAAAATCCTATGTTATAGTTTAGGGATTTTACTAAACAGATTTCAAGCGCCTTCACAACAATGAACTCACCGAAATACTGGGACAGGATACGCTTGGGCCAGACAAAGTAATGTAATACTGGAGTTCAGAGCAAATTCCACAAATTCTATCGTTTTAGTCGGAACTTTTGGTGGGGCACTATTAATTGGTTCTAAAAGAAAATATAAATTCTTTAATATTTATAACTTTACCTGGACAAAGGTACTGGGAACGCTTGAGCGGGACACAATAATGTCACACTTGAATTAATAATTGTGCTGAAGCCTCTAACATTATCCATAGTAGGGAACTTCGGTGAAACTCTGCCTACAGGTTCTATTTACAAACATAGTATAATTCAGCAGAGCATAAATTGACATGACACTGTTACCTGAAAATTGGGACAGGAAAGCCTTGTGCTATACAAAGGAGTGTACAACTTTCATAAATCGAAGCTTCAGTAATATCGATCATTTTCCATGCCAATTTTGGAGTTGCGCTACCCATTGGCTCTAAAGAGAAACAATTAAGAGCATAAAGTATATTTAACAATAAAATATACCTGAAAGCTGGGGCAGGAAAAGCTTGGGCGGGACACAAAATCGTAACATTTTCACGCTCCTTTGCATCAAAAGCACGACTTTTGTCAGTAGTGGTAAATTTAGGTGAAACCCGACCCACAGGCTCTATGAATAAATTATTAATTAAATGCACCTATCGATTTTATTTTACCTGAATAGTGGGACTGGGAATGCTTGAGCTGGACATAATATTGTTAGGCTTGCGTTACACATCGCGCTAAAACTTCTTGAACTATCCATCGAAGGAAATTTGGGTGAAACTCGCCCAACTGGCTCTAAGAACATAAGTTTATAAATATATAAATGAAATACCTGAACAATGGAGTTGGAAAAGCTTGCGCCGGACAAAGTAGAGTCACACAGGTATTCGAAGAAAAACTAAAACTGCGTCCAGTTTCTATTGACGGAAATTTCGGTGATACTTTGCCCATAGGTTCTGTTTACGAGACAAGGGTAAATGACGTATTGGATAACGCATTAGATCGTAGAGACGAATTAGTTCTATATCAAAACGATATTTTTATGAATCTTACCTAAACATTGGGGCAGGGAATGCTTGCGCGGGACATAAAACCGACAAAGTTTGATTGTTATCGAAATTAAAAAGTCGACTTTTTTCTAAAGTTGGAAACTTCGGAGAGACTTTTCCCATTGGTTCTGAAGCAAAGTGTTGTAATCATATAATAAATTCAACAAAATAACAAATGAGACATAATCACCTGAAAATTGGGACTGGAAACGCTTGAGCAGGACATTGTAAAGCGAATGAATAATTTTTCTTCACTCCAATCATAGTCCCCATAACAACAGATGCAAATTTTGGGGATACTCGGCCAACGGGTTCTAAAGAGTAACGATAATATGTACGCCGGTACGGGTAGTTTTCAATATTTTACCTGAATAGTGGGGTCGGGAACGCTTGAGCGGGGCACTGAAGTGCATAACTGTGGTTTTTCCTAACTTCAAACATTGTGCCCGTTAATATTGTAGCAAATTTAGGGGAGACTCGTCCAACTGGTTCTAAAATTGATTTCAGATAATATAATGAGAAGCCCAAGGTTTCGTAGAAGTTACCTGAACACGGGAACGGGAAAAGCCTGAGCTGGGCACTGTAACGAATATGTGGAGTCCAACTTGGTTATAAACATCGCACCCACTTGAGTAGTAGAGAATTTAGGTGGCACTCGGCCTATTGGCTCTGAGGAATTATGTGAAATGCAATTAGCATCAACAATCTTACCGGTAAAATGTAGATCTGCAAAACTTGAAATGCCTTTGAACGTGACACTCTTATGATTTGCTAGGGAACATGTTGGGAGAAGGCGACATAGGAAGAATGGACATTACAAATTGAACGACAAACATACGACCTGATAAACCCTATAACTCTCTAACAAATATTTTTTTAGAATTAATAAAAGAAATAAAAAATGATGGCTCTGCAGGGTACCCTATCCCAACATTCAGGCAAGGTTCTAGTTAAAAAAGATAGTAAATATAATTTGTATATATTTACAAACTTTTTTAGTAACTTATATGATAACTGATTATAATCTCAAGTTCGTATAACGTTAAGTAAAGATCATCCATAAATATGTTTATACAAATAATAAAAATATGAGATTACTATATAATATGAAAATGAGATTATAATTTTAATATAATTCAAAATATTAAAAATATTGAAGGCGAGATACTTTCAACAGCATAAAAATTTGTAATATAAAATATTGTATTTAAAAAAAATATGAAAATATCTCCCTAAAACAAAGAATCAAATAATCCTAAATCAATAAATAAAAAGTTAAGTGTTTTCTTGTGACAACATCTATTATGTGTAATATTTTAAAATTAAAACTATACGCTATATAGCTATCTAAATGTAATATATTATTTTAAATTTAATGACATTTATTAATAAAAATATGTAATGAATGTATAGAATTTTTGAGGCGCTATCAACTCATTTGTTATTATATTTTATAAAGCAAAAAGATAATTAATACAGTCAATTTATTAATATTTTACAATAGAATGACTTGATTGCGCATCACCATTATTACTGTGATTGTTTTCAACTTACCGGTAATAACGAGGCGTCCTTTAGTTGCAGATAAACGTGTTTCTCCGGTTAATCTATGTTTCGTTCTGCATTGGTAAGATTTGTAACCATCCTCAGGTCCGACATCACGAATATGTAATTCACCAGATGGTAATACTAAATATTTTCCCTCTGAAACATTATACATTATTGTAGATAAACATAATTTCACCTTAACTGAATAATTTAAAACCATGCTACTATTAAAATATCAATTCAATATTATTTCTGCAGCGCAACTTAAGGTTGTGAACTACTTATAAATTTCATTACATGCACTAGCCTAAGGAAGTAGGACAAAAGGAAAGGGTAGGCCGTTAGGCCCTTGGAGACAGGTAAGCCCATTATAAGTCAACGCCCTAGCGAGAGTAAGCTACCCAAAATAGAGAACAGCCTTTTTGACAATAAATAATATTAAAATCGTACCATCTGAATTTTGGTCTGAATCAAGATTAATCTCAATCTCTTCTTCTCCTTCACTGACTATCCAAGACACAACAGACAGGAACTCCGACACAAAACTTGGTATGTGGCATTTCAAAATAGCGGCATTTCCTCTAAGAACATATTCTTCCATAAGATTAACAGCATACGCTTGTGAAACCACTGAAACAACGATTCTAACTAAAGTGAAGAATAAGAGAATTTAGGCATTTTAGCCAATGAAAAATATTTATTTTAACTATCTATACAGTAATTAACTGAGTTTACAAGAGGTTTCGGATATTAAGGAAAAGGAAAAGAAGTGAAATAGTAGGTTAGGAGCATTAGTGTACCTAATTCTGAAGACTGATCTATATTTATTTCTGTTTCAATAGAATCTTCAGATATTATCCATGATGAAACAGATACATATTCAGAGACAAAACTTGGGATTTGACACTTCAATATAGCAGCGTTACCCCGCAGAACGTATTCTTCCCAAAATTTAACATCGTAGGCTTGTGAGACGACTGGAAATCGATTTTTATTCATACAGAAAACTAAAAAACACATTATTATTTATGTTTTTTTAACCTCACAGTGCTTCTAATATTTCCTTAGAAACAAATAGAAAAGGAACTAGGACGGGAACAAACAAAAATATATAATTAAATTTTACCCAATTTAAAATCAGAATCTAAACTTATATCCATTTCCTCATTGTCACCTTCGGAAATTATCCATGAACTAATTGAAACATATTCAGAAACGAAACTAGGAATATGACATTTAAGTATTGCTGAATTGCCTCTCAACACGTTTTCTTCCCAAAGATTTACGGTATAGGATTGTGTAACAACTGAAATGTTGTAAATGAATAATAGCAAAATTTTATTAACGATAGTATTATTTATTACTTTTATGTAAAATAAAAGAACTGGCACGGCAGGGAGAGGGGGAGGCGTTAGGATTGATGCGTAAGTACCTAACATCTTATTAAAAAATACCCAAATAATCATATCCGGTGCCATTAATTTCTTTCTCTTCCATTTCCCCTTCGAATATAATCCAGGACAAGACACTTACATATTCTGAGACAAAACTTGGTATATGGCACTTAACAATTGCAGCATTACCCCGTAAGACATTTTCCTCCATCAAATTAACAGTATAAGCTTGAGAAACAACTGGAAAATATTGAAATACCACTAAGAACAGCGATTGTATATGGAAAAAGGATAGGATGATCGAAGGCCTTCAAATTAAAAATACCCAAATCATTCGATTCTGCTTTTATTTCTAAAACATCTGTATCGGCTTCCGAAATTATCCAAGATGACACGCTTACATATTCAGTAACGAACGTAGAAATATGACATTTGAGTATAGCAGCATTGCCACGCAAGACACTTTCTTCCATAAGATTAACAGTATATGCCTGAGTAACGACTGCAAATAAAATTGCAATGTTAATGAAAGTAAAAAAACGATCCTTTGAAGCTGGAGTAAAATCTGGATAAGGAACAGTAACAATTATCTATTTATATGATACCCATTTTATTAGCAGTATCATTCAACATGATTTCTGTTTCATCATGGCCTTCTGATATTATCCAAGAAGCAACATGAACATATTCCGTCACGAAACTTGGGATTAAGCATTTAAATATTGCAGCATTTCCTCTTAATACATTTTCTTCTACTAAATTTACTGTATAAGCTTGAGAAACAACTGAAATATCAAATGCAAAAGTCAAACACAAGGATGATGAATGTTTCAATTTATACTAAGGAAGGATGGCAAAGGATATTGTATTATGAAATTTATTATAGTTATACCATAATCATTTGTCAAGAACTCTGCGCCCTCACTATCATGCCAAGATACAACTTGTACGTGATCAGACACAAACGAAGGAATGTGACATTTGAATACAGCAGCATTGCCGCGTATGACGTAAATATCGTAGACTTGTGATTCGTAGAATTGATTTACAGCTGAAATTATTTTTTAAATTATATCTACTATGTAGAATAATTTAAAGTAGCCTTAGGGTGTTATGGAGAACGGATGGGAACAATTGGGGTCACGCGAGCGATCTCAATTACCGTAATTGCTCTCAGAGTCATTCAATGAAAAAGCAGAGAGGGACTTTTCATCTGTTACCCATTCCACAATATGTACGTAATCAGAAACAAATGATGGGATCAAGCATTTTACTAAAGCGGAATTCCCACGAAGAACATCTTCGTCGATAACACGCGGTTCATAATTTTGATGTACCACTGTAAATGTGAAATTTGACTAATTTTAAAGAATATATAAATCTATTGGATTTGGGATGTAGGAAACACGCTCAGGAAGTACTCTAATTGTTACTACCAGGATCTATATTTGCATTTTCATCTGCACTTATAGTCTCGTTGTCCATTAGCCATGCCACAACATTGACAAAATCAGTTACAAAGGATGGCACGATGCATTTAAGAATAGCCGTATTTCCTCGCAAAACAAATTCATCATTGACTCTACCCTCGTAAGCTTGAAGTACTGCTGTTGTAAAAAATAAGGAATTTAAGGAAAGAGGTATATGGTAGGTAGGAGTTTTACCCTCATTTTTTCCAGGGTAGTAGGTACCCCCATCACTGTCAGTCCACATTTCAACAAATACAAAATCTGAGACAAAGCTTGGTACTTCGCATTTCATTATAGCTGCGTTTCCACGAATAACATATTCATTATCAGCTTCAGCTTCGTATGGTTGTGACACCACTATTTAAAAACATATATAAATATGATAAAAAAAAGGTAAAAAAAGGTAGGGATAAGAGAGGAATGATGGAAAAATTGAAATGATTCCATGACTGTATGTAAGTACCATCTGATATGTTTGTATTGTTAATTGTTAGTATTTCGCCATCATCCATTAGCCACGATTCCACGTAAACAAAATCACTAACAAATGATGGGATTTTGCAGTGAACAATTGCAGTGTTTCCTCTAATTACGTATTCATTTTCAGCTTCCGTAACATAATGCTGCGACACAACTAAACAATAATCAAAATTAAGAGTTTGATTTATTTTTGGATCTAAAAGGAAGGGATAACAAATAGGGAAAGGTGCTACTCTTATGGGCGTTGAATACCAAGATCATCTGAATAGTTAATAACTGTTCCTTCTTCGTCAATCCATGCCTCTACTTTAACAAAATCCGCAACAAATGAAGGAATTGAACATTTTAATACAGCAGCGTTTCCACGTATGACATATTCTGTTAATATTTCTGCTTCGTAAAATTGATTAACAACTGAAAAAATTCAATTACCTTAAAGGAAAGACAGGAAGCTCTAAAGGTATACTAGGGAAATGGCTCGTGTGTGGTCTTTGGAAACTATGATTATCCTACCAATGTCATCAGTAAGTAAGTACTCCCCAGCATCAGAGTCAACCCACGCTTCTACTTTAACAAAATCGGCGATGAAAGAAGGGATATTGCATTTTAATACCGCTGTATTGCCCCGTATAACATATTCAGACACAACTTCGGCTTCATAATATTGTGTAACCACTGTAAAGTTTTATTTTTTAGCATTTTAAAGGACTTTTTGGTAAGGATGGTGGTTCTGCTATAATAACTCTTTACTGTTGCTAAGTTTACCCTCGCCATCCTTGCTTCTATTCAATGTAAACGAATTTCCCTCTTCATCGTGCCACGAAACTACATTTACAAAATCAGCCACGAAAGACGGTATGGAACATTTAAGGATTGCCGAATTTCCTCGGATGACATACTCGTTGTTAACTTCAGATTCATATTGTTGCTGCACAACTTGAATTGGATGTAAATTTAGTTTATATATGTTGCAAGGATTGGTACGGATACAGGGAAAGAGTCATAACTCAAAGCAATAACCATATTTTTCCCCAGGATAAAAATCTTCATTTTCATCAGTATGCCATGATAATACTTCAATAAAGTCCGCCACAAAGGATGGAACCTGACATTTAAGGATAATGCTGTTTCCCATAATAACGTATTCCTTGTTCACATCTGTATCATAATGCTGCGCGACCACTGGCATATTGTTAAAAATCTTTTGAATGTCATGTTGGATATTTTATTTATTAACAGTACTATAAAATTTAATAATAAAAAGTTTATAGGATTGTAGCACAGTTTATATATAAATCCATGCTTAGCTATTTTGCAAATTATTTATTCGATATTTGTAAAGTTTTGCATCAAAGTTTTATAAAAAGCTGCCTTTTAACTTCATGGTTTATAATACTAATGACAATACAATACACAACGTGTCGAATGCTCAAACTGTTAAATTAGGGAACTCTGCCCTACCAGGATGATTATTTAATTGACCTTATTGAGCCCTCAGTCATAAAAAGGGCAGAGCACTTAAATAATTTTATGTAGTACTGTAATGTAAAGAAGTTATTAATTGGTTAAATTTGTTTGAAAATGAAAGCTTAAATACTTTTACAATATATTATCTTATACTAAAATAATATACTAAAATAATATACATTATTATTATTATTTTTTATCCCGCATATAACAGGGTAGACAGAGAGAACCTAGTAGTAACACTGTCTATTCCCCACATTGCGCCGAACTTTTTGGAAGATTGGCGTGTTGAGTGGCGGTACTCAACGCTGCCTTGGTGTCAGAGCGAAGAAATGAAATTATTAAAGAATAATAATTGATTACCCCGAGTGGGGACCGAGCCAGTGACACCCTTTTGCCTACGACGGCCTCATATATTAATTATGACATTTGTTATTCGAAACCAAATATGATCCTAATATAAATAAATCGAAATTTGAAATATTTAAATACTAGAGAATATATGTATTACATACTGTAGGATAGATTACCACAGTTGCATATCAAGTGTCAATTAACCAGGGTCATAACTCATAAGTCAACCGACAGAGTGGGCCATGGCTGGTATTAAATTTAACGTTGGTTTTAAATTTAACTACGATATCGTTTACCTTCATAATCGAAAAATAATTATATACTTAGTTTTCTTTACAAATTTGCAAAATAAAACGACTCTCAATGTTCGACTAGCAATGTAATTTTATTGTTTATGAAATAGCAATATAAATGAAAAAATCTATGGAATAATATAATAAACATACTAAGATAAACTTTATCCAGTTACTTTCTTGATTGAGTTTTGTTATATATTTTAAAGTTTAACACATATAAATTTACTTTTATTTTAGACACAATCTCATGATTGTTCAATATATTCACCTACAATTTTTTAAAGAAAACATCGTTCTCGTCATCGAAGATCGAGACTCGTAGAAATCTATTTTTTTTAAGTAAGAAGCTAAGTATATCTATTATAATGTATAAATACAGTATGAAATATCATGTAACTTACCAGCTCGTACATTAACATCCCTTGAATGAATAGTTCCGACTGGGTTTCTAGCAAGGCAAGCGTATACCTGAGCATGCACTTCTTGTCTGTAATCTTCCGCCCGGAATGGTGGGAACACCAGATTGCCATTAGGTAAGACCTAGTTTAAAAAATATTATACAAAATATTATTAAAAAGAAATTTATAATTACATAATAGCAATGCCATTTTTTTTAATTAAAGACGCATAAATTTAACGAATACTATTTTGGAAAACTGTAGTCACTGAATACAGCTTGACTCCTTCGTAATTACCGAGTAGCGTAGATAATGAGAGGTGCTTAACGTGGCGTTTGTTTGGCTGAAGCTGTGAAATGAAAGTAATTGATTTCTTGAGCGGGCATCGAACCCACAAACATTGC
>HE670534.1:128245-146735 GCA_000313835.2 Heliconius melpomene melpomene | reverse complement strand
GTTAATCTATAATAGTGAAATTGGTAAGAAAGTCCGAATGGCACTTAACCAGTTTTTTATTTCTTTGAAATAATGAAAACAACATATTTAAAATTATATTGGTGAACCGATTCATTTCCTGCTTTGTTAATTTAAATGAGCGTTGTGGAAAAGACCAGCTATAGGCCATGACATATGGAGTTATAAGTGACACCAAGGTAGAATGCTATATTAAAATTTCATAACAAATTATAATAAAATAATTCAAGTAATGTTAGATACTTTATTCTTTTTTATTTCTTTGTAGACCTGGGTAACTTATATAATAAAGGTATAAAATATAAATAAAATAATGTTATTTTCACATACTAATCTAAAATGAATATTTTTTTATTATTTTCTCTTAAAAATAATATATAGTGATATTTATTATTCCATGTGATGTAAAAGGTGAATGTATTACACAAAAGAAAATGACTATAATAGGACAGCCCTATTTTTATAGTATATATGTCACCGTAAGATTATAAATACCGTTCATATTTTTTTACGTGACGTTGTAAAGTAACGAAAAATTGTAAACTCTTTAAAGTTTAAATTTTAAACTCTTTCGGGTTGTGACCACACAGCTAAGAATCTAAAAAGGTGACATATCAGTTTCAATCAGTTTTGCCATACAATTCGTAATTTCTTGAAGATTAGCGGTATATTGGTGTACACATTGTCTCAACGCTAGTCCAACGCTAGTTCCTTTTGTCTATCCTGCTATATGCGAGATACAGCATGAAGCGCTGATATATGCGAGGTCAGTTTTTAATTTTATAAAAGTAAGTTAAGACAAGCCGATGCATAGATGATACATACAAAGTAAGAAGGGCAATACTATGTTGACAAAACATTTAACTGGCATCAAAATGGTGATAAAATGTACATATTTATTATATTTGCATCAAATTTTAATGTAGAAAGAATATTTATTGTACAGTAGTAAGTAAAACTTTATGTAAAAAAAGTGATTTCCCTAATGTTAAAAAAAAATCATGCATCATATTATAAATTAATTGAAATTTTATAAAATAAACCTTTAAAATTGCATAATTTGGATCCACATATAAGCAAAAGTAAGATCAATATCTTTTTTAATAAAAAATAAGGTCATTGGGGTACAGCGGTACGGTGGCTGACTGTAAATAGGAAGGTTGCAGATTCGATTCTTCCTTGGGGCATTTTTATTTTCATTCCTCTTTAAACTTCTTTCTAAAAAACACACACCGTTAAGTACCGCCAGACAACACGCAATGTCCCCAATATTGGGCGGAGTTCTTAGTAAATTCACACGAAATTAAAAAAAATATCCTTAAGGTTTCTAAGCGTAATCTAAGTGTAAAAATAACACGTTTTATAAATAAAACTATATACATATAGTTAAACAAATCAATCATCGCTTCCTGCCTCTCATAAATTGTAATGCCTTCGCCATTAATGGGGCTTTCTTAGGTTTAAAAGACGAAGACGAGGTGGTGACCGGCATGGGGGCCGCCCTGCCCCCTTTGAGTACGTTGGGAGCTGCCGCTAGGGATGCCACTCGCGCTGCGGGACTGGCAGTCGCTGCGAATGCTGTACCGTGCTGAGCCTAGTTTAAAATAAAAAGAAATGAATATAATTATGTCGGCGAGTGCTTGTTTATTGAGTGGCGAAACTCAACGCCATGCTTTTTAGTCTCACTAGAGCGAAGAAATGAAAATAATTTACACCTTCGAGTGGGAGTCGTATTCATATATCTATTGAGGGCTCCTATGTATAAAAGGATGCGTTAATAAGAAGATCAAAACCTATAGAGACAGTTTTTTCGCTAGAGCTATGGATCCTTAAAAAGTAATTACTTACTTGTTTCTTAAGTACATTCCGTGGTGGTTTGACAACGGAGTCAACGTACGCCATTTTTGTTTGTTTAATAGGAGCTTTCTTTGCCTCCTGAGCTATTTTAATATTAGCAGTCAGCGATCTCAGCTTTATTTCCTGTTCTTCTTGACAGCGCTGGAAATATAAATAAGTTGTTTATTTATAAATTAAATTATTTTTATAGTCCTTATATTTGCTTTAAATTATTTTAAATTAGTGCTTAAATAATTTTTAGAGTGATAGAATTGAACAGCACTCTGAGCCACCACCCCGATTGGAGATTGAATCCACAAACATTACATTTGGAGTTGCACATTTACATTGTTCAACATCCTCCATTAATTATTTTTTTGATCATAAATTTATGCGTAAAACAAATGTAAGATCAAAAAAATAAAATAATACATTAAAACCTTGTACTACTTACTGTAAACATGATGGTTGTGGATTTGATCCTCAAACGACGAAAAGAATTATTTTCATTTCCCCTCTCTGGTGACAAGATAAACCGCCGCGTTGAGTTACGTCGCTCAAAACGTATGTAATATATCTCGAAAGCGGTGCGATATGAAGATATCTTTTTACGTTATAAGTGAAGCTGAAATTTTAAAAAAAACATCTTACCATATACATTTCACGCCAAGTTTCCATTTCCTGTCTCTTCTTGTTCCTAAAGTTCTTTTCACAAAATTTTTGCCACAAATGGTCAGTATCCTCCATTAAATATGGATTGTAGTGTTCCAATACAAATAGTTGTTGTGGTGTCGCTTTGTCCACTATGGGTTTTAGTATTTCATACGGAACTCCTCCTGTGTACTCGAGAGCTAGAATAAAATGTATAAAAATTTGTAAGTTTTTCTGTATTAATAAATATATTATCTACATATATGGTCTGTATCATATGACTTTGGGTTTTGTTGGATAATTGAAATAACCAAACGGGGAGACCAGTCTTGGATTAGACAAGAGTACCAGGAAGAGATCTATGTAAAAAATAATTAACCTTAAATGAGAAAAATATCACTTGTATAATTTAATACTATATCATTAATGTAAATATGTATTATATATGTAAATTTAAACACTACAGTAACATGTATCAATTTTTTAACAAAACAGTCAATTGTAAACTTACCATCAATATGTTCTTGCAGTACCTGCACACACATTTCATATAATGTAGTAATTTTTCCAAACACTTTGTTACCAGAGTATACTTTAGTTCTGAAATTTAATATAATTTGTAATGAAGTAAATCATTACAGAATAATAGTAATAAAAATAATTATAAAAGGCATTTTTTTATTTAGTCATCAAGATAACAGTAAAATATTTTTGTTTTACAATAAAATTTTATGACAATTTTGTTTTATAACATTTAAAAATAACATTTTGGTTAAGTTGCTATCAAAACTGGTAGGCAAATTTATTAATAATACCTTATAATTTTACATTATTCAAAGTATTATTCATACGCTAAGGGAAGGAAAATGTTAAGAAACGAACAATAAATATTTTGTTTGTAATTAACTCAAGGGAATAAATCAAAACTTATTTACAAAGGAAAATGTTTAAATATCTACAGTCTATAACTATAAGTAATCGAGATTTACTCGCTTAGGTAACGGCGGAAGTGTCTTGATGGAAACATTCTGTTTCCATCAAGACACCTCACCTAACTAGGGTTAAGACATTCTGTCTTAACCCTAGTTAGGTGAGGTGTCTAGGTTGAGGCTAGGTTTTTTTTTTCAATTCTACAACTGTCTTACCTTTGGTTTTTAGACGATATACCAGCACTTATGGCGTCTTCATCAGTAAAATGAGGTAGGAACTTGGGCGGCGGTCGAGGTCGATAGTTCGGATTAATTTCAGGTAAAGATGTTATCTCTAACATCGGCAATGGCGCTAGTTTAGCTGTGGGCGCTAGTAATGAAGCCGGACTTAACTGTAAATAAAATAAATGATTATTAAAAAAAACACAGTTAAAAATATATTTTAGTTAGGTATTTGAAAACATTTTAGGCGATGGAAATATAGTAATGTCATTAGATTTGAACGCAAATAGTGGCAGAGTAGATGGTTAAGACACTCCTTTGATTTTCCGACAATTTTTCTATAAAATTGTGTATTTAGTGTTACACCAAAAAGCCCTTGACTCTTTATCAGAATGAGGAAATTTCCCTCGAATGGGAAACGAACCCATTACAGTGCGCTGTATGTATGTAAATATTCAAGCTAATCCGACACCAAAAGTAGGTCGGACAGATGAAAATAATAAAAGACTAAACATAATTTTATTATACACATTTTAAATAAATCATAAATAATTGAAATAATAAAATGGTAAGTCGAGGCCGTTGTGGCGCAGTAGCACAAGGGTGTGACTGTAACGCGACGTTTGTGGGTTCATTCTCCGCTCGAGGGAACGAAATATTTATTTACATTTATATTTTCATTTCTTTGCTTTAGTGTCTCCATTCAACACACAATGCCTCCGGAATTTGGCGGAGTGGGGATCGGAATGTTTTAACGCTAGGTTCCCTCTGCCTACCCTGCTGGGCGTGGGATATAGCGTGCAAAATAAATGTAGGTCTTTAAAATTAAAATGTTATTAGTTAGATCACGAAAATAATTGTGTATCACAAGTGGGCAAAACCATGAGCGGTTCGCTAGTAATAAATATATTTTATAAAAGTAGTTAACATTCACTCACATCATCATTTGGTGACATAGTGTTATCTTTAGAAAAAGGTTTTTTCTTAGGTTTTGCTGGACTGATCATACCTAGTGCTTCTGCAAAACTTGCACCTGTAAGATATATTTTTATAAGACATTCGTGTTTCACAATCTATATTGATAATATAAAGCTGAAGAGAGAGAGAGAGAGAGAGAGAGAGATATAAAAAACTCTAAGTAAAATTACTCAATATTTCAATGCAATATTACATGTAAACATCATATTCCGGGTTAATTCGCATAAAGCAGGATACAGTGTAAACTAAGAAAAATAAAAAAATAAACTAACCGGAGCCACAGTCGATGCCATCATCATCATCATCTTCGCTGTGTTTCTTCTTTGGTTCCTCATTCTTAGACTTACTACTAGAACTTGATTTATGTTTACTTTTCTTATTACTTTTATCATTATCACTATCTGACTTTCTTTTATCATCTTTCTTTTCACTATCTTTTGACGAATGTTTCCTTTCACTCTTATTGTAATCTTTTTCTCTAGAGGAACTTTTGTCTTTTGATTTTTCTTTACTAGAAGAACTATGCTTATCTTTACTGCTACTACTACTACTTTCTTTTGACTTGTGTTTCTCACTATTTTCTTTTTCTGATAGATGTTTGTGTTTATCTTTATCTAATTTGCTTGAACTCTTTTCTGAACTAGAACTTTTATGTGAATGAGTTGAACTTTTTTCTGAATGACTCTTATGTTTTTCATCACTGATTGATTTATGTTTGTCTGTATGACTACTACTAGATTTATGTTTATCAGCACTAATGCTGGACTTATGTTTTTCAATACTACTACTACTACCTTTTTGCTTCTCTAAACTTTCACTAGATCTATGTTTATCTGAGCTGGTTTTATGTTTGTCTGTATGTTTGTTGGATTCCTTATCTTCCAACCTTTGTTCTTTCTCTTTCTTTTCATAACTCCTATCATGCTCTCTGGAACTTTTATGTGTGTGGGACTGATGTGATTTATCCTTTGATTTGTCAGAGGAATGTCTTTCTTCTGGGTATTCACTTTGTTTGTCTTTCGATGTTTTTGTATGACTTTCGTGCTTATATTTATCTTTACTACTAGTTGAATGACTTGATGATCTATGATTTTCTACTTTCTCATCTTTTTCCGGTTTTCGTTTTATGTCTGGTTTCCTTTCTTCTTCAGAAGTAAGTGAGTTTTCGCTTTCACTGTCACTTTGTGAACTATCGTCGTGGCTGTCTTCACTTTCTACAGGCTCAGATTTTATTTTGGTTTCCGTTTTTATCTTGTAGCCATTATCTTTTACACTTGAGTATTTAGATTTTTTTGTATCAGGTTCCTCTTCCTACCGAGAAAATAAACATAATATTTAAACTAAAATAATTTCTTTTATAAGGATTTTGGGATCTACTTACATTCGGTGTATGTTTTCTGCACAACCAAGTTTTTAAATAATTTAGTATAACAGTAGTAATTTAGGCCATAGCACAGTCTAATTGTAAACAAGATTCCCAATTCATTCTCCCAATGATTCCCAATTGGAAGAATGAATTATATTCGTTTTCTTAATCTCAACACACACTGTATTGTATATTTTGCTACTTAACAAACAATTATGAATTTATGTACAAACAAGAGAATGGAGTGTTTTTATATATTGTGGATAAAATTTCCATTTAAGATAATATAATTTATCATTTTCTCATTCTGGTAAGAAAAGAAAGCACAGCGTTGAGTTCCACCAGTCAATACACAATATCTCAAAAATTTAAGAATGGATTGTCTTAATATTAGATTTAAATATATGACCTTACCTCACTACTTCGATATTTTCTCTTATGGACATAATCTCCATTTGTATGTTTATGTGATTTATCTTCAGGGTTTTGTGATCTGTCTGACTTCTCATGTCTGTTATGTTTACTTCTGGACTCACTTGAGTAGTTGTCGTAACTTTTTTCATTTTCATGTCCATTGTGATCAGTAGCTAGCAAATAATGCTCATATTAAAAGGAATATCGTCATGGCACAGCCGCACAGCATATGATTGTTAACATGAATTATTTTCATTTCCTCACTCTGGTAGCAAAACTGATGATGAGAAAGCTGGTGTAGATATCCACACCTCAATACACAATATCTTGACATTTGGGTGGGATGAAGGCAATGGTGTCCTAATAAGAGGTTTCCTCTGCCTACCCTGCTATATGCGGAATTCAGCATGAAGCTAAAAAAATTGAAATTGAAATATAAAAAATATTTTTATTGCTCAACCTTATAGTTACATTTACATAAATAGCATGCAGAAAACGAAATATATTTTGGTCAACTAAAATTTTGTTTTATGCTCACAATCAGTATTGTGATCTTCTTGGTCACTTTCTTCAGCTGCTACCATCATTTTCCATTTGTAAACAAGGGCTCGGGCCGCTTGGCCCACATCTCCTGCTTCTTTTCGTAAGGCATTTACAGTTCTACCTACACCTGTCTCTTGTAAATGTTGGACTTTAACATCCAGGTTGTATAATTTGTCAATACATTTTAAAATCTGAAATTTGACAATAATAATGAAATAGAAAAAATAATGATTTAAGATTACAACTTTTAGTGAGCGTGAGGCTACTTTTTCTTTGTTATTGAGCTAAGTGGGCTTATTGAATCGTGCAAAGTATAATGGAAGATAAAATTGACATAAGAAAAGGATGACATGAATTTTATTGTTTACAATAGGGATTTCTACCAAACTATGTAGTATATCGTAATAAAAATATTTAATTTATTTTTTGCTAAACTAATTTTTAACTTTTGTGTGCAAATAATAAATATCTTATTAAAAAGTGATATATTTTGTTGAAACATATTAGATATTTTAGTGTAAAAATATTAATTAACGACTTCTTGTCTTTGCTATAAGGTAATAATACGTATAAATCCTTTGTTAGCCTACAGGTAATTATCCTTTTCAAACATATTTGTGGTGCAGATTTTATTATTAAATTACATATCGGAGGATTTTCGCAAATATCATTCAGCACATTAAACTCACAACTTACCTTTTGTTCATCATTCGCATATTTTTCAATAGAACGTTGGTAATGTTTTACTAAATCCAAGACAGACGCCATACCACTACACTTAAAAAGCAGTATGTTGATTTTTGTGATCAGAAAATAAGTGCCAGCTGGTAAACGGGCACCATTTTTGTCACACACATGTATGTGACGTATAAAGTTACGAGACCATTGTGAAGAAACGTTTAGATATTGCTATTTGTATTTGAAATTTTAAAATATTTTATATAATATAAAATATACCATCTGTAATAAAATTATGTAATAATAACATTTAGTTCCATTTCAATTAATATTGTACTTTAAGTAAGAATTGTATCATTCTTATAATAAAAAATCGCCTGTTACGTAAATATGTTTAATTATGACACCTTTATTTACATCAATAACAATTTTTTTTGAATGGTTCATATTAATTGTATTCAAATTACCTGTTGATATTAAAAACAGCAATAATCTTTCAAATTTATATCACAGATTATTTAATTAAAAATACAGTAATAGTTGCGTAGTCTATGGTAGGTATATTTTTTTTCAATAATTAAAATATAAATAAGGCTTGTAGCTCTATCATACATTTTGGTATATTATTATAGATAATCATGAAAGCTCTATTATATCTATAATAATAAACAAAAATGTATAATAATGTGATTAAAAAATATCGTATAATGTCGTTACAAAACTTCAATAGAAAACTACGATGATAATTTTAACGTTTTCAAATTTGTGACCCTATAAAAATCAGGCAGCGTCATTCTACATTATTAAATACGGGGAATAAATTGGAGAATATAAAAACACAAGGGGTTGGTGAAAAAATTGCACAATTTTTAATTTCTTAACCATTTTTTGCATGGTATTTGAAAAAAATCTATATTACTGATCACGGTCTATATTCTTCCCCCTCCCCCCCTTTCCTACGCTCTTGGTCATTATGACAATGCCACTGGAACAGTTCATTGATATGTTAAAGAGCCTAGATAAATCTTCGCGGCATGTCGGTCTCTGTATGAACTTGAGCAAGTATAACGAATGCGTGCTCTTAAAACTTACTAGGCGTCAGGTGGTATTTTTGGTAATTTTTATTTAGATTATTATTTATTAGCTTCACGTTTGAACCCCCATAGAAGAAAAATAGAGAGATCCTAGTGTCAAGACATTCCGCTCTACACTTTCAGCCGAATACGAAGCATTGTGGGTTGAGTTACGTCCCGCGTGACGTAACCTCGCGTTTCGTCTGTCCAGAGCGGAGAAATAAAAATAATTCTTTCCCTGTATGTAGATCGAATCCAAAAGTATCTCGCTTACTGTCAGACGGTGTCCTACTGCACTATGATTATTGTATGTAGAGTAGTCCAGTATTATGTCTTAGTCTGGGTGTCCCATATCTCTTGTTTAGTACAATATAAATATACGAATATGTTTATGTTTACTTCTCTGATCACCGTAATACATTTGGGGTTCATACTCTTGAATACTCCCTGAAAATAATGTTATATAATATTAGAGTTTAATTATATATTTTCATTAAATTTAAATACATTTGTTTACTTCATTATCAATAAGTGTATTGACGCAAAAATATAAAGCAATATTAATTCTATAGTTACTACAACATTGTAAATAATATTAATTAATTCACAAAATTCCATTGGCATAGCTTCCGTGAGTACCAAACGTGCTTTCTGTGGACATTCAATTAAATATTAATAATCTAACATTACACTGTTGTCATCTACATGAGTAATGCGACGGCCAATAGGTCAGGGCACAGCCTCCAATTGCCTGCGACATCCGTGACCTTCCTTAACGATTTCTACAGCGTGTTCTTTATTTATCAACTGACACCGCTTCCACTCCAAGCAATTTCATACCCATACGCCTTTTAACTCTTTGAACTTCGGCATCGTTTTTCCTAAATACTCTGTAATTTTGCAGTTATTTAGATTTACGATACCATTCTTCACATAATAACATTGGTACTTTCGTGATTAGTTACATGATATGCCATAAAATATTATAGTTTCTAATGATGTAGTGGAAATGAACGTTCAGAGCTGAGCAATGTGTGTAATATATTACCGGTTAAACATGACAAGGGCAGTTAAGTCAATAGATTATATTATGGAGTAACTTGCTAAAGGCTATATAACCCACAAAGACTGGCGCCGTCTTCCTACGCATTGTATAGGTTTTCGAATTCGTATTCGTATATAAGTTTCTAGTATTGTTACTGGTGTAAATATCAATTATACCTATTTATTTATATAATGTTATAATTAAACCTATTTGATTGTAAGATAAATCACATGGAAAATGTTTTAAACATTTTTGATTTACTTAGTTATCACCTGTATTTACATATAAATTATAATATAACTTGTTTTCTTACATCACCCATATCGATTCTATATGTGATAAGTACGACTGTAGGTATTTAATGTAAACTTTCATGTAAGAACCTGGTTCTAAATTATTGTGGTTGGTAGAGGCTTAATTTTCAATTTTTAAACATTTAATATCATTCGAAAAGTTACACATGCAAAGTTAAACTTAGTAAGGAGGCCTATTGCTTGTATGGATTAGGTATCTATTTTACTGCAGCAAAGAAAGGTAAGAAAGATAAGAAAATATGCAAACAGTACACGTAGGTATATTTAAATGTTAAAAAAATCTGAGTCTGTCTGCCTCTTGATCGTAGAATAATCAATAATGGGTTTCTTGATTAATCGATCGAACAAGAGTAAACAGCAAGTGCCTATTACCTAACTTCTTGCTAACATAATATAATTGGATATGTCATATTCTTTATAATTTAATTTGTACGGGTGCACTAGGTAGTATAGTTTTTTATAGTTTGGTCATAGTTTTTTATATTTCTATGATTCGTTCTAAAAAAATATTATTAACAACCGTAAATTTGAAATTTCTTATTAACATAGCAAACAGAGCTTACGTACAATACGCCTGCCTTTTGAGTTTAAAAAAAATTGCTATTATTTTGTTATAGGTACAGTTCCTATTTACCATTTTTATGATTATAGAATACAAAAATGTACATGTTAATTTAAGACTAAAAAATTAAAAAATACAACTTTATTAAAACATATTAATTTTATTACACTAATATAAACAAAACCATCCATTAATATAAATAAAAGGCGAAAGTTGTTGCGCTTGTCACCTGGTGGCGCATCAAAAGGAGATTTACTTGAAAATAACAATATTGTATGTAGGTAAACTAGTGAACTTCAAATTGCCTAGTTGTGAATAGTCCGCATGTCACTTGCGGTGAAATATGGCTTGGGTAATGCGAACGTAGAAAGGGCCTCTGCTACAATGGAGTTCCGTACGCAGGGAGATCGTAATCATTTGGGAATCACGCTAACAAGTAAACGTGCACCAGCGTTAGCCGGTGTTTATACCGAATTCAGTATAGCGCGGAAGTATGGCCACGGCTAGAACTAGCAGATCAAGATATTTAGTTGTATGCTAATGGACCCTTACCAGTTACCGTGCGACCACAAACTACCTGATGTGATAATACCGATCAGCACCCTTATGCGAATGATATGGACATCTACATATGTAGATAAGAGAGATTGGAGAGAGACAAAGAGACAAAGGGACAAGTGGCCGTGTTTACCACTGTCTATGTCTCTATAATAAAAATACTTTTATTGTGAGTATATGTAGTTTTATTATGGTGTTGATAGACATTTCAAAAGGTAATGGGATTATGTAAATAGGAAAGGGTTAAATAAACTGAGTATTCCTGTACTACAACTTTAATTTCCTGGCGCGTGTAAGCTTCGTCGATTCGTATCTGGATTATCATCTTCAGGTTAAGCCTTTTATATATAAAACGCGACTGCTTCACTACTTACTCGATTTATGAGATATCACGCACGCACGCAAAAAGTTACTTAGCTAATTAATAATAATAGCATACAACATTATTTTATTATTTTTACTATATTTTAATATTAATAAGTATAGTTTTAATTAGAAAAATGTTTATATGGTGGAAATATTATATTCAATATAAAATATTTTTGTTCATAATTATATTTTCTGCTCTAATATATTTTAAGGGCACACATATCAACTGTGATGGATGTATCAATCTATAAAATTTTAATTATCCGTTTCATTAATCATTTATTTCATTATAAATGATCTGGTAATGAATAACTGGATGTGAAAGCGGCGCTCTTGAGTGCAGATAATCTGATCAACCGCGCCAGAGCTTCGCAGTCCAGAACAAGGGCTTCATAATGTAACAGTATAATTGCTGATACTCGATAGATTTATTAATTTATAACCATCTCGAACAGTGCCTTCGCAAATTATAATAAATTAATCTGTTGTCTGGTAGTCCATAATGCTAGGAATTGGTAAGCCGCAGCCTAGATATTATAAACCAATTTAAATACATATTTTTTATCAAAAGTTCCTAATCCTAAATAAACGTCTTGTATATGTATATAAAAAATGAAAATACTGTAGTTACAATATTAATTTTAAATATAAGAAGCCAGCGTAACCAATAGCGTGTGTTATTTGCAGTCTGTACACCAGTGCATTCACATCCAGCTATTTGGATTAGACGCTAAGATAAGTCCTGATATTTCCTCCATGATCATCCACTCGCGCCTTATTACATCGCCATCAAATTGATCGATGTCCTGTCCGCGATTGAGTTGTATGATTCCTGCAGCAGCTCAGCACTAGAATAATAATAGGCTTATGCTATAGTTAATAACTGATTGAACGACTCGACGTATTTTATAATGAATGGAATGAAGACAAGACTAAAATTTACTTATTTATTTTGTAATAAAATGCTCCATTGTAAGGTTTTTTACAGCTTCACGCTGTATTTTCATGTAGCCAGGTAGAGGGAGCTTATTGCTACGACATTCCGCTCCCCACTTTTCGCCAAATTCTGGAGGAATTGCGGGTTGAGTGGTTGAGATCCACCACTCAACCCGCAATTCCTCCATCACCTCCTCCATCAGATCGAAGAAATGAAAATGTTGTATATTTTATTTCCTCGAATGCGAATCGAGCTCACAACTTGTCAACAGTTCCGCTTGTTCCACTGCGCAACGACTGGTCTCGCTACTGGTCTAATAATTTATTATATTATCTACTTACATAGTTTAATGAACTAAAAAGATTAATATAAATGACTAGACAAACATAATAAGCACAAACCAAATTAGAAAGTACCCAATTTAAAAAATATATATTTGTTCATTATTTATTTAACACAGAATGAGATAGGTAAACCACCGCACCGTGCCCATATTTAGGAATGTTGAACATCGTTAGGCTAACATTAGATTTAAGGCCGTAATTGATTTTACTTGCATTTGGAACTCCATCCTCCTCATCCTAGGTACCTAGAAATTCCATGCGAAGTGTAATTTTCCCTCGAGCAGGTTCATTCGTAATTTCCATTATTCGTCCCAGAGGATCGCGACCTACTCTAATTAGCTTAGATGCTTATGATTAAACGGCTCGGTCACGATCCGTCGATTTACTTCAAATCAGCTGCGGTTTTGTGTTGATAAGCTAAACATCCGTCAAGTCTGTTCCTGAGTTATAGCTGCATTTTATTGTCTTATCGCAGTGTAGGCTTAGGTCAGCTTTGATTGTTAATTAATTGGAGGTTTTAGGGTTTTGTGGACCTTAAAAGAAAAAACGGAACCAATGAACACAAAAAACTTATATTTGCAGTTTAAAAAAAGGATCAGTCGTTTTATCGAAACTAGGACTAGCAAAATATTCTTAGGTACCCACTTTTCCCGTTGTTTGGAGTTTGTTGGTTAAATAGGCATAGGAACTTACGACTCTAATGCTGGTATTACTCAGGTATGTTCTCTCCAAGTAAAGTAGTTGGCCAATTTCAAATAAGAACCTCTGTTTGTTATCTTAATTTAAATATTTTCTTAATACATAATATCCAAAATTATATATATATATATACTGGCAATTACATTATTTTTAGTGTTATTGCTTTCCGGAACATTATGCAAGAAAAATAAAAGTTGATGGAGTAACTGACACTTTTTCTTAATTTTAAGCCATAGATCAGACTGTGATAATAGCATTTTATCAAAAAAAAATGACTTGTGTTTCAAATATAAATATTCCTATGTGGACTTGAACTCCCTAATAATCAAACGTCTCACTTCCGCCAAAACGGCGCCATGACAGTAGTCAGTTGTCTGTAAGTAGCAATTAATTACGATCAATCTAGTATTCAATTTAGTATATCTATATATCTGAAACCGGAAGTACCTGTTTTATAGCAGTACCAACACTATAAATATAAAGCGTAAGTATTTACAATACATTCTTAACGCGATCAAGATTACGGTAATGCCAACTTTAAATTCATGATTTTACTAGTGATATTTCTAATTCAACGTCTTGCTCGGAGTCTTGAGACAGTTTAATTTTATTTATTTTCTTAGATTCTATCATTAGTTCGTGTGAACTTCAGTCTAAATTTGCATGTTTATCTCTTTTTCTCTGCTAATTAAAACAGCTAAGCGTCAATCCGTGCGATAAACTTGATTGATTTAATTGCGCTTATTCAAAGCAACAGCTGTATTGGTGATTGTAAAATAATTCGCTTCTCGTAACATCCTGTATATACTACATCTTTTTTAGTCATTGAAATAAATTAATTTCCATATAAATACCAAGCTGTTAATATAATAGGTAATAACGAGAGTTTACTCGTGTGAGTTTACTTATCGAAGAAGATTAATTATTGACATTAAATTTCCTGTATTCTTCATTTTCAATATTCAATTATTTATTGCTGTAGTTAATTAAAATTTTATGTTTAAGTCCCGTATATCGCAATTTCTGTAAGTTTATTAGAACTTTTTTTTGTTGAACTTATGACACTTGCAGCTTAAACTATATAGGTATATTTTATAAAGAAATAACGATATGCCGCCTTTGCAAAAGCTGTTCAGCCTGATACACTCAAATTTAGGAATATTTGACGAAGTACAATAATATTCAACTATTATACGAGTAGGTATAAAAAAAAAAATACAGTCGAATTGATAACCTCCTTTTCTTACAGAAGTCGGTTAAAAATAAAATAATGTCGACGTAACTAACAAAAGTTGTTCATTATAGTAAAAAATGATAGGAATATGTTGAAACATAAATAAAAACTTAATTTTTATTTATATCACTTAATATTCATACATAAATGATAATTATATTTAAAATATAATTTATACTTATATAAAATGCAACATTTTCTAATATATTATATCATAAAAATGAAGTGGTTAAATATAAATTTTGAGAAAATTACCAGCTTAAACCGAAATAGCGACAGAACAAATACGGTTATAGTTTATGCAAGTTATTGGTGATAAGCGTCAAACCCTCTGCTCCGTGTGAACAGCCATTAAAAATAATTATTACTATGAGTTAATTTTATTTTACGATCCTACGGTTAATAACCTATGAGCATGTTCGTTCTATTTGTTTCCAATGTAATGTATGCAACTTCTAATAAAAGTACCGTTATTTAGAAGAATTCATTGTTCTACATACAAATTAGACAAGCCGCCTGGAGATAGATACTAAAAAATACAATTAATAAGTTCGTTAAAAGCCGCGCACTAATTGCCGGTCGAGTCGTGTGCTCCGGGCTGTCCTCACATTCTAGAGCAATGCATCGCATCCTAGCTTACTTTATATTATAAAACACAGCCGGAGGCTCGGCCCACGGTGGCTTAATGGGTCCCTAGGGAACCTGCTCTCTAATTATGTGAGGTCCCTCGTAATTGTCTGGAAAGGTTTTATTAATTTGCGACGCCTGCAGTATATCAGAGTAAGCAAATACATGCTGCACTACATAAATGCACGTTGTTCCTATATCGTATTGCTGTTGTGATACGTCCATGTTTTATGTTAATGATAAAAATAATTAAAATATCTAGTTGTTTGTAATAATTTATTGTTTAATTAAAAATATTAAATTTAAATATATAGTAGATATCTAGAGAATGAAATGTGCATCCCGAATAGCAGTGTAGGCAGAGGAAAGCTAGTGTTTAGACACTCTGTTCCCCACTTTAGGGCACATTTTCGTGGCATAGCTTGTTGAGTGGCGGGACTCAACGCCGCGCTTTGCCTTGTTACCGGAGTCACACACTTGTCCCAGTATGTCACGACAGTCTCTATAATATATTTATTAATAATATATACTAATATAATATGTATATAAAAGCACAAAATATAACAGATGATCACCGAGACGACCAGCACAACGTGACTTTCTACTAAACATATCTGGCTCACTAGTTCAGATCGTCAGGTAAGTAACGGATTTACATCAGCCACCAGGTTCGCACGTAGCTGCTATTGTTTCCGTTCACTTATGCTGGTATTTTTCCATTTGCACCGGGCCTGCATTGTGGTTGATGTAGGTTGTGGTCTGACTGAGGCGGTGCGGTTCCCGTTCGTACTTGTACTCACCGAGTCGCGGTCAAGAGTCCTCTCGACGTCCGCCTGCCGGAGTATTTGCGGAACGGCTTTCACTGGGTCATCAACGCGGCGCTCCTATCCATCTACCAACACCTGTCGATTAACCACGCCTCGACCCCTTTAATTACTACCTAAATATCGCACGTTATAATTACAATGCCATGTCCAATTTGCTGGCTATAATGAGTTGGAGAACGTTTTTTGTCAACGCAAAAAACTAACAACTAACTAATAGCGTTATTTTTGTTTTGCATATCGGTTTCGGCCTATTGATGGTCGCCATTCCGACCGTACGGTCCGCCCCCGGAGAAATCAGATATCGATGTGTCCATTAGAGGAAAACACAGAACGTACCACCTGTAATAATGTACGTTCATCCGTCAAGATGCTATCGTATTAAAATAAATTAATGAATATAACTCGGATGATTCAACGGTGGTGAAGAATGACGATGCGGATCGCACCTCGCAATTTGGTATCAGAAAAATTATTATCATTTAGCAAATGTGTTTAATACAATAGTGATAATGGGTTATAAAAAGTGTAAGATAAGATTTGTATGCATTTATTTGACGTTCATTTAGATGGATATAGTTTCAATTATTTATTAATAATGCGAGATAGTGGTTGGCCTATTTAATGTAATTTATTAAAGTGCACTACAGAAAAAAGGTGATAATAGAATTAGAAAGTATTGCTTTTATTGTAAAATGTATTTCATTATCTACCTATCTCGTGATATCAACTAACCTAGAGGTATTTCCACCAGAAACTTTATAGGTATGTGGTTTCTTGTATTGGAAGAGCGGGGTCTCCTAATACATGCATTACTTGCTTAAAAGGAGATCTCTGTAACAATTATTTTTGGGTAAAATCTGTTGAATAATAACGTATTTTTATTTTATTTATTTATTTATGTGGGTGGGTCCCTCTCCTTCTCTCTCGTGCTGTATTCCGCATGAAGCAGGGTAGACAGAGAAGTCAAGACACTCCGCTATTCACTTTTAAAAGATTTCAAAATTTGTATAAGTACATATAAAACTATATATAAAAAATAATAGAACAAACTGTCAAGGTGGTCGTTTGTCTGTGAATTTACTCCTTTCGTACTGCAATCTCGTCTCGTTGGACTAATTGGGTGGAGTAGTAATAAGGCGCTATTAGGTGCGCACGCGCAGGGTGACACGCCGCGACCGTCGACCTGAGCTTACCTTCAGCTGTCACTTAGGATTTGTATGATGAAGCTCTCCTTGTAGGGTGATCATGACTTCACTGATTCACTTAAACTTTTATTGGTTCTATAAGTCACAATAAATGGAATTTTATTTAAATAAATAAAACGGAGAATGTAGTGTCAAGACACTTCGTTATATGTGGCATTAGTGTGGGTGCTATGCGGTAAGCTAAAAATAAGAATATTAAAATATAAACAATATGAAAGTGCTGATAGTATTTCGATTTATAAATATTTCGCTGGTAAAAATTTAAATGACGTTGCTTTGATGGATCTGGTACGTGTCAAATTAACTGTTTCTACTTTAATAAATTGTTTATTTTATTAGTAGAAACCTGGGCTGAGTTTGGGGCCACCGCCGACTATGCACCATTTTTTTATGGCGATATTGGAGAATCTTGTGACGTATATTAAACTAATCAATGTTTTTCTCGTTTATTTTTCTCGCTTCACGCGTAGAGCAGCGTAGAACAAGCCTAGTGTTAAAACACTCCCTTCCCCACTAATAATATAAAATTAAGTTATAAAAATTAATTGAATATTTAACGGATTAGAGATTTGTGGTTACACTGGAATGATTCAGATTTTTCGTCATTTTAATATGCATGGATTGCGGCGTCGATACGAGAAAAATAAGTCGACAGGCATTTGTTGGTTCTTCTTTATTTTTATTCCAACACAATGTTGTCAAGGTTTTCATCATAATTTAAAAATATACATTTATACCGTTAGTTTAATAAAAACATTATTATCTGTATTCATATATTTTTTTTATTATATGTTTTCTTTGAACCTGTAACTACTTAAGAAATATAGTGAAATATTATAAATAATTAAGGTACAAATGCTCTATAATTTGATATTTCAATAATTGAATTTGAAATTGAAATATTTTTAAGTGTGAAATCAAGATAACCGATTGTAATTTTCGAAAGCTCTCAATACCAAAAGATGCCGTTGCTCTGTAATGGAACAATAATGTAAGCTATAAACTCGACGGTATAATTAAGCCAACAAGAAAACTTAATGAACTACCACTATAGGAAACCA
>HE670534.1:101696-124254 GCA_000313835.2 Heliconius melpomene melpomene | reverse complement strand
TAAACATCTAGTTGCCAACATTTCCTTACTTACTACAACCTTAATTTATTATGCATTATATATACATATAATATTTGGTGAACTCCAAATAGAAATGTAACTCAAAGACACCATAAAGTAACTTACATAAACGAAGTGATTTACAACAAACAAAAACATGACTAATTTTAACATTTTAAAAAAAACATTTTATCACAATATATGAATATACTTATTATATAAAGACAAATAAATAAACATCACAGTTACTTGAGAAGATATTTTTGTACAAATGAAATTATATATTTCGAAAAATAATATATTTTCATTTATATTTTTAATTATTACCTAAAGAAATATTAAATGTAACTGTGAATGTATAGTTTACAACTGAAAATTGCATACTAAAAGATGCTAATTGATTCTTGAAAATTTGTTAGAAGTCTTTAAAGTACATAGTAATATATCTATAATAATATTTATCATGGACAATAAAATAAAATGAATTGAAGATTATTAAAAAGAAAATTCAATATAATGTTACAATTACTTTCGTTTTGAAATCACCAGCCTATATTATACAAAAATTTTGCAGTAAAACCAATTTTTAGTTCAAACGCGCTATATCAGTTTAATGTTTTATAAATTTTGTTATATAATATATATCTGCCTTAGTTAAAGTTAGACTAGTTTTATTAAAATTTCAGGAGTATTAGAAGCCGAAGGTGTCTCTACTTATAGAGAGAGTGGACTTGAATTCAACCACTAAACATGCTATGCTGCCAAAATTCGGCGGAAAGTGGGGAAATATAGGCTTTCTCTGCCTACCCTGCTACATGCGGGATACAGCTTGAAGCTTCAGGAGTATTTAAATGGTTAATAAAAAACTTAATAGTAAGAAAAAAATTGTCACTCAGACATTTTCTTTTCGAAACACCTATAATTAGATAATGTTTATTATTTAAAAGCAGGTGGCTCAAGCGACAAGAACTATGTCTAGAGTAATGGGTGCTATCGTTGCATACCTTTTTTGTTTAATTAAAAACAATTATACCTGACATTCAATTACGATTAGCAGTAAATTCTTTTGTTAAACAAACAGCAACGTTCAAATTAAAAACTGGTTTAGACTGCACTATAGATATAACAAATATGTACTCTCTCTCCCATATGCAATAAAAGACAAATATATTTGAGTTTATTTTGTTAAGTTAAAATCAATGTATATATAGTTTTTTTCTTTTTGATCAAATTTAAGACAAACATATTCTTTAATCACTTGACATAAAATAACTTATAATGTAAACATGTTTAAAACTGTGCTTCTTTGACACACTTACATTATCGACAACAGTCTTGTTAGTCTTAGATATTATTACTATACTTATTACACACCTAACATAGACTCAACGATTTCTCGACTAATAATAATATGAATATATACGGCAAAAGTAAATGGCAACATATTTTTTTTACAAATTTAATAAAATATAATACATAAGTACTTACTTACAAATACAATAAAAGGCACATTTTTTTCAGCAAAATAGCTGAATTCAATCGATATTAGATAAAAGTTACAATAAGCATGTTTCGACTATTTTTACACGACGCGAGAATCGAAGTACCGTTACGGTCGTAGTACGAATATCGCCCTCGACTTCGAACAGAATTCATATCATTAACTTTTATTAAATTTTAATTAAAACGCGCGTTCATATGTAATAAAACCCAAACGGTATATTATAATTGTATTTTAGCCGTTTGTGTTTGAGATATACGTTCAATTTTTTTAATAAATAACTTGTTTTACCAGTGTTTGGGTACCGATAATAATAATTAATTTAGTTATTCTGTATAATTTAAACGTCATTTCGATATATCCCTCGCATGCTTAACATTTGTAAAAGGGACATATTAAATGAGTATATGTTCAAATACTTGACATGTTCATTCATCCTCGAAATATATATGTATTGGGAAATAAATAAATGAACGTGTCTAAGTCGAATTAATGGAAATACAAAAAAAACTTATATGACTAGCTTTCGTCGAAACTAACGATAATTTAAGCATGGCCCTCACCGTTAACTAAATATATGCTTTATTATAAAACACTGGCAATTTTACATTATTTAAATAGTATGACATGTTTGCTGGCAAGAAATATGTATATTATTTAGAGAGACGAAGCGTCATTTCGGTAAAGGCGTGAACGCGACGAACCGACGAACGCAACGTATACGTAATTCCAACGGATTAGATTTTTTTCAAATTCCGTTCGCCGTTGTCGCAGTTTCGGGTAATTAAGCGGCCTGTTATGCGCGTAATTACATGTGAAAATAGTGCTTTATAAATGTAGTGGGGGGGTCAATGAACTGGTCTAAAGCTTGAAATGTCATAAAAACTTCGACAAAAAGTATCCGAACGGCGTCTGTCAAAACAAGCGTCACAGGATTATGGATGTGTCGCCGGCGGCGCTCACCGCTCACCGTTTCGCATTAGTTCTGTACTTCCTACGTCTTGTTTAATAACAAATATTTAGTTCATATTGGTTCGGTGTGAATGACAGAAGTCACTGAACTCGCATTTGTTGGACTCTATCTATTATTAGTATACGTATGTGATATGCATCTCTAAACTAGTCGAGAAATGTAAATTATGATGTGCATGTATACCTTATTATCGATTTGGAAAAATAATGTTCCCCATTTAATTAAATTATAATTTTATCACTTAATAATGTACATTTATTAATGATGCCATTTTATAGTGTTAAAAGTAAATTATTTAATTAGTTAAACAAAATTGATAGTTAACAAATCAGCATTTTCTTTTCTCTGCTTTATATACTCATCTGTTACAAGACAATGATGTCAGTTCTCTGCCTTATTTACTCTCTCAGTAAGATAATAAAATTAATTTACTTCAAATATGAATTTTCGACGTTTGTATGTGCGCATAAGTCTTGAACGCTGCAGTTGTTCGGCCAGGCTCGGAAATATAAGGTGGACGGTAACCTTATAGGCTTATACTAGCATAGGAGACAGTAACAAGTAGAATTCTATCATTGTGTGCTAATGAGCGCCAAATACAGGTGGCTACTGATCCACCCCGAGTAAAACAAATATCACGTCACGTTGACAGTTATATACGAAGCCTATTAATTTATATCTCATTGTACTCTGGATTTGAAGACGCCGCATTGTAATGTTCATATCACGATCATCTAAATTGGCCCAGTGCTTCTCGCTATTGTTGCTATTCCCAATTCCCACGTTTGAATTTTCCAATTTTATTTGCAAGTTACTGTTTATTATATAACGTTACAATAAACATATGTTAAAAAATAGTTTAGATACGTATTTTTTTTTAAATCTATATTTTTAATTAAACTCTACTAAAATGGAGTGGACATCAAAACATTTCGAATATAAACAATTAATTAATTAAATATGTAATATAACGCAAGTCTAACTTACTTTATATAAACACGCAGTCAAGCAACATTGCACGAGTATTATAAAAAAGAAACAAGACATAATAAACATAGCACCTCCATTGTAACACAATCACGTTATTGTATCAAAAGATATTACTAGTAATATTATTTTGGATTACCTCGATTTGCGTGATAACGAATCACGCAAATAGACTTCGTGTAAGAATTTCAGTGTATTGTAAAAAATCCATTATATAAAGTATATTTTCACGTCATTGAGCGTGACGCTAGGCAAATCTATGAAGAATATCGGTGGTGATACCTCGCAAGAAGTCAAACATTTCTGCACCATCGTCCTCGGGCTCCTCAACCGGATTGGTCATCTGAAAAGAAATGTCACATTGCTTATATATGTTCATAATAACTGTTACAATTGGTTTCACATAGAATTTACATTAAAGCTTAAATTCTTTGACTAAAGATGAAAAATTGCTGGAGTTGATAGAATCTTCTTTTTTTAGAAGAAATAATATTATTTGAATAAAGCTAAAACAGTTAGTTTATATACCTATGTTATATAAATTGGTTTAGTTAGATAAAATACAGCGAAGAGATCTACTATGCATCTATTTTAAAGATTTCGATATACGAGTATGGACATAGTTAAGTTATATAAAAATGAGTTTTAGATATTTCTCGCACTCCAAGTAGATTTTCATCATACTCATAATTACTTCTTAGACATATAACAATTGTCTCATACTACTTTGCGTTCCACAATTCGAATTCCACACAATCGCCAATTATATCTGACTAGCATTTAATCTTAGCCCTAAGTAATAGGCATGCCTACCTTTCGCGAGACAATTAAATAGAATAATGTGTAGTATATTAGTGTATAGACTTGTAAGTATATAATTATTCATTTTATGTCCTTAATAATACCCGTTAAAATTACAAGTTTGAAATATTTTAGACAATATTCTATGTAAATCGAAGACTACGCTTCTATAATTATTAATGTGAGTGTTCGTCGTTTAAAATTTATAATTAAATCTTTAAGGCAAAAGGAACCTGGGAACCATAGGAATCGAACCCAAAGCCTGTCGCGATTACAGCCGTACGCTTGTTGCGCATCAACTGGCATCGCTGACTGACTAAGCAATCGCTTTTCTAAAAAAAATTGTCCCATTTCTAAACGTGTGTGGCAAATCTGGAGAAATGAAGTCATACGGAAATTGATACATTAAATATATAAGGTTACCGTTATTTACAGTTCCCATGTATTTGTATATCACTGCACTATTTCAAATCAAATCCAAGCAAAAGGATTTATATCGTTCGTTAGTGGATTACGAACATTTACAAGGCCCGAGATATCAATGGTCTATATACGGAAATCGTTAGTAATAATAATTAAAATGGACCAGTGTATGATATACGTCATCTAAACTTTAAAATTTCAGTACAATACAGATATTGTGGCCAGTAAACGCGACAGGCTGTGGGTTCGATGCCCATTCAATTTTCCTTTCGTCGCTCTGGTGTCGAGGCACAGAGCAGCGCAGTTCACAATGTCTCCAGAATTCAGCGGAAAATGGTGAACAGACTGTCTTAACATTGGGTTCCTTCTACCTTCCCTGCTATGTGCGGCATACACCGTAAAGCTAAAAAACACATATAATTCGCATAGTAATTATATTGCACTTTTATTTTAAAACTCCAGACAAAAAACCAAAATAATAGTCCACAAAATGCGTGAAGATAATTCAATGATGATAATACACTAATTCCGCTGGAGGCTCAATCCGTCCCGTTCAGGTGTTTAAAGGTAATGAGAGAGAAACACAGCGACCCACATACCTGAGACAAGAGGAGATAGCATCGCAAAAAGTAAAATGAATGGGGGACATAGGCAATGAGTGTGTTCCGTACTCATTGTTACCGATTTCTCATAGCGATTCGCTAATAACTGTTATTAACCCGCCTCCGGTCAACCATTGGTTGCGTGTGGACTACCGGCCTAGTGAACAAACAAAAAAATATAATTACACTAAAACGGTATCACTAAATTGAACGTCGTCCGTTCGTCTATTGGAAGGCGATATCACTGTCGTACCGAGTGTCGATATCCGACGGTGTCTTTCTCCATTAAAAGCAATGTAACGCTAGAGTTGATGCGATAAGAAGTGGCGTAAGTAATTTTAATTAGCCAGCAAGGATCGTCGAACCAGCTTCTGTGATCTTGTCGTACTACTCGTATGTATTTTCGCGTAAGTATGACACAATAAGGGGTAAATTTGCGTATCGATTCATCTTATTTTTTTACTTATATGTCATCTACGGCATCTAAATCTGATTAGACATAATGAGTCTCCAATTACATCGAGATAACATTGTGCGCACATTTTTTTTATTTAATAATAACAGTAAAATGTCTTATTAAATATTTTTATTAAGACCATATTCTTTGAAATTATTAAAATTTACATACAATATGCAAATAAAGCGGTATATAAAACGTATCTAATAACGGAACGTAAGCGTAATTCGTGCAAATAAAGGGATATCAGTTTATATCTTTTGCGCGCAAAAATTCACATGTTAAAAAAAAAAGCCTTTCACCACTTAAAAGTATTACTTTAAGCAAAAAAAAATAAGAGATTCTCGCAACAAATCATAGTATTAGTTGCCTCAACTTTCATACCAATATAATTTAATGTGGCCGTTGTCTATGTGAAATATTGCTTAGATATATTTCCCTCGTGACCGGGTCAGAGTGGCTACCTTTTAAAATATTCGCGATAAGATTCTACATAATTTACCGATACTATCAATGAAGTAAATGGATAATTTACGATAACCTTTTAAGGAGTGAAGATCAAAGAGTATTCTAGTCATTGCTCATCTGTCAAAAGGCTGCATTTTCATTAGGTGCAATTCACTGCATTCATTAGGGCTCGCTTCAAGTCCAGTTTCTAGCTAATAACGTGTTATTTGTTAATGGAGCTGATGGATTGGTGACAGTGGTAGCGGCCAATGGAATGCGACCGTCTTATCAGCTACAAAAAGATTAGGATCTGTTCGTGTCGTGATTGCAGAGGTCGTTACGCCGAAACGCTGGTCACCCGACGTAGAACAACGGTATTCGGTCAGAGGAACGGATACTGTTTTTGACAATATTATATCACAGTTTTGTATACGGTAGCCCAGCTTAATTAACTAGCGATATAAAGATAATGTTCCAAGATTTTACTTGAGATCCACTCGCTCATTCGTGTTATCTTAAATTTAATTTATTAATTTAACTATGTATTGTGTTTTATTGTTTTAGATTATCTTTTAAGATAACTAATTTTACAACCGTTTTGCACATTCACCGTTTGTTTTATTGTTTATATTGTAACAAATAGAAGATATTGTGGAATCTAGTTAATAATGAAAATTAAAAAAAATCGCCATTTATTTTTTTAATTATTGCACTTTAATTTAATAATAACTAAAGGTTACCTATACGGCATATGTAAATAAAATGTGAACAATTTTTATTTTACAAATACTAAAAACCATACTAAAAATGTGATGTTTAAAATAGAAAAATAAAAAGTTTATTACAATTTCTAGTAGATGTCGTTTCCCAGAAGCTAATTGCTTATAAAATGCCTCTTCATTCTCATAGTGGTACCGTTATCAATAGCTTCTAACAAGAAGGTAAAAAATATATAATATACCTACGTAATGCTATCAGATCGAGAGACACGACACTGTGTAATTGAATACATCCTAAGTTTTATATTTAATTCTAATATAAGAACTTTCTAAAGCTCCTTTACTTCTCTAATACGAATTATTTTATTAATTCAATATATCGTATTACAGTAATTAAATTAGAGATTATTAATGCAAATTATCACCTATTAAAATAATACGTTTATTAGAATTTTGCTTGTATTCTTGGTATATAAATATTTATATAAATATTTATACGCCCGTTACAAGTTCCCGTATTTTTAAATGTTAATAAAATAAACTAGTCGTGTTCAACAGTTAGGAATGAGTAAGTATCAATAACTTTGTTCTTTTCTTAATATTCAGCTCAAACTTTCGATATAACTTGAATTTTATATATGAATAAACATATACACTACATAATATATGTATATTTACATATATGTTTAGATCGTCATCGTTGTTTAATTTACACTCGGGGAGGTGAATTATTATTTATTAATATTTTCATTTTCTCGCTCTGGTACTAAGATAAAAGCGCGACGTTGAGTTCCGCCACTGAAATTTGACATTATAGCGTTACGCTGAAAAAATAAATATGTACATTTGCTACTTTTAATTTTTTTAAAATTACATTTTGTAAGTTGCAATTTACAAGATGTAAATAAAAGATGATTAACAAAAATAAAGTATGTCAATGTAAAACTGTATAAGGCACAACACGGGTCACGTGTTTATAAAATCTAGACTATTCAATTTTTCGCTTTTTTTATGCAATTGTAAGTTAGATTGTATGTAATCTAATCAAGCGAAGCGAAGCTGACGGTATGGCGGACCATCTCGCCTTTACTCGTATTATTTTTACAGAGTTCAGTATCTACCTACCGCTCTGTCACCCAATACACTATTCTATTATTACCTACAGATAGAACTTCCGAGATCTACCACGGTGTAAAGGTAATTGTACAATGGATACTGATGATTATTTTAAAATTACATGATTTCGTCTGTTTCTAAAAAGTAGTCCATATTTTTCTCGTAAGTCAGCTACGATGTTGGATATTAATTTAAATAAATATATTCCATACAGCTGTGACATTACTAAAAATTGTCGTAAAAAATTTTAAAGTAATATCTTACGTTCGCGGTGTGAATACTAACTAGATTAGTAGACGCCATGCGGTATTTGTACTGCGAACCTCGTAAACATTGTAACCTATACCTTTGTTAAAGCGTCTTGCTGAGAAAGGTCATCATTTAACGAACCCTCCAGCATATCAATATAAATTTGCACATTATTTCAGAAAATAAAAATTGCAAAAAACAGAGTCAAGAGCAAATATACACGGGCCATTACTCAAAGTCATTCGGTAAATTCATGTCGCGAGACAATATGGACCGGCCGGCGCGAACTCATACCATACACTTGTACAAAAACCGAATGAAAGTCGAAAGTCACGCTTTCACTTGTCGGCGGCATTGTGTTGTCAGACCGACGACGTATTCCACATTCATTTTTAACAATAATGTTTCGTATGGCTAATGGTCGAATTATTGGTATGCCTAGGTCAGATAGGCTATTACCGTCAAATTACCATGCGGTAGAAGCCTGTCAGTCACTACCATTCAATGTTTATTAACTATTCCATTCACTTCTATATTATTTCCAATACAATTGTAGCGTCCGTTCGATATAAAATAAAAGCCAAATAGGTTTTAATTTACTTTTAGCGAGCGCTAATTTATATTTGATAATTATTAATTGCTGTAATTATCGTATCTAGGACTTCCTTTTTGTGTATAGCATTAGTTCCGTTCTTATTAAATATATTTTTGTAATTATAATTTGTAAAGTAATTACTGAGTTTTTTACTGGCGGTTCGTCACCTGTAAGTAGAAATGCCGTTATAGTGTATACATTTGAGACATTTAATGGTACGTACTAAGTACATAACAAATACGTATAAAGAAATAACATGTCTAGACGGCATAAGTGTGAACTACGACCTCCGCGTCTCGGAACTACGTGTAGTGGACTTGGCCGAAGAGTTACGTTGCACTTCTTGTGGTCTAATGGTTATTACCATTTGTATGTTATTGCAGTCAGTTAAATTTCATATTATTTCATATTTAAAGTACGTAATATATGAAAATGAATATTTCTAAAGTTTAAAAAGACGATGATTTTGTTATACATATAACAAAAGTTTAGGTCTTCGGTTATAAGTACCGTTGTGATATTTGCAAGTGATTTTCTGAGCAGGTTAGACCTTAGTGTCTAAGGCTTTGGACCAATGACCATGTATTTTTTCTTAATAAGTAAAAAAATTTAAAACAAAGTGAATTAACACTATTACATTACACCTCGCACAATGCGGGAGACATTCATTTAAAAATAATATATAAATTGGTCATTAATTTAAATTAGTAAGTAGTATCTAATAACAATAAAACTATAGTAATAATGATTTCAATAACAATTTATGTGATCTCGTTACTATTGAACAATTTTAATTTACTGTAGCTCTATTCCTCGAGCAGTCGAGAACATCAAAAAGTTAATTTTCTTTACACGCCTCTTTGGCGTAGTTGATGAATGCGATTTTGTAAATTTAATAGAAACACGTTTACTGCTTTTATTCTAAAATTATATCTTAATATATTATTTGTATAATTGTTGAAATAATTGAAATTTACAACAGTATATTTAGAGTCTAGGCTAGGCTTCCTCTTTCTTTTTGATCAGCTTCACGCTGTATCCAGCATATAGCAGGGTAGGCAGAGTGATCCTAGGGTTAAGACACTCCATTCCCCCACTTTACGCCAAAATTGGTGATGTTGATGAAACTCAACGGCACGCTTCCACCTTGGTACCAGAGCGAAAAAATGAAAATTAATAAATAACAATTTATACCTACCCCTGTTTGGGAACCGAACCCACAATTGCCGCTTGTGCCCCTGAGCCACAACGGCTTTTTCTTTCAAAACGATTTAACCCAAATTAAGAAAGTATTACAATTTGAAATTTGCAATACATTCCGAAACACTTACTTTTAATCATACAAAAAACAGGCCAAACTGAAACATAATTAAAATTCCCACAGTAAATAAATAATAATAAATTTAGTATAATACGTAAAGCGAAATTAAAATTGATTTGGATAATAAAATAAAACTTTAGTTAATAATATTCTTGTTGTTTAAAGTAGCCTAAATAATTTCGCGACTAATGAGAAAAGTTTTTATCATGTCTTTATTTTTTTTATTCGCGCAAAAAATGCAACTCACTTTCGTATAGCTTTCACAAATAAATGATTTCGAACCAAAAAAAAACCATCTTATTAATAAAATGAATTAGTTCCATTAAGATGTCTGTCCAAGTTTATGGAAGTAATTAAATATAAAATTATTCAGTTACTTAGGTTTAAGAATAGTTTCATAAATAACAGAGGAACATTTCATTTCCTTTTGATATACAAAACTTATAAGTTAACGATGGATTTGTTTTACAAATACTCTTAATCTATTTAAAATTTAATGCTTTTAACTCTTTATATACTAAATGTAGTCGTATATTTTATAATAAAGTAGTATTATGTATTATTATTATACAATTTAAACATCAAAATGAATATTAATGTACGATTTCTATTATTAAGTCCTATAAATATGTATTCTCTAAATACCCTGAGACTGTAAAAATGTCCGTTTCACTATATTTTTAAGCTGTATCCCGCACGAAGCAGTGTAGGCAAAGGGAACCTGGGAACCTAGTGTTAGAACACACCGTTACCATTAAGACACTTTCGTGTCCCACTTAATAAATAAAGTTATATAAGTTATTGTAATTATTCGCTTTATTTGATTTAAATATCAGGATATGATGTTAATCGAATTTTAAGATTCACCTGACAAGCCGACGGGAGCGGGACGTGGTCCCAGGCGTGTCACAAGTCTCCCCAAATGACAGCCCGCTTTCCTCGATCCACCGACGCCAATAATCCAGATTGTGGATGCCAGGACACCGCCGTTACGGCCGACCTGTGGGAAATTATGCTTGATATAAACTAAACATTATGTCTTAAATGTTTATGCTTCATAATAACTTACATACAATGTATTGACTGGTTGACTAAGATGAGCTATAATACTGTTAATATATAATAATTTTCTTATTCAAGACATATGAAAGTTTTTAAGACAGTTAGTTTAGCGTACAGTTTTCTCCTTATACCTACATAATATATCAAATATACAAAAGAAGGCATTAAAATATGACTTCGTTACAAATACGGAAATGTGGGTTCAAAGAAGTCTAGGTCAAATGCTAGGAATGGCATCCTCTACACTGATATGGATAAATAGCACATAGAATTTCTTGCGCGAGAGTTCGTGAAATCGTCAAATATATGAGCTTTGACATTTCCAGTGTCGACTTACCACTATGTAATGGATTTGAGAGAAATATCTTCCTAACACTGCATCACGACTGAAAACAAATGGTCTTTATCACGGCCGCGTGTTTCGTACACAATTGTTTTAGGTTTATTTTGCGCTAAAGATTAATCTTTTAAGAGGCATTCCGCTTCAATCAGGTTTGTCTAGATTTTTGACGTAATCAAATGCATCAAATATAACTGGACAGGCAGGCAGATGTACGACAAAATCTTAGGTTAGCAGGTCATAAAGTGACATCCGAGCGTGCTGTATTATTTTACGACAAAACTGGTGCATTTTACATCGTGCCGGCTGGACCGTTACGCTTCTCAGAATACGCGAGGTTCCTATGTACGGTATCCCACATTACAAATATTATGTTGGCGCTTAAATCCGTGTCACTAGCTCTTAGAAGATATTCATCGTGACTTTTATTAATGGTGAACACCTAATGAGACCGACAAAAAATCAACCAAGTAAAAGAACCCAATGGTGTTGTCAGTTCACCATTAAATATGAAGAGCGTATTGGGGTCATCTTATTCAAAATATGTATTGAAACAGGTTGGGCTATCGATGGCGCATTAGAAGAATGTATCGATATTTCAAGATCGGCGTATAGACTGTTCCGATTTGATTGTCGGAAGCCGCTACACGGTTTTATATCTCATTATGCTGGCTAAGGTTTCATAAACAAGAATTAGAGTGAGATTTGCTCGGTTAGTTTACACATACCGTTCCTGCTGGGACTTTAACGAGTTCGAATATCCAATATGGGACTAGGAAGCGACGTAAGTACGCAACGAAAGACCATACAATTGTTATTTGAAGTGCATACACAGCAGAAAGGATTGTAATATTTTATGTATTCTATGGAGATAATGAGATGCTTCAGTGAATCCAGCTGTAAATATTTTCGGTACATTTTGTATATTAGATATGCAGGATAATTTCAATAAATATTTTACCGTTAATAGGAGGTTAAATAAGTTTATATTTTGAATTATACAATTATAGGTCAAAAATGGAAGATGATTTAAGAACATAAATCATTTAAATAGACAATTTTAATAATGATACATCAAGCTATGACGAGTGTGTAATCTTAATTTATGATATATGGAAATATTAGTGGATTCCAATTAGTTTTATGATGTTAACATGGCGTTGGAAAATATGATAAGAATTCGTATTTCGTTCGTGTCACGTCTTGATTCATAACCGCATTACACGCCTACTTTGTCCGGAAACAGGTTACCCAATAAAGTAATTTCAAGAATCTATTCGCGGCGGTCGATACCCTTGCCTTCACAAAAAGCTTTGCATCGTGTTTGATGATGACTTATGTCCATTAATAATTCCATTTTTTTGAGGCTAGTTGTGGCTTGGAGGCAGAAGTGACTGTAAATGTAATAGGTTGTGGGTTCAATACCCATTCCAAGAAATGAAATATTTCATATATTCATTTCCTCGCTCTGGTAAATGTAGTTATATTAAAAGGGGAGTTATTTTGTTATTATTAATCGAAATTGAGTTTTAAATACTAGGTTCTCAGGTTCCCTCAGCCTCTGCCTTTCTATGTGCCTGTTAGAGCGTGATGCTAAAAATATCGAATATTACGTTATTAAGCCATGGATAGCAGTAACTTTAAAATACATATTATGTAAGTAGAATATTATATAAGTAGGCCATTTCCTGAACTAAACAGTTTTAAGCAGTGTTGGAATTTCACAGGACGACGACTGTGTAAGCACGCACAGAACATTACTCGCATTCGAAGTAAAGAGTTAAAAGTGACTTAAAATTTACTGCTGGAGCACCTTAACTGTGGTAATACTACAGTACAAAGTAATCATTAGAAATGTATTCAAGATAGTTTGCTTAGATGTTATTTCAATTTTGGAACATATCCATTCACAATAAATCATATTTTAAAATATTTATTTTCTATTTATTTTGATTAGTAAAAATAAATGACTCGATAACATTAATTCTAACGGTTATTTTTAATCGTCTTTATAAATGAAAAAAAAAAATTTAATATAAGTAAGTACATCCGGAAATTAACAACAACATAAAGCGTTAATTAAGTTTATAAATACACAGAATAATTGCAATAATAAATGATGATATCGTAAAAACATAGCTACTGTTATACTTTAATACTCTTATACATACAAGGGATCGTAAAAGCTCTCAGTTATCTACGTACTTAATGTTATTTGTATAAGTTTGGTTCAAATAAATTGCTAGTACTATTATTTTATTAAAACCAATATGAGGAAATACCAATATGAGGTGAGCACGTAGCACGCGAGAGAGTAGTTTAATATAATTTCTAAGTGAAAGAAGCTTTACATCTCAACGTAAGATGTTAACTGCGCCGCGATTCACTCAGAAATTATAGCGTTTTAATATCTGGCGTTTATGTATTCAATAAACTATAAAGTTTATACAACTGAGTTTTCCATATAAGCATACAATATTGAAATACGGAATTGATAAAACTTTTAGTATTAAGAACACTTATAAAATAGAGCAATAAAATTCTGAATCGATTCGCGAAATAATCATAATAAGGCTCGATACTTTTTACTCGTATTAATTCATTATAAACTTTCACATTTTAATAATGTGCACAGAATCAAGAACCAGGTTAAATACATCACTAAATATAATCGTAAATAACAACATTTAGGAGCGTAATAAGAGTCGGTGATAATATACTGCGATAATGACGAGTTTAACCTTTACGGAGACACTAAATTCCCGTCCCACTTTTGGGGTTGGGCTAAACTACAGCTAGTGCGTCTAGCCCTATCTCGTATATCGACGTGTTGTAGCTATTACGCTTAGCAATAATTCACCCGACGCTGCCCACTATCAACGACGATACAAATCGGCGATAAGCGCCGTGCAATGTATCATAATATTGTTTCTAAAGTCAACACTAAGTGCGTGTCGCGTGTGTTCCTGTTAAATTTGCGGCCGCACGCTGCGTGCGGACAGGACCGAGCCCGAGTACAGAGATAACATTCAAATGCTTGAACGGCATCACACTGACATCGGTGCTCTATTGTACATATCCGGAAACGTCGTTCGATCACATAAACGCAAACTGAAACATAAACGCCTTTGAACTTATGACCTTTGCACACTTCGCTAAACTGTTATTTCAAATAATAATCATTGTCCTATAAAATTTCTAAGTTAATGTAAAGATATTTATTGTTTTACAACGTTATTTCATTATCTAACCACTAAGTTCTAATGTAAAATTATGGTAAGTACTATCGGGGTAAGCTCTATAAAAATATCAACTAATGAGGCTGTCTTATGCTCGTATATACGCTGTATCTCGAGTTCAGGACCTGGGATGTAAAATAATTTTATGCTTGTGGTTATGGCGTAGGAATCGGGGAACAATGGCCGGCGAAAAGGCGAGCAATCTTTATTGTTCATCTCAGTCTAATTCGAAATTGTTCTATTCAAATTGATTTCCATCAAGAAAGATAAAATTAAAATTTATGACAAAACGGTAAAAGCTGGAAAGGCGGACCGTAACAATGTTTGTTTAGTATCGAATTAGACTCGACGGAGCAAGGAAATGACTAAGCTGTTTTAATATTTATTCTAACATATGAGATTAAATTGCCAAAGATATATAGCTTTTCTTTATGTTCTTTCTTAAAAAGTAAAAATTATACGCAATTTTTCAGTGTTATAAATAGATATAATATATTAATCCTTGCTTGTGTCGTTAATTAATGGCATTAATATTTTAATATCTACTAATATTCATATCCCAAAAAAAAGAAAAATATTGAGAAACGTTTAAAAATTTTAACGAAGCAGGATCGTCGGGGCTGTTAGTAACCGCCCAGACATATGGGTATATGTAATTTGAAATTAACGTTCCATTATTGCTTAAAAGATACTAAGAAACAGAACGCCACAAGTGATAATTACAGAACCAATAGCTTTGTTGTAAATAATCCTTAACACCGTCTGAACAAGCCACCGGTACGGCGGTGGTGTGGTGTGTGGGAAAGAGAAATTTGCAATAGTGAGACAGCCCGAGCCAATGGTGACCTCACGATTTCAATTGTCCATGCGAAATGTTACAGGGAAACTAAACGATGTCACGAGCAAGACAATCCTAGTTTTAAATTCAAGGTCAGATATGTGCTCGCTGAAATATTATTATACGTCAAAGCCTTTCAAAGTCGACGAAACGCTATTGTTGCTGTGCCAAAACATCCTTTAATGTCGTAAAATGTTAATCTGAAGAGAAAGATTCAGTAATATTTTTTAAAGTACTTTTAAAAGCTAGGCAAATAGCTTATTTTTAATAGTGTTCTCATTAGAAATTTCAATACGATTAGATAAGCTGTTTTATCTATTATGAACGGACTTAATTTCAACATTAGTATTAGATTAATAAGTTGCAAAAAAGTTAAGCTGGCTACGGCCGCCTATCGTTTCTAAGACACGAGATAAAGAAACGAGTCGCTGACATCTGTCTTCTGTAAGCATCCGGACGATCCGTGTAGGTACATAGTTGAAAAGTTTATTAGAAATATAAGTAGTGTGGCTTATAGAGGATTTAAATAATCCAAAAGAGAAGAAATGTTAAAGTTTATCAACCGTCTAAGATTCATTTCCATATTTAATTACAATTTTATCCATGAAAGCAGATTAGGGAGATCAGGAAAATGTATAAATGGACCTTCAAGGTGATGAATTATTACTAATGCAAGACAATATCATAAAATCAAATATAGTATAGATATATAAACTGAAAGTGCTCTTTTTATATTGATATCTAAGAGGGATCCATTTTACCTTGAACCGTTTTAGTAAATAAATAAAAGTAGAAAACAACGTGAATATCCAATATATATTATTTTTTTACTTTGGCTTTCAAATAAACGTAAAATATAAATAACAGAATTAAATAAAATCATTGTAATTAACAAGGACCTTATACTCTTCATTCAGTATAAAAAATTATATGAAGAAGAAAACATTTTCATTGAAATGAATATTATGAGAAAGCTAGAAATTAGTAACAGTAACAGTATTTTACATATAGACACTTAACAGATTTTTCTTTTCATAAGGAAAGAAAGAATAGAAGTTAAAATTGCTATATCTGAGATACCTTTTAAATTAAGTTACATGATTATTTCATTTAAAGAGTAAATTAAAAAAAAGATACAAAGCAAAAAGAAAAGATAACTAATTGGAAAGGATGTTTTATCTTAAATGCGTGTTGTGTTTACCGATTTAATCGTCGCCTTATAAATACCTTTGTTTGCTTTCGAAAAAGCAGCGAAAGGATGGCACCCATTGTTTAGTATTCGGAATACTCGCTTTAGATACATATCACACTACAGTTCATTAAAATCGGATAACACTAAATAAACATTGAAATAAAAGTCATGTACATTTATGCATGAAATCATTTTTTTTTAAATTTCTGTCTGTCTTTTACGCAATCAGGGCCAAACCGCTAATTTAATTGTGATAAAATACTCATATAGAGATACTTGAGGGTCTCGGGATGAACATAGGATACTTTTTTTTCTCATATTAGTAATATTTTCGATATATACCAATATATTAAAATACTTATTAATTTGACATGCAATTTATTCTGCCATGTTAATATCAACCGTCGCTATGCGACCGTTGCTAAGCAACGATTTGCAAAGTTTGTTGTTAGAAAACGTCACTCAAAATGAGCTTGCTTAACGCATCTCTATATTGAAAAATATTCGTATAGTTCAAGCGGGCGTAGCCGCGTTCGGGTCCACTAGTAATAGAATAATGACGTAATAAAAGATATATTACTCTATTAAAACATAAGCGTCCATTGTTAATTATCCCAATAAATATTGTTGTTTCATTCGATAGTGGAATCATCAATTTCGGGACGACAAAATCCAACACTGTCCACCGTATACATGTATGAATAATTTACATGCTAAAAGGCTGGTTCTGCGATCTGGTATCGAGAAAATGCCAGGCTAACTGTTACCAGTACCAGTACCACTTGTTGGACACACCTATTTGTTTAAAACACGTGTGGCCACCGACCATTGCATATATTTATATATGTGTAATGTAAACACAACGGACACTAACTGTTTTGTGCAACTGTTAATTGATAATTACCATTTATTTATTTTAGTACATTAGTTTCGGCGAGAATTTGTTTAAATAATTTGGTTCAAATATATCTTTCATATTTGTTTAGTAGCTTAGATATTTCTAAATTAAAGCTACATATATGTTTCATTTTAAGATGTTCCGCCACTTTCCACCGAATTTCGAGACATTGCGTGTTGAATGGTGGAAATCAACGTCGGGCTTCTTGCCTTGTTACCGAGCGATAAAATGAAAATATTCATAAATAATAATTAATTGCCCCGAGTGGGGATCGAACCCAAAACCGTCGAATAACAGATGCTCTTGTTCGAAGGCCTTATGTAATCTAACACGGAACAATGTCTAGCTTACCCATGATCTTTTAACACCGCTTCAAGCCTTCCAGAATGCGTGTTCCATACATAGGCAGCGCCGTCCGCCGCACCCACAGCCAACAACCGCCCGCCCGGCCCGAACGCCGCCCGCGACCAGTCGCAACCCACCTTAAACGCTTCGTGACTTTGGAAAAAAAACAAAAAAATAAAATAAAAATATTATTTATCTAAAGTATTACACAAATATATAGAAAAAAATCGTCATAAAACGTTCAAAAGATAAAACTAAAACGAAAACAACGAAATAAAGCTTGTCAAAATGTATTAAATGCAAATTTTATTTGTAGATAATTTCACAGTTGAATATTAAATAATGAGTCACATTTCCACCTTTGCCATCTGTCTACGAGTGTCATGTGTGACTTCATTTGTATATTTATAGATCCGCTTGGTATGCTTAAATTACTGTTAGGTGACATTAAATTTTTAGCATATAGCAGAATTTCTTTTTTGAGGCCAGTATTAGTATTTGCAATTCTTCGCTCTGGTGTCGAGTCAAAGAGCGACGTTGAGTTTCACCTCTCAATGCACAATGTTTCCATAATTCAGTGGAATATGGATCGGAATGTCTTACCACTACGCTCCCTCTGCCTACCGTGCTACATGCGGGATACAGAGGGAAGCTTATAAAAAAAAACTACTCTTACCTGAAAGATCGTACTATTGTATTCATTCTCAAATCTATGAGCTGTATCGTATCGTCTCGGACACACGCGAGCAGATAATTGCTATCTACGAACAAATACAAAAAAAAACTACATTAGCCTCACCTCATGTCACACGTTACGTTCATAATAATAATAAGAAAATAATAGGATTACTTTTTATGCGAACTAGACTTAACGTATCAACATGCTAACATCAACAGTTATGTGAAATAAAAATAAGTCACTAACCGTAATTTAAATTTTATACTGTGCTCTGATAAAACGCTGTCAGTCAAAATGGACTAGTGGGCAATTTATTTTATTACTTTCGAGATACTGTTCACATGCTGCTTGCTCTCTGTACATTACATTACGTAGAGCGGCGCATTTTTAATGTTTCACGTGAAACCTTGGGGGTCAAGCCAATTAAGACATGTTGCATCTCTTGTCCAGGTGAGAATGTTATGGAAAAATAGAGTACAAAATGGTGAAAATAAAAAGTTAAAAAATAAGAACTTAAAAAAATAAGAGAGATATTAAATAATGATAATAATTATTAAGACAAATTTCATATGGCTCAGTTAACAGTATTTTTTTCAATTACTTGATTTTTTAAATTTCACTAATAACATGGATTTCTTATTATGCGTAGTCTGTATTTTATGTTTCAACTATAATTACAAAAATAATATGTTTCACTGGGTGGGTTAAGAAAGAGTAAAGTAAATAAAAATTTAACATGTGTCCGTTATATAAAGTACTGGTATTTTTGATTTTGTCTTTTCATCTACCCGTCGGATCAGTCATCGTTGCTATCATATAAAAAAAAAATTACAAGCGTTGGACCGGACGCTAGAACATGTAATGGTAGATTGCAGTGATTGCAAAATTATGCGGATGAATTGTTCCAAATTACAAGATTTATTTCATACATTACTCTTATTCTAATATATTTAGAAAGCGTTGTTATTTTTTAAATTGGAAATTTATTCAAGTACAAATAATAAATGTTATATATATAAATATAAAGTATAAAAATTTATAGGAGAAAGAGATAAAAAATATTTCAATTTCCGAATTGCTTTCATCTTAACAAATTTTAATAGTTAAAGTGAGAGTTATAAGTAATTAATAACAATTGGCTTGATTGTATTTCGATTTATTACATCTATAACATTCAAATTTCAGTTTTCTATAATCAGGCTAAACCGAATCGAGTACGATTCCATTCTATTTCTTCCTACTACTTTCTTTCCCATTTTTATATGGTGCCGGCGTCACGCTACCGATGATATCGACGTGATTTAATCAGATACCTTCCAGGCGTAGTGACGTTCCAGCACTCCGATTGATTGAAGGTATCAATCTCGGTGTTTCGTGCACCGAACCGTTACCAACAAAAAGGGATTGATCGAGACATGCGTAACGGAAATGGGCATCGCATACCCGTCACGTAACGCTGACACGAATACCGATATTAATATACTGCATTCAATTATCTGTGAATATTAGTTTGACCATAGAAATTAACGAACTCCAATGGCCATTTTGGTTGATGTAAATTTATTCCCTATACGATATAACGTTTTAATTAACTTGCAGCATTGACGTACCTCTGCTGAGGTCAAGCGATGTGACCTTGCCCTGTAGCATGATGTGGTTGGCCGACATCTCCGTTCGTATGTCCCAAAAACGAATGCGTTTGTCGAAGTGTCCAGAGATGATAGTCGAACCCGCACCATCTGACGTTACGAGGTCGTTACAAGATGATCCTGCGAACTTAGTTTCTGTACCTGTTTATTCAAAAAAAATAATCGTTAATGGCCAATCCATTTAATGAAGATTTAGTGAAATATATTTTTTCATTATTGTAGTTATAATGTTAATTACAATTTCTAGAGAAATTAGGATCGTTTAGGTACAAGCTAGATATACGCTAGATACCATGTATTGATTCTCGTTAAAACAGTCAACGAATGATTTAGGAATATTTAAATTGAGATAAGATAGTGAATTAGACACACTGGGACTGATAGTAATTAATTAGTTGCCTATCTGATACAGTAAATTACTTAGGCATAATGTTAGTTCTCATGAGGCCGAATTTAAATTCTATATTATATTAAAGTTATAATATATTATTAGCTAGATTTAATAAGAAAGTGGTTTTCAATTGAAATTTATTTTTAAACCTATAAATTACACGAAATTTCTGAACGTACATTTTCATGTGTTTTTAACAGCATACATATAGTTTTATTAAATTTTAACATTAATTAAACTTTAGCAAAATAAAAAAAAATAAGTGATGCGACAATTTTTTAAGGAACTTACACATTCTACTTCTTAGATCCCAAATCTTGAGCGTTCGGTCGTGACTTCCAGTGATTACTTTCGTCGGCTCGCCAAGGAACTTTGCCGCCATTACTTTCCCGCTATGCCCTGTTAGTGTGTGCTGAAAATATAATAAAATATTAAGATTAATTAAAAAATAAAAAAAAGACTTTTTTAACAGTTTGTAATATATTTTATTCAGCCTAATAATTATGGATTTATATCTATCTACAAGTGATACAATATTTAATCTACAGACACTTTCGACGTTTTCCATTTCTACGGCAGGGTTCCAGTTCTAAGAGATTTTTGATCTTTTTACTTTAGGTTGGTCGAAGAAGGAACGATTACCCTCTGTTTATGGCTTCGTGATTCCCAGTTAACCTCCCGTGCGATGTGTCTCACGAAAGTGCGACGCGGGCTCATTTGCATATAAACTATCGATTAATTATTCAATATACCGTTAAAGTGACGATGCAGTAATATATCACGTAATGTATACCAGCTCATAATATGAGGTCATAATGTTACATAATTTAGCGCCGCCGTTGTAATTGTTGTTTGTTGATTTATATTGTCAATAAATTACACCATAGTTCTAATATTTATCTAACGTTTACCTACGTAACCAAGAAATTGCTTGTGGTAGAAATTTTTATACGATATATTATACCTAAAATACATAAATTGTAAGCGAAAATGTATGGAATAAGGTGTTAAATTTGTATGAGAAATAAATGAATTCTAAAATCGTAAATCTAAACAAATCTAAATAATAGTCCAAATAAATTTATTAAATATTTAACTGTATTAAAATATTTTAAAAACGTCTCACGAATCTGTCTCTGTGTTTTAATTATTTACAAAACGCACCGTTATCATAGACAATTGTGGACAAGTCTCTTACCATTTAAGTATACAGTAACATAAACAAAAGGCAGTACGCGACGCGCAAACTGCGAACATTGCTCTGGTCTAGGCCGCTACGCAAATGTTGCATAAATTGTGTAAGCCTCGTTTATATCGTTAAAATAATTCATTAACTATTAATCGCTTATATTTAAATGTTATAATATTAATATGAAATACAATAATTTTATAAGTTATTAAATAACATGTCACTGATAATAACAGTCGTTATTGGTTGCTAGCAAGTAACTGTTGGAAAGGTTCTTTCACTTTTGTATAAGCTGTCAATATAAATAATACAATATTGAAAAAAAATGATTATCATGAAGAAATTATATATTTTTAATATAAAATTAAGTATAATAAAATAAAATTATACACACACAACATTATCTTTTTTTTGCCGTACAACCTTTTCCGTGTGTTCTCCATAAAACGTGACGTGAAATAATTTTGTTCTCAACTGGCACGTTGAAACGCTATAGCTGAAGAAATGAACTGGTCATGAAGAAATAGTTGTTAAATTAACAACAA
>HE670534.1:80280-101596 GCA_000313835.2 Heliconius melpomene melpomene | reverse complement strand
CTTTATTGTTCATCTCACTTCTAATTCGAAATTGTTCTATTCAAATTGATTTCCATACAAGAAAGATAAAATTAAAATTTATGACAAAACGGTAAAAGCTGGAAAGGCGGACCGTAACAATGTTTGTTTAGTATCGAATTAGACTCGACGGAGCAAGGAAATGACTGAGCTGTTTTAATATTTATTCTAACATATGAGATTAAATTGCCAAAGATATATAGCTTTTCTTTATGTTCTTTCTTAAAAAGTAAAAATTATACGCAATTTTTCAGTGTTATAAATAGATACAATATATTAATCCTTGCTTGTGTCGTTAATTAATGGCATTAATATTTTAATATTTACTAATATTTATATCCCAAAAAAAAAGAAAAATATTTAGAAACGTTTAAAAATTTTAACGAAGCAGGATCGTCCGGACCCTTGGTAATCGCACAGACCTACCGACCGTATGGGTATATGTAATTTGAAATTAACGTTCCATTATTGCTTAAAAGATACTAAGAAACAGAACGCCACGAGTGATAATTACAGAACCAATAGAGCTTTGTTGTAAATAATCCTTAACACCGTCTGAACAAGCCACCGGTACGGCGGTGGTGTGTGGGAAAGAGAAATTTGCAATAGTGAGACAGCCCGAGCCAATGGTGACCTCACGATTTCAATTGTCCATGCGAAATGTTACAGGGAAACTAAACGATGTCACGAGCAAGACAATCCTAGTTTTAAATTCAAGGTCAGATATGTGCTCGTTGAAATATTATTATACGTCAAAGCCTTTCAAAGTCGTCGAAACGCTATTGTTGCTGTGTGCAAAACATCCTTTAATGTCGTAAAATATTAATCTGAAGAGAAAGATTCAGTAATATTTTTTTAAGTACTTTTAAAAGCTAGGCAAATAGCTTATTTAATAGTGTTCTCATTTGAAATTTCAATATGATTAGATAAGCCGTTTTATCTATTATGAACGGACTTAATTTCAACATTAGTATTAGATTAATAAGTTGCAAAAAAGTTAAGCCCGCTACGACTGCCTATCGTTTCTGAGACAGATAAAGAAACGAGTCGCTGACATCTGTCTTCTGTAAGCATCCGGACGATCCGTGTAGGTACATAGTTGAAAAGTTTGTTAGAAATATAAGTAGTATGGCTTATAGAGGATTTAAATAATCTGCAAGAGAAGAAATGTTAAAGTTTATCAAACGTCTAAGATTCATTTCCATATTTAATTACAATTTTATCCATGAAAGCAGATTAGGGAGATCAGGAAAATATATAAATCGACCTTTAAGATGATAAATTATTGCAAATGCAAGACAATATCATAAAGTAAAATATAGATAATTGCAACTATCGCTGTAAATAAAACAACATTTAAAAATAGTATAACATAATTAAATAAACAAATCCTTGTAATTAACAAGGACCTTATACTCTTCATTCAGTATAAAAAATTATATGAAGAAGAAAACATTTGCATTGAAATGAATATTATGAGAAAGCTAGAAATTAGTAACAGTAACAGTATTTTACACTTAATAGATTTTTTTTTCATAAGGAAAGAAAGAAAAGAAGTTAAAATTGCTATATCTGAGATACCTTTTAAATTAAGTCACATGAGTATTTCATTTAAAGAGTAAATTAAAAAAAAAGATACAAAACAAGAAGCAAAGATAACTAATTGGAAAGGATGTTTTATCTTAAATGCGTGTTGTGTTTACCGATTTAATCGTCGCCTTATAAATAATACCTTTGTTTGCTTTCGAAAAAGCAGCGAAAGGATGGAACCCATTGTTTAGTATTCGGAATACTCGCTTTAGATACATATCACACTACAGTTCATTAAAATCGGATAAGACTAAATGAGCATTGAAATAAAAGTCATGTACATTTAAGCATGAAATAATTTTTTTTTAGTTTCTGTCTGTCTTTTACGCAATCAGGGCTAAACCGCTAATTTAATTGTGATAAAATACTCACATAGAGATACTTGAAAGTCTCGGGATGAACATAGAATACTTTTTTTTATCATATTAGTAATATTTTCGATATATACCAATATATTAAAACACTTATTAATTTGACATGCTTTTATTCTGCCATGTTAATAACAAGCGTCGCTATGCGACCGTTGCTAAGCAACGATTTGCAAAGTTTGTTGTTAGAAAACGTCACCTAAAATGAGCTTGCTTAACGCATCTCTATATTGAAAAATATTCGTATAGTTCAAGCGGGCGTAGCCGCGTTCGGGTCCACTAGTAATAGAATAGTGACGTAATAAAAGATATATTACACAATTAAAACATAAGCGTCCATTGTTAATTATCCCAATAAATATTGTTGTTTCATTCGATAGCGGAATCATCAATTTCGGGACGACAAAATCCAACACTGTCCACCGTATACACGTATGAATAATTTACATGCTAAAAGGCTGGTTCTGCGATCTGGTATCGAGAAAATGCCAGGCTAACTGTTACCAGTACCAGTACCAGTACCACTTGTTGGACACACCTATTTGTTTAAAACACGTGTGGCCACCAACCATTGCATATATTTATATATGTGTAATGTAAACACAACGGACAGTAACTGTTTTGTGCAACTGTTAATTGATAATTACCATTTATTTATTTTAGTACATTAGTTTCGGCGAGAGTTTGTTAGAATTATTTTGTTCAAATATATCGTTTATAATTGTACTGTAATTGGAATCAGGCGTTAAGACACTACATTCCTCATTTCTCGCCAAATTTTAGAGATATATATTATATTCTGCGTTAAATGGCGGAAATCAACGCCGCGCTTTTTAGCTTACTATGAGAGGGAAGAAATGAAAATATTAATAAATAATAATGCACTCCCCTGCATTGTGCAGTGGGGATCGAACCCACAATATAGCCCCTCATATACTTGTATGTATAACTTACCCATGATCTTTCAACACCGCTTCAAGCCTTCCAGAATGCGTGTTCCATACATAGGCAGCGCCGTCCGCCGCACCCACTGCCAACAACCGCCCGCCCGGCCCGAACGCCGCCCGCGACCAGTCGCAACCCACCTTAAACGCTTCGTGACTTTTTTAAAAAAAAAAACAAAAAAATAAAATAAAAATATTATTTATCTAAAGTATTACACAAATATATAGAAAAAATGGTCATAAACTGTTCAAAAGATAAAACTAAAACGAAAACAACGAAATAAAGCTTGTCAAAATGTATTAAATGCAAATTTTATGTATAGATAATTTCACAGTTGAATATTAAATAATGAGTCACATTTCCACCTTCCAATCTGTCTACGAGTGTCATGTGTGACTTCATTTGTATATTTATAGATCCGCTTGGTATGCTTAAATTACTGTTAGGTGACATAAAATTTTTAGCATATAGCAGAATTTCTTTTTTGAGGCCAGTATTAGTATTTGCAATTCTTCGCTCTGGTGTCGAGTCAAAGAGCGACTTTGAGTTTCACCTCTCAACACACAATGCTTCCAGAATTCAGGGGATTGTGGAGATCGGAATCCCTAGGCTCCATCTGCCACTAGGCTGCCTCTGCCTCCCTGCTACACGAGGGATACAGAGAGAAAAGCTGATAAAAAAAACTACTCTTACCTGAAAGATCGTACTATTGTATTCATTCTCAAATCTATGAGCTGTATCGTATCGTCTCGGACACACGCGAGCAGATAATTGCTATCTACGAACAAATACAAAAAAAAAACTACATTAGCCTCATGTCACACGTTACGTGCATAATAATAATAGGATTACTTTTTATGCGAACTAGACTTAACGTATCAACATGCTAACATCAACAGTTATGTGAAATAAAAATAAGTCACTAACCGTAATTTAAATTTTATACTCAGCTCTGATAAAACGCTGTCAGTCAAAATGGACTAGTGGGCAATTTATTTTATTACTTTCGAGATACTGTTCACATGCTGCTTGCTCTCTGTACCTACATTACGTAGAGCGGCGCATTTTTAATGTTTCACGTGAAACCTTAAGGGTCAAACCAATTAAGACATGTTGCATCTCTTGTCCAGGTGAGAATGTTAAAAAGAATAAAGTACAAGATAGTGAAAATAAAAAGGTAAAAAATAAAAATTACAAAAAAATAAGAGACATATTAAATATTGATAATAATAATTATTAAGCTCCAAATTTCATATAGTTCAGTTAACAGTATATTTTCAATTACTTGATTTTTTAAATTCCACTAATAAGCAATCCATGTTGGATTGCTTATTATATGCGTCTGTATTTTATGTTTCAACTATAATTACAAAAATAATATGTTTCACTGGGTGGGTTAAGAAAGAGTAAAGTAAATAAAAATGTGTCCGTTATATAAAGTACTGGTATTTTTGATTTTGTCGTTTCATCTTCCCGTCGGATCAGTCATCGTTATTCTAGTCAGTCAGTCTCGTTCAGCTATCATATAAAAAATTACAAGCGTTGGACCGGACGCTAGAACATGTAATGGTAGATTGCAGTGATTGCAAAATTATGCGGATGAATTGTTCCAAATTACATGATTTATTTCATACATTACTCTTATTCTAATATATTTAGAAAGCGTTCTTATTTTTTAAATTGGAAATTTATTCAAGTACATATAATAAATTTTATAAATAGACGCATAAAATAGATAAAATTTAAAATATAAAGTATAAAAATTTATAGGAGAAAGAGATAAAAAATATTTCAAGTTCCGAGTTGCTTTCATCTTAATAAATTTTAATAGTTAAAGTAATTAATAACAATTGGCTTTATTGTATTTCGATTTATTACATCTATAACATTCAAATTTCAGTTTTCTATAATCAGGCTAAACCGAATCGAGTACGATTGCATTCTATTTCTTCCTACTACTTTCTTTCCCATTTTTCTATGGTGCCGGCGTCACGCTACCGATGATATCGACGTGATTTAATCAGATACCTTCCAGGCGTAGTGACGTTCCAGCACTCCGATTGATTGAAGGTATCAATCTCGGTGTTTCGTGCACCGAACCGTTACCAACAAAAAAGGGATTGATCGAGACATGCGTAACGGAAATGGGCATCGCATACCCGTCACGTAACGCTGACACGAATACCGATATTAATATACTGCATTCAATTATCTGTGAATATTAGTTTGGCCATAGAAATTAACGAACTCCAAACGGCCATTTTGGTTGATGTAAATTTATTCCCTATACGATATTACCTATGTTTTAATTAACTTGCAGCTTTGACGTACCTCTGCTGAGGTCAAGCGATGTGACCTTGCCCTGTAGCATGATGTGGTTAGCCGACATTTCAGTTCGTATGTCCCAAAAACGAATGCGTTTGTCGAAGTGTCCAGAGATGATAGTCGAACCTGCACCGTCTGACGTTACGAGGTCGTTACAAGATGATCCTGCGAACTTAGTTTCTGTACCTGTTTATTAAACGAAATAATCGTTAATGGCCAATCCATTTAATAGATTTAGTGAAATATATTTTTTCATTATTCAATGTTAATTACAATTTATAGAGAAATTAGGATCGTTTAGGTACAAGCTAGATATATGTAAGATACCATGTATTGATTCTCGTTAAAACAGTCAACGAATGATTTAGGAATATTTAAATTGAGATAAGATAGTGAATTAGACACACTGAGACTGATAGTAATTAATTAGTTGCCTATCTGATACAGTAAATTACTTAGGCATAATGTTAGTTCTCATGAGGCCGAATTTAAATTCTATTATATTCAAGATATAATATATTATTAGCTAGATTTAATTAGAAAGTAGTTGTCAATTGAAATTTATATTTAAACCTATAAATTACACAAAATTTCTGAACGCACATTTTCATGTGTTTTTAACAGCATACAGATAGTTTTATTAAATTTTAACATAAATTAAACTTTAGCAAAATAAAAAAATAAAAAGTGATGCGACAATTTTTTTGAACTTACACATCCTACTTCTCAGATCCCAAATCTTGAGCGTTCGGTCGTGACTTCCAGTTATTACTTTCGTCGGCTCGCCAAGGAACTTTGCCGCCATTACTTTTCCGCTATGCCCTGTTAGTGTGTGCTGAAAATATAATAAAATATGAGAATTAATTGAAAAATAAAAAAAGACTTTTTTGACAGTTTGTAATAGATTTTATTCAGCCTAATACTACAAATGATAAAATATTTAATCTACAGATACTTTCGACATTTTCCATTTCGACGACAGGGTTCCAGTTCTAACAGATATTTAATCTCGTTTAACATTTGGTTGGTCGAAGAAGAAACGATTACCCTCTGTTTATGGCTTCGTGATTCCCAGTTAACCTCCCGTGCGATGTGTCTCACGAAAGTGCGACGCGGGCTTATTTGCATATAAACTATCGATTAATTATTCAATATACCGTTAAAGTGACGATGCAGTAATATATCACGTAATGTATACCAGCTCATAATATGAGGTCATAATGTTACATAATTTAGCGCCGCCGTTGTAATTGTTGTTTGTTGATTTATATTGTCAATAAATTACACCATAGTTCTAATATTTATCTAACGTTTACCTATGTTACCAAGAAATTGCTTATGGTAGAAAATTTTATACGATATATTATACTTAAACTACATAAATTGTATGCGAAAATGTATGGAATAACGTGTTAAATTTGTATGAGAAATAAATGAATTCTAAATCTTAACAAATCCAAATAATAGTCCAAATCAATTTATTAAATATTTAACTGTATTAAAATATTTTAAAAACGTCTCACGAATCTGTCTCTGTGTTTTAATTATTTACAAAACGCACCGTTATCATAGACAATTGTGGACAAGTCTCTTACCATTTAAGTATACAGTAACATAAACAAAAGGCAGTACGCGACGCGCAAACTGCGAACATTGCTCTGCTCTAGGCCGCTACGCAAATGTTGCATAAATTGTGTAAGCCTCGTTTATATCGTTAAAATAATTCATTAACTATTAATCGCTTATATTTAAATGTTATAATATTAATTTGAAATATAATTTTATAAGTTATTTAATAACAAGTCACTGAAAATAACAATCGTTATTGGTTGCTAGCAAGTAACTGTTGGAAAGGTTCTTTCACTTTTGTATAAGCTGTCAATATAAATAATACAATATTGAAAAAAAAATGATTATCATGAAGAAATTATATATTTTTTATGTAAATAAATTAAGTAAAATAAAATTATACACACACAACATTATCTTTTTTTTTTGCCGTACAACCTTTTCCGTGTGTTCTCCATAAAACGTGACGTGAAATAATTTTGTTCTCAACTGGCACGTTGAAAACGCTATAGCTGAAGAAATGAACTGGTCATGAAGAAATAGTTGTTAAATTTAACAACAAAGTTAATAACTTTAATTAATGAATTTCCCTTATAACTAACTATAGATAGCATTTCAGATAAATATCCAAAGTGTCCAAAACCAATAGCCTCCCATTTCCGTGTGAGGATAACGAACAGCGATAGTTTGCCCAAATTCGTTCCCCGCGAGTATATTTCGCAAAAAGGAATTAATTAAACTTAACTCTCACCAGGCGCCATTACCAGCGAGCACTGTTAACAGCGGACGGCGAACGGGACCTTATCATTTGCTTTTAAAATTTATAGCATAACGACTAATTAAATGTAGATACGTTCATTTGGTTCGTTCTTTACGTCACGAGTGCGGGATGCTAAACGTTGTATTGACGATTAATTGACGATTTAGATTATATCATTTCAGCTACTGTATTGCTGTTAGTAGTGTAGTTAACAAGCTGTTGATAGATTAACTTGTTATATATATTTAGATTTAATAATCACTAGTAACATGTACACGGTTTCGCACGCTTGAACTGTACGATTATAAAAGGCTTAGTTATTTCTATGGGCTGTAGGTACTCGTGCGCCTTATACTTGTTTTTTCCCGCGTAAATACCGATCCCGCGGTAGTTTCAAGATAGAAAGACAGACAGACAAAAATTTTATAATTTTTTATTTGTGTTTAAGTATTGTGGAAATTAAGAAACTATTTGTAGGTAGGTACTTCAAAAACCTAGGTATATTGAAATCACAGACAGACATTTCAATTTTATCTAAATGCAAAGATAATTGTTTAAGAATAAAAATATGTGTAATTATTATTTCAATTTATGAATATAGCAAAAAAAATAACAACTTTAAACAATTCATTATTTAGTAAACAAACCTCTTTGTTATAAATAAAAGAAGTGCTTATTAATTACTTTAAAAAATAATTTTAACTATATTAGAGTTTCGTTATAGCTAAAAACTCGATTCACAATTATCTTATACCGCTTACACATTTCTATATAAGCTCAGCATCAGACTAACGATGTCTATTGTAAACATCTTTATATATTTTATTAAAGGCAATAAGTTCCTTAGTGGGGCACTAACCATGCGCAATTGATATAATCGTGGTGGTTTAAGCTAATAAAAGGTTGTACATAAAAGTCTAAATTAGGAAAATTGCTCCACGGATGCGCCTCCCCCGAGGTGAGCATCAGGCATTCGCCACACTTATCTCTGGTCGATGAATTTGAATACCCGAGTGGCCGCTGGAATATATAAATAACGTACGTGCACCCAGTGAAATAACTCATTCCTTATAAATCTGTTGATTTGAATTGCGCTCTCTCATTAAAGATTCCAGTTGTGGAGCTTTGCTTGGAAGTACATAACTTATTACTTAACTTGGACAATTAAAAGCATTCTCGGCAAAACCCGGACGCTATTACTAGTATACATTTCTTTATTTTTAGTAATTACTAACCAAATTTAAAATTAACCTAAATATTGTAATAACAGACTGTAACATTAAATGTTAATGTTAATTAAAATCCACGTATTGTTGGTCACGTCCTCAGTCCGTTGTGTATTCTCCAATGCTGGTTTTATCGCGTAACGTAAACCATAGTTGATGACCATTAATTCACATGTCTGACTCTGGGAGTGACGCGGTGATTTAATCACAGTTCGCGACGGGGCGCTGCACTCGCGGATGCATGCGACACGTGTACCGTAAGCTCTCATGGTAGGCGTGCTGGATGCTACTTAATTTACATTAAGCATAGACAATTATAAATTGATCATATTTGTGATATCTATTTATTTGCGGGAATAGTCAAAATCATTTATAACCGACTTCTAAAAAGGTAAGAGCAGGTCAGTTTGAAAGTATGTGCATACGAGTATATGTGTGTTTGTGTACAAATTTCTTGACAACTAAGTATTGAAATAAACAGGAATAAGATAATTTATCCTTGAAATACGCCAGTCAACAAGCTATGCCTTCGAAATTCGTAAAGTGAGGATCGAAGTGTCTTAACACTATATTTTCTCTGCCTACACAAATATACGTGGGATAATGCGTAAAGCTGAAAAAAATAAAGCTATTGATAAGTATTCAAAGTCGGTTTATATTTTTGTAATACTTTTTAAAGAATTATTAACAATATTTTTATGAAAGCACAAATGTAATAAATTTGTAAACAGCACTTTTATTAAGCTTTTAAACATAACAACAGTTGGTCGACATAAAAACTAAATGTTCAGTTATAATTAATAAAATATTATATGGCGAGTGTACATAAATTACACTGAAGCAGCAATAATAAAATAAATACTGCATTACGTGTGACATTAAATCTATTATTGAGTCATTAAAAAGCGGTTGACATTAACTTTCGAAACAAAAATATCAATAAATATATAATTATTGTCCCAGAAACAGAGTAAAAGTATTCCAGAATTTATGTTTGGCGAACGAAATTAAAAATAAACAGTTGAATAAATTGGACATTTTATCTTAAAATTGACCAATTAAACGGATCTTAATATGCATAATATTTAGCGGGGACGGTCCTGATTTTAAATGATAACCGCCATAATTCTGAGGTAGTTGTGCACCGTGGGAACATTCTTATTTTATTATTAGTACCTTCTTAGTGTAAAAATAAACAATACAATAAGATGAATCATTATAAATTTCCCAAGATTTTAATACCTATTAAAGTATAAATAAACCAAATGAATGCAATTTTAGGCCATTATTATAAATATTTCTTTCGGTTTCCTAATAGTAGATGACATGAAAATGAAATATTTTTGGTGTCATTTGGTTCTCTCATTTCAAAGAAAGTAACCTTCTGATGATCCAAAGTAATGGTATCAAAAATGCGAGTCACTGCGATGTTTATCTGGCATTTCATGGGGAATTTTATATGCATATATATTTGTAATTTGTAAGTAAACCAAAAAAGCAACTAGGTAATGAAAAAATTGTGTATGTTAATAATTATTAATTAATTTTTAATTTGGTTGTTTAATTTAAATTCTAGGTTGAGAATTTCATAGTCATTATGTGGACTGTTACCGTTGGTAATAAAATTGTTAGCAATCTGCAGTCAGCGACAGAACATGCTTCGCCTGACAAGTTGGGTTACCAGTGAGGTCAATGTTGTTTCAAGAAATGTAGATGTCACATTCATTGGCGTAATATATACATTTCATTATTACTCTATTATAAAGTATGTAATGAATTACTCAAACTTGTAGTATATAAATTTTAACTATTACTTAAGGGGATTGATATTAGTCTCCACAATTGTAAATATTTACTTGAAGTAAATTGATTAAAAATCGGATAAAAAAACTACTCTTCACATAAAGTATATTTTTAAAATTAGTGCATAATATAACATCAATAACTTAACATAACAAACTTTCGGATAAAAAAATAACAGCTGCTATTAAAGTTGTAAAATATTTATAATGTTTCAAAATAGCGTTTAGAAATATTTACGAATTGGTAAAATATTATCTTGCGCTGAAAATTATTGCAAGAGACAGTAATAGAATAAATTAAATTTTCTTGTAAGTACCAATAACTCCTTAGTAGAGAAAGCTATCAAGGTCCTAGGGTCAGCTGCTGTTATTAAATTTTGCTCATCCTACGTATATGACTCTACAAATCAACAGGAATAGACAATATTAAAAAAAGAAACAATAATAAAAAATGGATGGAAATAACGGTAAGAGTTTGGAATGTTCTTCTTGACACTGGAATATGAATGTATTCTGCATTGAAGACATTGTTAGCTGTTAATGACTCGCTCGTAAGACATTGAAGTATAATAGTTTTTATAATAAATAAATTGTATTGTTAAGATGAATCATTTTTGCCACCTGTAGTTGAGATTACTTAGCGACCAAACACTTACGCTGTCATCAATATACCTGCAGGCAACCGGCTTCAATAGAATCTAATAAAGACTGCTGTCTTCGTGAATACAATGAAGTAAGAAGACAATGGGAAGTGGATCTAAAACAAACTAACTCATCTAGTTTTATTACAGATATTCTCACACATTTGCTAATTAATCGCGTGATCAACTTACTTTGGCGTTTAATCATCCATATTAATCCATGTTAATAGGTTATAGATTGCTTTTCATAATCTTAAGTGAAAAATCTAACAATTTTTATAAGTGATTTTTTGATGCTTTCGACACATTAAGAACGGCAAAGCGGTGGGACTTATCGTTCGGATATTTTGATCAAAGCGTGGAAATCGTTGGGCTCTCTTTGATCTTTTTAACCATATGAGTGACAGCAGTTTCATTTTACATTACTCTTTTTCAGAAGAAATGGCTATAATAACTGAGGATGTATGCCGATGATTTAGCACTCATTGACGAGAGCCAACTACCAGCTCAAGAATAACTGGAGTCTGGTCCTGCTGGACACCCAAGGTAGCGCTGGTTGGAAGGCGAGATGCAGCATATGAGAGCCAATGGATTAACCGTTGAGGATGTTGAAGACCGTGTAAAGTGGAGTAGATTGAGCAGGAAGGCCCTGATAAACACCCGGATCAATGCCAGAAGCAAAAACAAATAGTATATGAATTAGTTTCATATTTGACCACCATAATATAATAATATCAATTTCAACATAATTATTACAGTTATAAGACAATTTGATTGTACAAGAAGCAATTTAAATCATTAAACTAAATAATGTAGCAAACGTAATGCTTATTTCAATAAGCTTTCGCGATTGCTCATGAAAGCATAAACCGATTAATCTTTATAACACTCCATTCAAAGTTATTGGTGCTAATAACTCTATTCTAGCGGAGAAAGTACACTGTTTTATAAAATTATCTGTACTTTTTTAAGGAAATTATTTATTAACAATTTAATATTAGTGTAGGCTTAGCTTGTTAATAGGGTCAATCGAATTAAGGAGCCAATGGTCCGACGGCGAATTTATTTAAATTCGATAAGACAACGAGGCGAAATGTGATCTTAACGTATCCTTTAATTTTAATGTGGGAAAAAATATTACCGTTGTAAAACTGTAAAATATTTAAAAACCTGTTTAAAGATTATATGCAAATTTATTTTTAACTTGTTAATATTTTGGTTAAAACGCTACACACGGTATTAATACTACGTAACTTCGTCTCGTTTCGTGTACAGAAGTTGTATACAAACAGATGAAATTCATAAGCGTGAAATTTTTGGCGTCGTGCTGGTCCCTCAAACAGCAGGTTAGGCAGAGGGAACCTCAGGAAACCCAGGGAGTCAGATTGAAGAGGAATTCAGCTGTGAGTGGAAAGCGAAATATCTTAACATCACAATCATGCTCCCTCTGCCTACTCTTTTACCTGCGAGAAACAGCGTTAAGCTGATATAATAAAATATGAGTATTAAAAAACAAAGGAAATAAGTATACCTCATATTCAAGCATAGTCAAATCATGTTCATGATATTTCCATGAAGACTAAAAAAAATCTTTTACCTAAAACGTGAAAACGGTGTTATTAAAACAAAAACGAATGACAAACACTTTTGAACTATCGCACAAGAATAGAAAGCGGAAATGGCGATAAAACGTACGAGACATGATAAATTTTCGAGCAAATTTAAAAAAAAATACTTTAATGATTGAAGAGTTAACAAGTTATTGTATTTATAACCAAGTTCACTCAGTGTGATTGAACTCGCGTGTTATGCGTGAGGAAGTTCGCTTCGTAAAAATGCTTTGTCACTAAAAAAAAACCATTAAGTGTTTCCGATAACATGTATTTAAATTAAAAACTGTACATTGAAGCTATAGTGGCACAGGGGCACAAGCGTGTAATTGTAACGCGACAGTTGTGGGTTCGATCCCCTATCAGCGGAATGAATTATTACTTCGTATGGACCAGAGAAAAACCCGGCGTTAAGTTCCACCACTCAACACGCAATGTGTGGTCTTAACACTAGGTTCCCTTTACCTACCCTGTAATATATATATCATGTAGAATTGTTCAGATAAGTTTGGAACCATGAGGTTACAAAATTGGGCAACCAAGAAACTATGTGACCGTGTTAGATGGTTGTAATGTTGCTATGGCGTGCCGACACCATCTCTAATGCGCTTATAATAGCGATATCGGAACTTCGCGAGTGCTAAGTAATTGATGGGGCAACTCGAATAACGATTAACGCTTTAATTTAACCAAATTATTTTACTAAATAATAGCTTAATTTTCAATTTTTATTTTGGCATTAATCTTCATCTATATATATAAAATCGAAAGGTCACTCACTCATCACGAAATCTCAGAAACTACATGTGCTAGGAATCTCAAATTTTGCATAGGAGTTACTTATAGGACGTAGGTGCTCGCTAAGACGGGAATTTGCAATATTCGACTTCTAAGGGGTTGTTTTTGGGGTCGAAAGTTTGTATAAAACTTCGTTACTACAAATGCTAACAGTCTCAAATTTTGCATAGACGTCACTAGGACGTAGCCTTGGAGACAGAAATTAATAATAACATAGTTCACGCGGGTGTAACCGCGAGCGGGCCGCTAGTTTATTTATATATTACAATTTTATTGAGTGTATATGATTAATAAACACCACTACCATAATTAACTTAAGAAGTGTTAATGGAACACTATTTAACATATTTTAGCATAATTATTTACTTTATGTTTCATTAAATTTATTGGAGAACACGTATTTTTAGAAGAAACATGGATTAATATAATTAAGAATAATATCGATAACAGTTACATTTGTGTAGGTACATAAATTTTATTAACAAAAATATAAGATAAGTTTAGTTAACATTGAGGATATTTTAGCAGTATGTTAGGGTGACATTAATTAAATTTCTTTTTTGGCGAACTAAAAGTTATAAGGAGATATACAAAATATTTCAATATTAGGCTATGCATAATAGTTGATAGGTTCAATGTTAGTTGAATGGTTGACAGTTTCTTAATAGACGAAGCCAACCAAGACCAACCAAGATAACCAGTATTTCTTAACAGAGAATAAGTAAGTATAATAATATATGAACGACAGACCACAATACAAAAAGCTTTGAACCAGTTACTTATTTATTAAAAGTAAATATTACCAAACAGTCATGAGGGCTTTTATAATAAACGAAGCATAAAAAAGCTTTCTATTTTAAACTATAGTACCCACAAGTAAAAGTAAATTCTATGCATTATCATAATCACAATTACTCGGTAATCGGTAAAGATCAATGGTCAACGTAGACTGAAACACGATAAGCCTCGATTGTTTGCTCAAGGTTTGCACTGTCTATTTTTTTAATGGGCCATTCACTAAATTATACGTTTTCATCATGAGAAAGTTGTACGGGATTCAAATCAATTCTTTAAATTATGTCTTCGAGTGAAAGTGGAACTTGGAATATTTGGGACTAGGGTCTGTTAATAGATGAACGAATTTCATATACAATATGCATTGATTGTTTGTTTGGCCCATTCTTTAAATTTCGTAAAACAATTATATCGAATTATTTCTTCCACAATCAGTTTACAACATTTTATACTAGAAAATGTGTAATATTGTAGATTGAGTGGTTTTGTTGTTATAGCGATAGCTATCTTGTTATACTAGAGTAAATATCGTTAAATCAGTATGGCTGAAGGGCTCAATCTCAAAGGCATGAATAGCGTGAATATTACGTTTAGAAGTGGGCGCGGAGTGCTTGAACAGTGTTAGTTACAGTGTGCGCAAAATATACCATACAAGCGATAGTTCAGGTTGAACACTAAGCGAAAATAGAATTACATTTATGTTAAAAAAAATGTCAAACTTTCACATCATATAATCTATGTGAAAATGTGCACTTAAAACTTAATAGTTCTTTCGACGTACAAAAAGATAAGTATTTTTAGAAACAGTAAAAAACCAGTTTACCGCAATATAAAAATTTAATGAATCAATTTTACTTCTTTTTAAGGGAATTCAGGCGTAAAAAGTAAGTTATGACACATCAGTTGGTTGATGTAGAAAATTTGGCATACAAATGTTATCTTTCGTTTTGCCGGACACATGTAAATTAATTAAAAAACAAGCTCAATCTCATGTCTCATTCCGGTAAAAAATAAAATTTATTTATATAATGTCCTATATTTTAAATAAACGATTAAAAAACGGTACTGTGGTAAGTGTGGCAAACATAAAATAATATATTTACATTTTAAAAGATTAGTATTTAAAATTCAAATTTCTTTTTGTGGAATATTTGATTTTTAAATATAGTACATACTAGTTTTGATGACGATTATTAGAAGTATATATCATTAAGATAGCGATCTAGACGTTATATAAGAAACTTCTTAATATGTAAGTAAAGTCAACGGGCTTCATTAGTAGAATAAAGTACATAATAAAAAATTCTAAACCTAACATGACCATTACATGGAATATTAATTCATTCTAATTAATCTGAAGTCATCGATGCGTAGTAGTTAGTTATGCGTTGAGTGTCAGCTATTTAAGTTATAAGAACCTATATTAGGAATAACGTTTATTAATAATAATTTTAATCGGCTTCTTACATAAGCTAGTAAAAATTATTATTAAATTTAGCACATTCGTTTTGATCAAAATTCTCGCAAAGCGGATAAGGCGCAAAACGCAATTCGCTATCGGCGCGGGGGCATCTGCCTCTGTACGTCAAATTAACGGTGCGGAACTGGCCACTAACTTGAGGGTACGTAGCTGTGCGCTAAAATTCACACCTACTGGGTAAGCATTCGTTGTTCAAAACTAATATTTACTTTAAATATTTTGAAACTGGAGTAAGTTGGAACGAATGAAATCATATAATATCAGATTCACGCTGTATCCCGCACAGAGCAGGGTAGGCAGAGGAAACGTAGTGTTAAGACACTCCGTTGCCCACTTTCTGCCGAATTCTGGAGGCATTGTGTGTTGAGTGGCAGAATTCAACGCGGCGCTTGCCTCGACACCAGAGCGAAGAAATGGAAATATAAACGTAAGTAAATATTTCACTTCCTCGAGTGGGAATCGAATCCACAACCGTCGCGTTACAGTCACACCCTTGTGCCGCTGCGCCACGACGGCTTCATATAATATCGTGATTTTTTCAATATAAATAGTAGTTAACGTGGTTTGAAAAATATATATATTTTAAAATATCTACATCATTATTGAATACTTAAAGTAAGTAGTTCACGTGAGAAGAAGTATTATTTTGCATAAAAATGCATAGCGACCTCCATCTCATTTACCGAAGTAAGTATACGCTACAAGCCTAGCCTGATCTAAGTCTACTTGGATGCTTGAAGATTTGTATCGTGGGAAGTCAGACGCTAAGCGACCATATAATAGTTTAAAGATGTGAAAGCACTACGTAAATTGCTACGCTATAATTATTAATTCTCTTTAGAAATAATAAAGAGAATAACTTAATTATGGATATTACTCAGAATATTTATATGTAGTACCTATTAGTTTTATTTAACATTTTATTTTTACTACCATTTTTACCACCATTTTTGGTTTCAACATATTTCTTAGCTATACACATATTTCGTATATATACATAGTGGATTAACGAGAGAACCAATATTTTTTTTCATCTGTAATAAGCTCGTATCTATATCATTTAAATACTATTGAGACGAAGATACAGTTAATCATAAACATTTTTTACATTCAAATGTCGAAAAGTACTTAATAGATATCATAGTCTAATATCATGTCGATAATTCATCATGTTTTTGTCGCACAAAAACAAATGGCCACGCTCGGGTATCACATTCATAACTGTATTTAAACAAGTATTTTGAGAAAAAAAAACTTGAGCTCCATTTATTATCAGGACACAAATGACATGTAACATCGTTTATAAATCAGTGTCTCATTAATAAACAAGAAAAAATTATAACTTCAAATACAATGGGCGATTTGGAGGTAAATACCCCTAATGCTTGTAAATGACTGAAGTCTATTTGGACATAGACAAGAACATGAGAGGTTTGCTAGGAATAACCGGCGAGCCCGGGTGGCCGACGACTTGAGAGCACTGCTCCACGCGTGCGTCCAATCATTGCGTCATTTACATACATAATATACATACATATATAATTAATATTAAATAACAGTAAATTAATGTATTTTTTTAGAGTTCTTTAAATTTATGTCAAATATCTAATGTATTTTTATAATTACATTTGTATATATTTAAATCGGTCACCTTTTCATTTTATATATTTCGAAGATTGCGCGCACAGCCAAAGGGAATAAAATAAAAGAAAGAGAATTAATAAATGTCGAAGCTCGTAGCACGCACGCCACGTTATTATAAGACAATGGGTTTAACTCTAGGCTTTTGATTTCGTTGTTTTGCTCAGATCTCTATACAATAGCATCAGACAGCTGCATTTATTATTTATAAACGTTATTTAAATAGTAAATAAAACAATAAAATTGAAATGGAATTAAATTTCCCAACGAACGGTGTTTGACAGCGTAATACTGCACGTATCTACAAATTAAATTTGATTAAACAATATACATATATTTTATAAAAAAAAAAGGTTTCTTATTTTCCTTAATAACTCTAATTTGAGATAATTGGTAAGGAAAACAATTGCAGTTGATAATGTTAGGTGCACATAAACATATAGAAAGAATGACACGGAAGTCCACGGAGACAATGCGTGCACAAAGGGTACCACGTACATCTGTGAAATATTTCATAGGCTAGTTGGCCGTAATTAGAGGACGGGCGGAGGCATCCGGCGCCGCGCTATCATGTGAGAGATCGTCCGATCCTACAACCGCCACTTGCACTTAGCCTAACACGCTTGTGATTGCTAATAATTACGTGTTATTTGATTTCTGGGGGCTTTGTAGTGTTTGTCTATAATCCTTTTTGTTTTAGTATCACGCTGTATCCCGCATATAGCATGGTAGGCAGAGGGAACCTATTGTTAACACACTCCGTTCTCTATTTTTCGCCGAAATCGGTGACTCGGAAATATTAAATAATTTATTTTCTCGGGTGGGAATCGAACCTACAACATATCGCGTTAAGTATATTATTCATATTATGTTAGAGCCAGTGTCATTTTAAAAATTGACTGTAGATAGAAAAAAAATAAATAATTAATTTGATTATTTTTTATACATTTTAAATGAAACCCTTGAACCAGATCAATAGTGTGTACCTACTTAGTTTGAGCGTTCAAAATAATTCCCGACTGCTAAGGAAGGGTTATTATTAATTTGTAATTGTTTCATTTTATATTAAGACCAGACAAACGATGTAGCTCACCAGATTTTTTTGCCCCTTGAGAAACCCAATGTTGAACTTACGTGGAAACCGTATCTGGTTCTGGTTACTAATTGGTCCCATTATATGCAGCAGGCAAATGATGTACATACTCGTATTATAAATATATTTTATAGATATAATAAAACGCGTTGTAAATATTTATCTAAGGAAGAAGTGGAGTAATTTGTATGTAATAACTCAATTATTCTACAACGTTAATTAAAAAGGATGATACAGCAACCAATTTCACATATATCTAGGCAAATAAGATATGCCAATAGTACTAACTTGGATCATTCTTTATAACCTTTATCTAACTGCATTTAAACCGGTCATTAACGTCGAGGAAGTAAACAAGATTCCGGTTTGCTGATAATTATAAAATAGCAAATATTACATTTCCGCACTCCGATAATATTTTTTTTATTAATAATTGGAAACAATATAAGCAGGTTCCTCCGTACCTATTATATATTTTTACAATATAAATATTTTTTGAGTACGGTAAGCAGAGGGAACCTAGCATTAAGACACTTTGTTACCCACTTTCTGCCTAATTTGCGAGACATTGCATGATATTGAAGTAAGGATCACTTCCTGCATTACATATAACAGTTAATATTCTATGTACAGCTTTTTCCACGAAAATTAAGTAATTTACTATTAATTTATATTATTAATATTTTTTATCATTATTCAGTTATTTTCGAAAATAATAATAATAATAATAAATTAAATAATAAATCTCCAAGTAGTGTTAGTCTCAAATATGAGTGTAATAGATAGCGCTTTATGATTTGCTCAAATCAATTGCTAATATTTAAGGCAAAGTATCCGTTTCTAGAACATGACCTTAAATTATGAAATTCTGACGTGGCGATAATTTTCAAATATTTATGGAAGTCATAAATTCTCAAATCGCAAATCGTGCCGAAACGGTTGTTTTGCCTCAATAAATAGTGTTGGTGCAAGCTGGGATCAGTGAGAAACAAAAATATTATGTTATGAAATTGTAGTGAAAATTGTTTTTCTCACTTAAAACCTAAAATAATAATTTATTTTTACAGACGATTATCTTTAATTTTAGACTTGTCTCGTAAGTTTTTACACAAGAATATTTACAATGAACACTAAGGTAAAATATAATAAAAATAATAATAGTTTCATTTAGTGTACTCTGTTAAGAGCACTCAGCTATGCACAGTCTGTGGTCGGTATCAGTGCGGTGGTAACTGTTGATAATAATTAAGTCCAATGGCTTAATGGTCGTTGACGGTAACTGACCATGTGCCGTTCTGAGCCTCCGCTATGCTTACTGAACATATAATTTGACTGTACTACAAGTTTTATGCGGGCGAAAAATTTTGTGACACCAAAATTTAATAAGTATACTAAGAAACTGTCTAACTATTTCAAATATTCATGGGAGTATATTTAAATAAATAAATATATGTTATATATATTTTGTATCATTCATAATTATGTGCATAAATAATAAAAGCCAAGTCAATGTCTCGTGCGGACATGTTCCACGAGAAAACATACAAAGGGAAGACAGACAGTGAAAAATAAGGAAAGAGTACCTCCTGGATCGTAATTCAAACGCAAACTAAATATTTATGCTCTTCATCTATTTACTTTTGTACTTTTACATTGTATTTCATTTTACTTACAAAACTCATTGGTTACATACATACTTTAATTTATCATGTATATCTACTTATTTGAGGCTGTCGTAACACCGGGACACAAGGATATGACAGTAAACCGAAGATTTTGGGTTCGATCCCCACTCGAGGGAATAAAATATAATTTATTAATATTTTCATATCTTCGCTCAGATACCAAGCCTCCACTTTCCTAATGCGAACGGCTAAGGAGTGGAACTCCCTGCCTGCTGAAGTGTTCCCCGTTAAGTATAACCTGGCCCTATTTAAGGAACGAGTGAATAGGTACTACCTAGGCAAGCATGCTCCACCTTCGTCCGCATCGTCACTTACCACCAGGTGAGATAGCGGACAAATGCTTGCCTATCAACAATAAAAAAAAAAGCCGTCCGGAGGTGAGTTCCATCACTCAACACGCAATGCTTTGAAACATTCGGCGGAAGATGTGGAAAGGCGTGTCTTAACACTATTTCTTTGCCTACCTTGCTATACACAGAATAGCCCTGATAAAAAAAATATCTCCATATTTCCTAAAGCACTCCGTCCGTGCTATATCACTATAAATAATTGAACACTAATCCCATATTATTGTGTTCGTTTTATGGATTTTATTAGATGCAGCTGTTTATATTTATGCTTGTAGTAGCGGCAGCTGTGGGCAATAGATAACAGCTATAAGATTTTTAATGCAGAAAACCTTTTAATTTGTAGATAAGTATAACTTGTACATTTTATTGACTCAGAATTCAAGTCTAGTCAAATTAATGTCTATTATCATATAATTTATTAATTTATCGTCTATTATTCGTGTCAGAGTACAAAGTTCGTACATAGAAGGGCAGACGCCACTGCCACCGGCGCTGTACTGGTCCACATTGTTCTCATTGTATTTCAGGAATACAGAGTTGAATTATCGCCGGCGTCTGCGTAGGGCTTCGCCTTCACTTCCGCGACGCGTGTCCTCATCGATATGAGCATGACGCTAGCG
>HE670534.1:54603-67729 GCA_000313835.2 Heliconius melpomene melpomene | reverse complement strand
GGACAGGCGGGATGATATTGTTGGAATTACAAGCGTTTAATCGTGGAGAATGAGCGCGGGCCGTCATGCCGAACGTCGAGAGCCGCTCGATCACGACCGAGACATCGAAAATCAATAAATAATCGAATGATTTAGCCACTGCGCCGCGTGCGAACTCGATTAGACACGATAGTGCCTGGTGCCTGGTGCCTGGTGCTCGTTGCATATCCACCGAGCGCGAGACGCTGACGCTGCCGCACTGTGCCCGCCGCGAGGTCATAGGTTATCGATTTTAAGTGAGTTATAAAAATCAATTATTTCTAGGTTAGCGGTACGATATATATCTCTACACGAGATATTCAATACAATTTGCTATAACAAATTTAATATTGGATATTAACAATAAAAAATAATCCTATTAGCAATATTAATTCTTGCAATTTATAGTATCTCAAAATAAAGCACTAATTTTCGCATATCAAGAAAAGATTCATAGGAATAAGAGAAATGTCAGGAGTTCAAGTGTAAAACGAGATATCTATGGAAGTGCACGAAAGCAAACAGTTTGTATGAATAGAATATATGTTGTTCCCGACATATTGATCTTATAGGTCATAACGGTATTTTATTTAGCGGGTACAGGTACATAAAAGCGGTAAGTCGTGCAAAGCATTAGTGTATATGGTAAGCATATATAATATTATATAAATATATATTTTTAACATCATTCATCATTGTATCCCGCACTCAGCGGGGTAGGCAGAAGGAACCTAACGTTAAGTACACCATTTTCTGGCGAATTCTGGAAGCATTGTGTGTTGAGTGACTTAACGCCGCGCTTTGCCTGGACACCAGATAGAAATATTAAATATTTCAATTTCTCAAGTGGAAATCGAACTCACAACCAGTCACACCTTGTGTCCTTTCATCGTTTAACGCATAACTTCAATACAACATCTATTAAAGCTACATGCACATTAACGTTCCAACACTGTTGATAAATAAATAACTCCAGTCTTCTTACAGTGAATCTATTTCAAAATAGATTATATCTGTTTCCTTTTTTGCTACGAGCAAAAAAAAAATAAATGCGTGTACGTGGTGGTAGTGGTGGTGGTACTAATTACCATACGTGGCCATCAATAAGAGTCGCGATTACATGCGAGGCCTGTGTAATAGAAGACGGCGGCGGGTGCACTTCCCCAGTGTTTTCTCTGATGCACCTTCAATAATCTACTATTATCATGATTTATATAGCATCGATTATTATTGGTTGGAGCACTTAATGACAGGTGTGAGCTGCTGGTGTTGCTTATGGGCTACAAGCCCTCATATGAAAAGAATGTTGTGATTTTAATTCAGGTTTTGGCTGATGGGTAATTTTATTAATCAAAATTGCAGGATTTCCAGTCAAAGAAATTAAATATTTCATATTTTCATTTCTTAGCTTTGGTGTCGAGGCAAAGCGCGGCGTTCAGTTTCGCTACTCAACACGGAATGCCTCCAGAATTCGGCGGAAAACGGGGAACGGAGTGTTTTAAAACTAGGTTCCTTATCTTAAAACTAGGTTCCTTATTTTGAAAGGTTTGCAAGAAAATAAAGATGTCAAAAGCGATTAAAAGTCAATATTTATATATTGACATTGATAGGCACATTTCAAATAGATAGAGATGTTTATGATTGACAAGAATTTCTCTTTATCTAACTGACAAGAGAAAGATATTAAATTTTTACTGCTTTTGTAACACGATTTAATAGAAGAGAGATTTAGTTAGCAATTACATTCAAATTTTAATAGTAAAAGAATTAGTAATTAAAACACCTGTGTTAATCATTTTTAAAATTTCCTAATATATATAAATCTAAACATCACATTAAGCATTATAAAATTACTGTTGGGTAAAATCTTTTACTTTGCCTTGACAATATTTTTAATATTTAGAATAAATTGTAAATATTTCCGAATATAAATAAAAATATTTCATACAATGAAATGAGAACAATAAAAATAAAATACAATTTATTAAAAAATATTTTTAATCGAAAACACTTGCATATGCTCTTTACATTTAATTATAACGTTTAATGTGTCCGAACCATGCTCACGAACGAAAAATAACCAATTTGGGCACAGCTCTGTAATAAACAAGATTGGGTAATCATTTCTTTTTAAAATTAAGATATTTCGGAGGCATACATACTGAGCTTACGTCATTATAAACACCGTTATAATTGTCCTATTGACATCAATATCCTTCAATCGGGACAAGAAAGCCCAAGTGTCAATTTAAAAAAATATATATTTTAATTTTTTTTTCATAACGGTGCAGAATGATTAAAATAACTATTGAAGATCATGTAATAAAAATATGAACATTTTTATAGTTATTTTTTTTACTATTACATATTATGTAAGTTACTATAATAATTGAGGTCGTTGTGGCCTGGTGCCACAAGGGTGCGACGGTTAAAGAATCAATTTCGATTTAAAATATTTTAAATGTGGAATGATATATTTTTATTTTCTTCGCTCTAGTTACATGGCAAACCACGGCGTTGGGTTCCGGCACTCAAAATGCAAGTCCTCAAAAGTTTGGCGGATAGTAGAGAACGAGGCGTCTTAACACTAGGTTCCCTCTGCCTTTCCCACTTATTGCCAGGCTTAGCCAAATAAAAAACATAGATAATAATGTGAGTTTTTCGACTCACCTGTCAGCAGATAAAAACTGAATCGCGCATCACATTAAATGGACATATTCAATTTATAGCAATTTTAAACAGTTAACTCAATTACATACAATTTATTACCTTGCAAGTTTATGCATTATTTGCGGACAAATTAAAATAAACACAAAAAGTATATAAATTGCGTGTCTACATACATGTCTAGTGGAGTATGATTAAAATCTTAGCAATTATCCAATTCTAAAGTGGGTGCAGATATGTTATTTTCGAGCGAGTTAGCGGACAACAAATGTTACGTTCCACTTTAATCAGAGTAATCATACGGCCTTTAGTGTAACACTTTAGACGGTAATAAAAAAAATAATAAAAAAAAATAACAACAATGTAACTAGTGCTTTAGTGCAGTCAAAACAAAATGTATAGAGATGCAATTACCGAGGGTGGATTGAAAAGGGAGACAGGCATTTAAGATATTGAATAGCAAGAGAGCCTCCTTGCTATATACCGGTTAACTCTCGCTTGGGCAACACTTTGTCAATGTACTCGTTACCCAATTAGCATACATAATGCTTATTTAAAGTTAAACTATACAGTGTTTCATACTGGTATTGTAACGACGTGTTTATTATAGAACAAGATTAAAATTACTTATGGAATTTGCAACTTTTTAAATTCTGCTAAATAATTACGTTAAAAATTTTCTTCGCTTTAGTATCGAGGCAAAAGCGCGGCGTTGAATTCCGCCACGTAATGCCTCCACAATCCGGCGGAAAGTGGGGAATGGAGTGTCTTAACACTAGGTTTCTTCTGCCTACCCTGCTGTGTGCGGGATAAAGCGTGAAGATGATATTTTAATTTAATTACGTTAAAAATGTATGTTCCTTAGAAAAAATTGTTAGCGGTGATTTTACATTAGGGTACACCATATTTACAGTAGAGCGAGTGACACAATTTATTTCAAAGTTTTGGCGAGCTTGTAAAATATGTAAGTGGCGCCTCGTTGTCGTAGCGACTATGTTTATGGGCGACGCGTTGATGTCTTTTTATTGAAATAAATAATTAAAATGTCCACTGCATATCAACAATTGTTATTTATATTATTGCAACAACACCATACTATAAGTTTACCAATCAAATTTCACTATAAATTCTAACACTAATTTAAGGCTAAGAAAATTATATGGCGTTTAATATTTAATCTTAAAATGAATTATCATAAAAATCTATACGAATAAAAAGAATCTAAAAACACAAACATAAAGCTAGGCAATATAATAAAAATTAATAAAGGATTATAAATGTACCTACATATATCTTAGGACAGGCATTGTTTTTTTCAAACCGGCTATACTCGTAAAAGCAAGCGCGAACGCTGGTCTATCGCACGCAGGCAACGCTTGATGCATGCTGATGAGAGCACTCCGTCAAAGTGATTGACAGTCGGATGTTACACCTTCCAGTTCCGATATTTTTATTGTGGCCATTCTTTTTTATAATTGTTTAAACCATACATACATACATACATACATACAGTTATAAATATTTATTGTTTTTCATATTGGCTGAGTAGAACGATAAGTTATTACCGTCTCGTTATTTTAATTCTGAAAGTGTAAGTGGCGCAGGCGCAAAAGGGTGTTACTGAAACGCGTCGGTTGTGGGTTCGATCTTCGAGGGAATTCATTATTAATATTTTCAATTCTTTGCTCTGGCATCGAGCAAGCCCGGCCCACTTAATATTTCGAAAAATTCGGCGGAAAGTGGGGAAAGGAGTGTGTTAACACTAGGTTCCCTGCCTGCCTTGATGAATGCCGGATACAACGTAAAGCTGTTTTTTTTTAATTTCACTTATAAATATGTATCTTAAGGTGAGCACTACGCTTTATTTTATAATATACTTTACTACGTTGTCGCAAAATTTGACCGCTCATTAATTGTCTTAATTGCTATGTTTTCTCGTAGATCACTCAAAAATTAAAATGAAATATTTATTGATTTACAAAATCTACATACATATACTCTAAATTATCCTTGAATTATAAAATATTTCAAATAATTAATCTAAATTTATTTTTAGGTATTTCAATTCCTTCAATACTAATAATCATAAATTGTCTACACTAATTAGTATAAATATCTTTGCTAACGTTATTCGTTGAAGATTTTATCGTCAGAGTAACAACAGAAGGTTTAAAAGGGGGTTTATTAAAAGCCCAGCATTGATGAGCTCGCTGTACCGTCGCCGCGCCGCTTCAATATCCAGTGGGGCGCCAATAATCAGCTCTCAGGCATGCGAGACGTAAATAGATGCATTAAGTTGCCACGGACCAGACTCACCAACTAACCTACAAAGCCCTCGGGAAGAACACGAACACACGTAAAAATTATGTTGTTTTTTCTATTAAAAAAGTCTTCGTCTGCGTGCTGGTATTTTATTATGAACTAGTTATTTAAAAACGTTACGACCGCTAATACTTTAATAATTGTCGTAGATTTTTAATGGCTATGCATCTGTTCGATAAAAATCTTAGCGATCGATTTGGAGAAGATAAATATTCTATAAATAGCCCCAATGCTATTAAAATAACAGTCTATAATTGAATTTATGTTTATAGAAAAACTTCATTAGTTGGTCAATAGTTGGTGGATCATAAGTTCTGATATTTAATTGTTTATTAAAATAGATACTAAAATAATTATGAGTCATATTATTTAGACAATAAAAAGTCAGATAATATTCATCTTTCATCATTTCTAATAATTGTATAATGTCGTGTAATTATATTACACAATAAATATGTTAAATAACTCCAAAATTCGGCGGAAAGTGAAAACTTGAAGTGGTTCCCAGGTTCCCGCAGCCCTGCTATATGCGGGATTCGGTGTGAAGTTAAAAAAGAGAAAAAAATTAAATACCATAAAGTGCATAAATTTTGTATTCATAATGTGGCTGAAGTCGAGGATTGCCAAGTAGCGCTAGCATTAATAATTATATTTAAATCGATATGACGACGGAATAACGTACGAAGAATTTATGTCTGTTCCATAACGTAATACAAAAATAAAATACGATAAAAATGGCAAGTTATTAATAACTTTACATCGCCGATATATATAGATCCATTCAGTGTAGCATAAAAATGATACCAACGTAAATAAAACTGGTCTTGTTAAGAATATATTCAGTAGAGAACGCAAGGGCTATCTGTAAGCGTAATTTATCACCAGGTCCACCAGCGTGGGGTGGTAGTGTAATAGTAAAGGGAGATGGAAAAGGATGGACGACAAATTTCAAATAAAAAGAAAGAGAAAGAGATCTGATGTCGGCAAGGACGCCCCGCAAGGTCGTTTGCGCCTTGTTAGCGGGTGTACATGGTTACTGACTCCTGTCAAGTGTGGAGCCAATCAAATGCTTTGACACCGTTGCACCTGGAACCCGACTGAGTGTCGCCAAATGTCTATTAATTATATACGAATCATATTTTAACATTATATTGTTTTATAGTGTCTACCATAGTAAAAGTTGCTTATTCTTTAGAAAAAAAAAGTATTTAAAGTATAGAGACAACAAAATAGAGAGTTTGAAGTGATTTTTCATAGTGGTGGTCCTAAAACTCTTTTACTTTTAGATATTTAGTAGTTTTACAATTATTAATGTTAAAAAATATATTTTTTGTAGGCAAAACGTTAATTAAACATTTGTTTTTCTATACAGTGCTATAACGTTAGTAAGATGGTTATTAAAATTCTGATGCCAACAATAGATAGGGCAAAACAGGATAGTGTAATATGTGTATTTTTGTTTTAAGTTCTACACTGGTTCTGGTTTTTATAGTCTATACAAAACAAAAAAGACAATGCTAAGATTATGAGATATCTCTTATCATAAATTAAACTGTACATGTAAAGGCAATTAGATTTCAAGAGGCATATTGGAAGTTATTTTTATATTAGTCATTCGTACCTACATACATATAATGGTAATTTAATAAAATTTCTATTGGAATTTTTACCATACTTCGTTTCATTCGTTCGTCTAAGTAAATAGGCTTATTGTTTGAAAGTAACTTTTTTGTGTAAAATTTATAAATATAAAAATTGTTAAATGTTCAAAAACATATTGAAGTAATTGTGAAATTATTATAAACGTATCAAAAAAAAAAAACACTTTTGTAATTGCCTACATTTGCACATTTAAAAATAATTAATAATAACAATTATTCCATGTTTATTCATTTTGTCGTCTCTTATACCAAAAAGCTATTAACCTTTTAATTGCTTCGCTGGGAATAGAGAAATATTTTTATAGATTATAAACAATGTGAGACAATAAACAAGAGAAGTAATTGGTTAAACCAGTTCATTAAAAATTCAACTACCAAGTTCAGATGTAAGCTCGATAGAGCGTAAGAAAAGATATTGACCTCTTCAGAGGTGGACGTCTCTGGATTATGACCGGTGATGGAATTAACCACAACAATTATTACCTTTGGTGGTGCTTTTAAGCTCATAAAAGTTCAAATATAAATAATTCATAGTAAATTACAATAATATTACAACTTTAAAATAAAATTATAACAACATGTAATTTTGCTATCCACAATTATTTTTGTAGTTTGATAAAATAAGAATACACACGCATCGTTTATTTTTTTTTCTGAGCTCTTATCTCGTATCTCGCATAAAGCAGGGTAGGCAAAGGAAGCCTAGTGTTACGACATTCCGCTCTCCATTTTCCCTCGAATTCTAGAGGCATTATGTACTGAGGTGCGGAACTTATGCCAGCGCCAAGCCTCGACATCAGAGCGAAGAAGTTATTAATATTAAAAGAAAAGGATCTAGAACCTTGCGTATTTACAGTCAAACGCTTGTGCCCCTGCCTCTTATTTCGTTTAACATTTTCTAAGTATTATAAATATTCATAACATAAATATATCTAGGTACAATTTTTATGTTTAAGATTCTTATAACCGTATTAGAAAGATTAAGATGAGACAATGACTGAATTGTTTTTTTAATTTTATAAGAAAAAAACCAGGCAATATATAATGATTACAAAAAATATGACGCGAGTGAGGAACATTACATAAACAATACAATACAAATATTACAAACAGCTACAAAAATTCGACTGAATGCTTATCAGCATGATATTAATGATCATAAATATCTGACAATAAATGTAATACGAAAGTTTCCGAGAAGCTCACAACAATCAATGATTTTCTTACTCTACATCTTGTTAACAGCTTTCTTTAATATAGAACGCTTTTGTGTTGACGATTGGTATCTATTGGTGGGATATAATTTGACTAATTTATATATTGATCATTGAAGCATATAAATTATAACGGAACGCCGGCGCCTGAACAACAAGCAAGCTTCTCATTAAGTCGATCAGTGTTAATATCAAACGTACGGATTCATTGGTGAAATAATTTTTGGCGGACGCGGAGAACGAGTAACGGTGTTGGCGTGCCAATGACATTCGTCAGAGGTGGTCGCGCGGCCGCCTCTCCGTGTCGCGCTGGCCACTGTCTGTGCAATCACATTTTCATTTAAGGCGTCCGTCTTCATTAATTTGTATTGAATTGTAATTACAAGTGATAGCGCTGCTTCCCAAATAGTGATTCGGCACTTGAACTTAATGTATCTCCTATGCCAATGTAACGTTTCATTAAATAATGAAACCGCACGTCTTGCCTGTAATGAATGAGTCGACATTCTGCCGCAAAGTTCGGTTAGCGGTTTTTTGCATTATGCTCTCCTTCTAGATTGATTTCTATTACATGTAAGAACGTTAAAATACTATAATAATTGGCAATTGCCGGCTAAGAAGCCATCTCTATTAATATCGCATTACAGAGTGAATGAAATTTATAGCCGTGCCTTGACGGTCAAATATAGCCTGTACATATTTATTAAGTAGACGCTACGTCGCTCTATGATATATATTTAATGACTGATATTCTTTCGCGAGTGATATTGTTTAATGATAAGAAACATGAAAAATATTTATGCATCTATTCTTTTTTTATCGAGATATTATTGTCAGACGTTTATATATAGAAACCATAATGTAAAAATATTTACGAGCTAATATCACATCTATTTTAGTACGGCGCAATTTCCATATGTTACGATATCATTTTTATCGTGGACTGGAGGTACAAAAAACAAGGGCTCAATAACGTAAGAAAAAATAATCTTGCACATTTAATAGGCGGTAGAAGTGTATAATGATCTACAATAATAATCCTCTTTACGAAAATGTTTCTTTAGTTAACAATCTATAAAATAAAAAAAATATACATAATAATCACATAGGTGTCTAGGAACAAGGCGAAACTAATGATAGAGGGTCGGTTTATGCAATAGTGTACTAGAAATGATGTAATTTTTTCAACAATTTCTTTTATTTATATTTTTGTACCAAATATTTTTTTCACCTGTAATTTTTTTACTTAGGCGAAGTTGTAAAAACAGAATCAAAAGAAATACAAACGATTGTTATATGTTTAACCGAGTTTAATCTTACTTTTTCTTTACATAGCAATATAAACAATTGTGGTTTAGAACGCTGGAGGCGTCAGATAAATTTAATATGAAGGGTAAATAATGATATCTATTTTTTACTATCTCGCTGTAGAACGGATTAAATATGTGTCTAGAAATACATTTAACACTTTATGTTGACTAAAATAGATAAATATATATTTATAATAATTGAAATAATTTTAAAATTAACATATTTTTCCCGTTTACTATTATACAACCTTAGTATAATAGCATGGAAAGTGAAAAATAATTTTATTCTAAAAATACTTCTACAGTTCTACAATCATAGATATTTTTACACTACGCTATGAAAATAGGGTAGCGTAGTTTACTCAGCATATTTATAGTATGGGAACGAAATGCTGAGGTCATTCTTTATAATTTTCATTAAAACTGAATAACAACCAAGATAATTGTATATTAATTGTTTTGTTAAATGTATTTTATATCTTCATTTTATATATGTTTTGTACAGTTAGAAAATTATAGTTCCTTCTCTCAAAGTAGTATTAAGTTCTATATTTAGGGGACGAGAGATGTTTCTTAATCTCTATATATAATAAAACAGTAAAAATATTTTGTCTGTACATTTAGTATTTTTGACTGAAATGGATTCTTCTACACTTAAAAAGAATAGTAGAAAGCAATAATATATTTTTTAATTTCTTGTTTATCTATAAATTATTTATTTAAATAACCAATGTGGTATATATTGTTTTATTTCATTTAACACAGAAAGTGAGCCAAGAGAATTTCAATAACACAGTATATTTTTCTAAAAGCGTACTTCAATTGAGCGAAATCACCTGTCGAACTGTCGAAGCCTCCTTAACACGATATCTCGCGATGTGGTTGACGCATATCTCCGCTACTAAGAGATGCACTCGATAATAATCATTTTTAGATAATTGCGAGCGAGTCTCATGAATAGTAATTTTGCAATAAATTACTATGAATAACGATCACTCGCAACGTTTAAAAGCGTGTGTCATGTTTACTACTTGCCTTTAGTAAACAATTAAAAGCCTTAATATAATATTTGTGGCATCTCGTAGCGCAGAGGCACTAGCGTGCGATTGTGAATACGAGAGGTTGAGGGTTCCCTTCTCGTTTGAGGAAATTAATTTAATTTTCTTCGCTCTGGTAACAAGGGAAATCGCGGCGTTTGGATCCGCCATCTAAGGCTAAAGTAAGGCTCTCAGATGTAGACTATAGTGACAACATTACTGGTCCGCATTTGTTTCTACGAGTTGCCTTTTAAGATGTCTGCATCCAAGAAAATGAAAAATGGAAAGTGGAATGAATTTGTCTAGAGCAATAACGGTAAGTGTTACAATGAAAACATGCATTTACGAGATTAAAATAGAATGAATAAAATTACCGGTCGAGCGAATATAAATTTAAATTTTCTCAAGCTCTTCAGTAAAAGAATGAATTTATTTCTTAATTTTAATTTAATTAAAAAAAAGTATGAAATGAAACAAAATGCCATTAAAGGATTATTTTGTCAAATAGCAGTAGCAAGTAATTATAAATTTATATAGAATCCATAAGCACGTGTAGACATCTAGCTGATATAGCGCTAAGAGCAAATCCCAAATAATAGGAATAGGCACGAAAAAAATTGATTCTGTTGATTATTTATATAAACTCATATAAAGTCAAAGTTACGCGCGGCGTTGAATTCCGCCACTCAACATGCATGTTTCGACAATTGTGCGATGGAATACGAAAAAACAGTTGAAACAGAGTATTTGTTTATACTTATTATTATATGTTTTTACTTTAGTCATTTTGGTCAGCCATGTAAACAAAATTTTTAGATATACAGAAAAGAACGTAAGGAAAGTTAAATATGCCTTAGGGTTACAACTTTTATTCGTAATATATTATACGCATATTTATAAATTCATTGTGGACACTTTCCAAGTTTTGATACGGTTAGTTGGTCACAGGGTTATATCGATGCTTACGATCATATTTACTTAGATTATAAATCCATAGTCGGTAATGGTAAATATGTAGCTAAGTGGTAAAATATGTGGCATAAATGGTAAAGATACCGTTTAATACGCACGTTTATTACAAAGATTAAGGCAACGCACCCTGTTATGAAAGTTGATAGTTTTGTTAAGTATGAGTTAAGACTGTTAAAAATGATAAAAACAGGATATGTATAGTATAATGGACTTGTATTTGTGACAGTTAGGTTGAATTTACATATATATGGAAGAGTTTAATGTTAATCTGTCCTAGACTTATTTATTTTAATTTCGCGTAATACCGTAGAACTTCACATAAGTTTGTAGATAGAATAAGACTTTTATATATAAGGTGGACGGTATAACTTTTGGAATATACTCCTAAAAGCAAGTTATTTAAATTGACTAATAAATTAAAACAAAAACAGACATTTTTACGAATCTTTAATCATAAGAGTTAGGAATATTTCTTATCATAAATTGATACTTTTTTATATTGATAAAAGAAATTATTAAGGTGCATGGTAACATAACAGTTATTTAATCATATGCCAGGATTAACATGATACTATAACCGAACGTAAATTTATTTACGGCACATCAAAGGATGTGAGCAGTAATCATAAAGATGTAGAATCAGTTCAAGAGCGAGCCTCTATTATTTCATAGCAGTATATTTAATGAATATGGTATACACAATATATGATGGCAATAATAAAATTGTAACGTCTTCCATTTCAGGGGCAGATATTAAAATACCGCGAGCAAAATAAATAAGGCATATAAATTATATGTAAGCGGTGGATCGTTTACAATATGTTACAACTGTTGGATTTATTTTTTATTTCTATTTACTTTTTATATATTTATCAATAGATTATATTTTAATTTAATGTCAATTGTGCTCTAATCTTGTTAGGTGTTACGAAGCCATGCCGAAGGCTGCACGCAGCAGGGTAGGCAGAGAGAACTTAGTGTCTACATTTTCTGCCGAATTCTAGATACATATATCTAAATAGCCACTCACACTTTTATTGCAAGTAGCATAAAAATCTGTAAGTACCTATATACTATAGGTATGTTGTCACTTTTTTTCGTAATTATTTTTGCAATGTACAGAAATCATACATACATGTATATTTATGAATAGAACTAGATAAATAAACTTCAAACAATTTACATAAATTGTACTAGAAATAATAAGTTCTTCGTGGACTAATTAGTGTATGTTTATACGAAAACATCACGCATTCGTCCTACGCCGAGTGAAGCATATACCGTCTATATGCACGACGTTCGTGTCAATTACAACCGTTTACCGTTTCCAAACCCTTTTAGGTCCAAATGGTATCTTTTATTCGTATTTAAAACGACGTCGCACGTGCCGTATGTGCAAATGCCGATAACGCTACAGAAATACGTACTGGGCCATATTTTAAACATTCCTTTTGTTTACTAGGTATAGGACATATACTAGTAAATGCTTTAATTTAGAAAATATTTATATGGCATATATTTTAATATGGCAATTAACGTTTCCCTAAGAACCCAAGTAACTTAAACCTTTCGATTCATCGCTCTAGTTATATTATTAAAGTAAAATATCTGGGAACATGATCCAAGTGCAAATTACGTATACATCCTAACCCATAAAAGTAATCCTTCTCTTCCTGCGATTTTATGCTTCTATTGGAATAACGTAGCGAAATACAATCCTGTGATTGCTCTAATTATCTCTTTTATGAAACAGGTGGTGGTTTTCTATTATATTTTTTTCCTATGCTAGTTAGTACCTACATATAAAAATTTACGATCATTTTAATAGGTCATAAGCCGTAAAGAAATAAAGCTAGCTTTCTTTTTTATGGTCACATTATCTCGTTTTATGTGATGCATACTTACCATTGTTATATATATTATCA
>HE670534.1:38248-52913 GCA_000313835.2 Heliconius melpomene melpomene | reverse complement strand
ACATCCTAACCCATAAAAGTAATCCTTCTCTTCCTGCGATTTTATGCCTCTATTGGAATAACGCAGCGAAATACAATCCTGTGATTGCACTAATTATCTCTTTTATGAAACAGGTGGTGGTTGTCTATTATATTTTTTCCTATGCTAGTACCTACATATAAAAATTTACGATCATTTTAATAGGTCATAAGCCGTAAAGAAATAAAGCTAGCTTTCTTTTTTATGGTCACATTATCTCGTTTTATGTGATGCATACTTACCATTGTTATATATATTATCAGAGAGAATAGACCGCGAGAAAAGTGTTGTACATGCGTCCAGTCCAGTTAGCACGCGCGGCCCCAATCGTGATGCGAATGTCGTCATGACAGATGAGGAAAAAGTAAAATTGATATGTACTCCCCAGCCCGCGGTGACTAAGAAAACGAAAGACACTTTCAACAGGATTTTAAGTTTCTTTTAGAATTTACATGATAAGTAAAATTTCTTTCTTCGTACATATATATTTGATAACATTTAGACAATAAACAAAAGTAGTTTATATACTGTATGCAAGTTATTTATGCGTCTACGGTGACGGTAATTATGTATATTTCTCAGTTTTTACCCGGACAAAGACCATGAAAATTGACTTTAAAACGAACATTGTAACCGACAAAATATATTTGCATATAAACAAGTTGTTATATTTTATATGTATGAAGAAATGTCTGGGCAATATTAGTTTTACCCTCGTTTTCTCTTTTTGTTCACTAATAAATACTAAGAAATGAATAAATAAAATGAAAAGCAATGTTATTATTAATAACTAGTTTTAATATATTCATAAGATCATCAGAAATAGGAATTCATTAAAAATTAACAAGCGATCGTAGAACAAGAATACGCTTGTATAGAATGACGTATAAAATGTACTTATGTATATATTTTTAAGCTTCACAGTATAACCGTGAATAGCAATGTAGGCATAGGGAATTTGGAAACCTATTGTTAAGAAACTTCCATTTACCCACTTTCTTACCGAATTCCGGAGATATTGCGTGTTGACTGACAGAACTTAACGCCGCGCTTTGTCACGTTACCAGAGCGATGAAACGAAAATAATAAATATTTCATTTCCTCTGCGGATCGAACCCACAACCTGTCTCATTTACTGTGGCTCCTTGTGCCACGACTGGCCTCAATCCTTAATTTTCCACAAATATCAAAATACCTTAAGTATTACAATTATATAAAAAATATTTTCTTCGTTATATCAATCTTTAAAGATAGCAATTACGTATTACTAGTTTAGCTTGATCGTATTCTATGTCGGAAGGATACTTTTTAATAATATATGTATTATACACTAAATTTGAAATAAGATATTGGATCGGACGTTTAAAAAAGCATTAATCACAACATAAGACGTAGCTTTAAGAAGCTTTTAATATTAGTCATACGAGATAGACATATTATATATCGAGAAAGCTATTATAGTTTTTAAAATATCAGTAATAAAATTCTACATAGGATCACATCACACTTCGAAGAGCATTTTGCATCAGATTATTTAATTTTATTTCTAACTCGGTTAAATTTGACGGTTTTAAACAAATTAACTATAGCTTATAGAATTGCATAATATGACCCTGCCTAGATGAGCTCTATAATCATCGATTTTCTCAATTTTCAATATATTTAAATAATAACTGTGTTTGCTAATATAAACTTTCAGATATACGAGAACAATATAAAGCTAAAGCACATAAAATATAGATGCCGCCACTTTATGCCGCTTTCAAAAGCCGATAATTACGATGCAATTAGGTATAATGAACGCGTAAGCACTCCATGTATCACGTGGCCGAGTGGATTGTTTCAAACGTATGGAGCTTCGCAAGTACTTAACTAGCACCAGACTTTTGTTGTATTAAGTAAAAATATTGTTTAACTTATTAAGGGGTTTTTAACATTTTTTAAAGTGTTATTCCACACTTAGAAAAGAAAAATACTTATTTAGATAACTACATACAATGCAAACTAATATAATAATATACACATACATCTTCCTAATTTATAATCTTGTATATTTTCGTATATATCTTGTATCGTATATACGAAAAAGTATTTAATATTTAATGACCAACTACTTAATGCTTTTTATGCAAAAAAAAACCAGATGTAATTGAAGGTTGAATATCAATTAATCGCGAACAAACAAGTAATTACGGCGGCTTGGGGTCAAGAGAGATTGATGAGTTCTGAATTCATGCAATACACAGATTAGAGCTAGAAGTGTTAAAAAATTGCCGGCAATAACCCGCTGTAATCACGCTATTAATTTCCAAAGTAGATTTCTCCAGACATTTCAAATTAGATAGTTTTAGAAAAATAAATTACAGTTCGAATTGATCAATGTCGGGTACATTGTGAGTGTGAGTCTCATCTTGTGTTTTTGTTTATACCAGGCTAGAACCACATTTCCTGGTTCATGAAGCCATAAAAAATCTTTGATTATGCCTTGATTTAAATAGAGCTCAAAGCGTGTGAAAGAAGACTGCATAAAGGAAATAGTGACGGCTGCTGGTAATGAAAGAAAAATATACGTTTTATGGGCGAAGCATATATTGAGATACATGTTGTCGTACAACAGAAATATTACTTCGTTCGTGGTTTGTTTTATAAATTTTAATTAAAATTTTTCGGAGGGAAAGATGTTTCTTTACGAAATCTCTTAAATAATCTTATTGTTCTTGTTATAAATAATAATAAAAAAATACTCATAAATAACAATCCTTTTCTTTTTGTTATAAAAAATAATACTCGAATTTTTATTCATAACAAAAGCTTAACTACTAAAAGATTAATTTCTTTTTTATATATTTCTTATTTTAGTAATGTACGTGTAATATTTCTTTATGTTTTACCACAAAGAATTCCAAGATTGTCATGAAGAATATTTATATATTCTATGATATTTCTATAAAATCTTAATTATTTTGATACGGCTTTACAGTATTTAATCATTTTCATACCGGGCAATACTTAATGGTTTTCATTTACATTGTTTTTATCATGTACAAACAATGAGATAATTTACAAAGATTACTTTTTAATATATATTATCAGTTAAATCTGTCGGTTCACACACCTGTTATATTTAAATTACTAGAACGAATGATTAATGAAATAAACTAGAATGGCACGGACGTGGCTGACGAGTTTAAAGACAACATAATTATCAGATGGCGGTTATTAAAAATAAATATACGTCGTAATGGACATTTAGTGTGTAGTTTAGTATTTAGTTAGTGACATCTTAGTAATGTTTTTCTTTTTTATAAAAAAAAAACAACGAAATGTATAATCAATGTATTTAATTTTTTTTTCTCAAGTTTATGAGTGAAGTCTTAGTCTAACTTAATATAGTTGTGGAGGTTTATTGTAGAGCTAACATAAGAAACATTTTAATATCTGTAACAATAGCTTACCTCGTAATCAGAAGGTAATTTATATTACAGATTACCTTATGCTGAAATATGATACAAATTCGTATCGGCTTGTTATTAATATAGACATTGTGACATACACTATACATGTTATCGTAAATATTTTAGTAGCCTCCTCCCGTTTGCGATTTAAGTTTATTATTATTTATGTTAATTTATTATAAAAGCATTAAAAGCAGTAAGTATAATACGTTTAAAGTAATATAGTTGGGTTTTAAAATAGTTAAACAACTCGAAGAAGTCAGATGTAAATAAAAATCTTCTTTTTTTCGGTAAATCGACGCCATTGCAGGCTGCGGTTTGTGTCAACTTGTAGAGACAAGAATTTTGGTTTATTTGTACAAGATGCCTTTTGTAAGTAGTTATAAAATAATGCCTTCTTGTTTTTATTATACAAATAATTCTAGTAAGTAATAAGTTGTTATAATTGTAAAAATAATTTACAGAATAGACGATGATGTGTACGCAACTAATTGGTAAGAGTTATCTTGAGAAAATATGCTTATGATATAATCAATCGACACGGTCCGTAGAGCTACGTACATAATAGAAGACTGAGAAAATGAGAGGTAATATAGTGTGAGTATTTCCTGTTCTAATTGCCATAACATATATTGCGTGATGTAATTAAATGTGGTTAAATTTATTTCGATTAAAAATTCAGTTTTAGATTAAAAAAATAAAAATAAAGATAAAATGCCTTAAAAATCTTCATAAACTATATTTAACTAACATTGAATAAAAAAATAAATAAATAGACATCAAAATAAAAAAAAGTTTTTTAGTATCAATAACAAAATAAATATATGTACATACATACATTAATTTCATAGAGGCATGACATAAAATTTTAAATTTTTAATACTTAGGAATAACCAATAAAATTATATATGCATCCTCATTTTATTGTTTTTATATATCCTTAAGTGATGTATAAAAATCGTAATGATGAGTATAATTGTTGTAGGCGCATACGACTATCGCGCATCGACGAGATCGGCGTCGGCGCTTGGACTTGCCATTGCCGCGACGTCCGTCTCTCCCTTTCTTCGGGTTATCGCTCTCTCTCTCCGTCCTTCGGCGGCTCGTTCCTCTTCTTCTTGCAAGGTTAAGGTTACGTCAGACGTGTTATGTTATAACCGTTGGGACGCACTGCGGCAAGTTCAGTGTCTCGACGAGAGTGGCCGCGAGACTAGGCTCGCGAAAAGCGCGTGCATCACGGACTGTGCCGCCTGTGATATACGACCAGTGAAAAAGTTCATGAACTGGGTGATAAATTTGTTAGAACAATCGCATTACGCTGATTCTTGAAAAAAAAATACTTCAATTAATCAACTTTTAGGAGAGGTATGTAGTAATTATTTATTGTGTTATGGTTATATTTTTTACATATAAAAAAAAAATTAGGATTTTCATGGTGAAAAATACTCTCTATTTTCTTGATTTTGTTCAAGAACAAGTCTATAAATATTTTATCGTGGTTGCGGAGGCTGGGTAAGGACTACCTCACTTTTCCTACGGGACAGGTTAATTAAGAGGTTATACTGCTATTTATACATATTCATAAGATATAAAGTTTCAGCTTCCGGATAAAGCTGTTAGAAAATATTTTGTTATAAAAATAAACATATAAAAGCGACATAACCAATATATAAATAATTTTTAAAAGAAGATAGTTGTATAATTTTTTGATAACATGTTTTTGTTGGTCAAATACTCTGAATATTTTCGTATATATAATAAAAATTGCAAAAATTTCTATATCCCAAATCTCGGGACAATACTAATGATAGTAGAGTATGATATAAAGATATCAGAAATAATAACGATATATGTCCCGTTAGGGTGGGTATTGCAATGTTTTTGCGTCTATCTTCAATCGTGTGTGAGATTGACAGGCTCCAGTGCACAACATACATCGCTATATTTAGCTGCGCATCGTTTCTTTCCATTCCGGGAAGGTTTTTTTATTATTCTTCAGTTTCTTCACCCTAAGAACATGATTTATTATATAAAATAAATTTTTGTATGTTACCTGAATTAAAAATTAAAGTTAATTTGATTCGTAATACTTGGAGCATGAACGTTATTTATTGTGTATTATAAGCGAGGAGAACATCAAACTATAAATAAGTTTTTCGCAACTATAAAACTGTTATTTGGATTCCCCGCTGAGGAGCAAATATAAATTATTATCATAAATAATATTTACGACCTTAATGTATAACATACACGAGCAACGAAAACTAAACAATGCACAAAATATTGGGCATGAAGAAATGGATATATGTTTATTATTTCAGATATAATTGAAATCAGAAAAATATAACACGTATGATTCTTTATTACCAAAATTAAATGTAATATCCATTTATAATTTCTATTATTATTGCAATTGTTTTATAATTGAGTATTGTGAGAAATATTGTAAGCGTGAAGTAGCATTCGTCTCAAATAAAAGACTTCAACGCGTTTGGTACTGCGAATATATAAACTCATAGTTTGGTGCTTAACGGCCCTGTTAATAAAATTCGATACAAACAGTATCAACAACCATGTTTAAAAATACACGTTTTAAAAATCTTGAAATATATTATACCAAAAAATTTCCGAATATATCATAAATTGCAATAAAGTAATTAATTCTTATGACATTATTTTTTTTTAATATTAAAGTTGTTTTTAATGAAACAAAAAAATAAGTTCGGACGTAAATAAATAATTTTATGAATTTCTTTAATTTTATTTGATAAAATGTTTAAAAAAATTGTGATTTACACTTTACGGAATTATTATATTGATGTTTTCGCGACGCATTAAGATATTATTTACATAGGACAGCCGGGAAAATTAAGCGCTATATTTAATCATTTTCATTTCCACGTTCTACTGAGATAAAGCGAAGCATCTGTCAATCATAATTTCTCATGTCTGTCTTTAAATAGATGGAAAGTACCGAACGAAGTTTTCTTTCCCAGTATTACAATAACGAAGAGAGTTACAAATATTAATATGTATACAAATAAGCAATGTACATTTTTTAGATAAAGTAATTATGAAAAAAAAAATTACGTTACGTAACCTGTGGATAAACTAGATTAATTGATTGAGATATACTTAAACAAATAAAACTATTTAAATCTACGATAAACAAATAGTTGTAAATCAATCCACTATTTCAGTAATTCTCAACCTTTCACATACTCGTATCTATATGAACACATTTTGCATTAGATAATAAAGCAATCACAGTAAAAAGCTAATGTAGAATTTAGGTGCAACTGTATCCGAGCCCATTTAACACAATTGATAGGAGTAAACGATTGGTCATACTAGATACAAACGACCTAGAATGCACGACCAGGGCCGGAGGTCAGCATTAGTACAAGCCTCTAGATAGGGTGCCCTGCCCGTAGTAAATTGAGACGCAGACAAGGAATGTTGTGGAAATAAATCCGTTTATAGCTGTTATTAGTTCCAGCTTTCAAGAATAGTATTCTCTACAGTGCCTGGACATCGTATTTGAAATTACATTTCTTATAAAAAAAGATGACAAAAAAAGTAGCATACTGTAGACTTTTTATCATCGTATTGGTATATTATGGAGTTAGTAATAAAGGTCATATTAAATAATGTTTCGTGAGTGCACGCTCGGGTTTAACACGCGACGCTGTAAGAATTGAGTACAAGGAAAAATACGAATATAGCAACATTATAATTCAAGCACGGGATAACTTAAAAACAGATATTTTTAATACATATTCTTTAAAAAAAACTGTTACAGTGAAATTATTATTTAAATAAGAATCTCAGTATTCCGATCAAGCCGTCTAAGACTATTTATATAGCAATAAAGTTTGAAGGGCGGTGCTGAGTTGTGTACGTGGTTCGGGCCAGGATGGATTCCATCAGGCCCGCTTTCCATTGAAGGATTTTAATTACGCGCGGGCGGGGTGAATGACCAACTTGTCGCTATTGGATGTGTCTGAAAAGCTTTTGACAGTCACCTTTTTTTAGAAACGAGAACCAATTTACAGATTGATTATACTCTAAATTGGTATAAAAAAAAACCTCGCCTTTCTAAGCACTGTGAAGTTTTTGAAGCCCCTCTTATGAGTAAAAAAATTAAAGGAATATCCTCGTTTTAGCATTGGCCGCGTCTACATAGTGTAAAAACTTTGAGAATCACTTGAGAATTTGCAAGGGGTGTTAGTGTTTGATTTAGAAAAGAAGTCAACTAACTGCTTGTATACATAAAATTATACGACTGTAATTACCGTTAGAAGTATCAGGTATAAAGAATATTTGTGTTTGAAATTGTAGAGCCAAATAGTATTTGCGTGGGGTGTTTGTGTTAGTTCTTCATAGTGTTTGTTTTTCATACGACGCACTCAACTAGTCTCGGGAATTTAAACTTGTAGCATTCTGTTCGGCAGGTGCACACCTCACGTACAATGGCTATCTACGTATACGTATTTATAGACATAATTATCTACGTATACAGATAAAAGTATAGTGGGAAAGAGTTAGATATTAGCAATTATAATATAGAATTGATTTAAATAAATAATATTTATAAGTAATTTGTCGAAGTGGGTCAAAATTATTAGTCCGATTGAAAACATTTATATGGTAATAGTATATCTGTAGTATGTATGTAAATTCTAAATAGATTGTTATTTTTGGAACTTGTTTTCTAGAACACAACGTTTTAATAAAATATAACTGTAACTTTTGTCCTAGATTTTTTCCTAAAACTATATGCGGCTTTTGAATTTGTAATAAATTCCATTTTAAGTTAGTGTCTAAGATGCGCAAAAAATTCGAGTGTGGGTGCTGGTGCGGGGCTGAGTCATCTCTGACATACATAGATACCATATGTTTATGTATATGCCCATATGAAAAAAGTCAATTTAAATAAGATATATTGACACAATTTATGGCAATCGTCCGTGAGTCATGCATTAGATATTTATAGAGTTAAACAAATGAAAGTCTAGTAAATGACCACTTTAAAAAAGATGTCAAATCTAGAAAGTAGAAAACAATTGAAGCAAATTCTATCCAACAAAGGACGTTTGTAAATTGAATGAACACCTGTAGCCGTAACAAATTACGATTAAAATACCTGGTAGTGCGCACTAAATAGTTCAGAATCACGTACAATTGCCCGGTATCAGCTACAAAAGGCGTGAGATAAAATCCATGAAATTAGTGCTATATTGTTATCTTTGCCCCAGATAACGCGGCGGCTGAACTAAATTATATTCGCAAAGGCCGGCATTATGTCGTAAATCGGAAAGCCGTGTGAGCTTGAATGGGGAACATGGGTTAAGTTCATTTTATGGTGTATGATAGGTTTGCAAGTGTAACGGGTGCAGCGTGCTCAAATTCTCAAATGATTGCAGGCGATACACGCGAATCGTCTAATAAAATCAGCAATGGAACGGTACCGGTGGCGTGCATCGCATAACGGCCCGGCAGCGAGTGCGCTCCCACGGCTGACGCATTATGCAACCTGCACCGTGCACTGTGGTAGCGTCAACGAGCACAATACGAGCTATTGATAGCGTTGATCGCGGTCGCGATCGCATTCCCGGCGAAAAACTGAGTGCACCGTAAGTGAAAACAGATGATCTCTAACGATCTATTGATATACGGCTTTTGTCTGACGGTACGCATCAACTGAACAATAATAATCACTATTACAAGAAATAGCTTCCTGCAGCAATGGAGATTAGATCGTTGCCTACTAGTTGCGATTGGTTTTAGTTAACTGTGGCATCGTGATATGCTGGTATAAAGGTTTTTGAATCAAAATTGTCATAAGCAGACAGTATCAACAAGTGTTTTTCGCATGAATCCTAAGGAAACGATGAGCGAAAAAAATGCATTAATTGTGAGAATGTAGCAATAACAATTGCTAGCATCCAAGTAATTATCGATACGCGGATCTGTTAATAAACATTCTAAGAAATAAGCAAACGACTAGGTACTTTCAATAAAATTAAACGTATAACTGATAATAACTCATTGAAATCATCCTATTATTATAACAATATGAGTTTTGAATGCATAGGAACATTGACCTTAAAATGTATTTATTTGTGCACACGATCATTTTGGAGGGAGATTGTGGGCGTAGGGTAATTGCACGTTCGGTAGCGGAATTTGGTTGTGGCAGCGCGTGACCGCAGGCCGAAACGCACGATCTGTAAATTAGGAAGGAGCTTCTTTGTATCCGTGAGACTATTTGCGGTGAAACTAGCAGCTTTACACTCCGAACTTCAATTACATGGGTTCTGTGTGACCCAAATATGTGAGAATACTTTGTATGGTGGGCACTCATAAATGTGGTGTATCTTTTACAGTAAGCAAATATTTCGTCGGCTTAGAGTGTATACCTGCTAATTCCGTTTTATGTTTTCTTTGTATTCGTTTTTATACCATTTGAAAGTGTATAAAAAATTGAAAATCGACCTTTACTTTATATCACATACTCGAAGGTACAGATTAATTTGAGAAATTATAAACACCTTCAGACAATATACGCGTACTCTATTATAGATTAAAAGTCGGAAAACTCTTTCAAGTCAATAAGTAATATTTTTTTTATTTTCTTTTTTTAACTTTTAATTTTTATTTATTTTGCCTAAAGTATTATATCAAGCAACAATCACATTTTAGGTAAAAAGTTTATACTCTCTTAATAGTGTGCTTAATTAATTTAATAGTTATTTTTGCTTCAACAATCAAATTTTAATATATTGAATTCTCATTAGAGTAAACTTTTGAGTCGTGGTGCGAAGTAGATGGCTCAGATAGCGCATTGGGAGGTGTGGACGGGTCGCAGGCAGGGCCTATCTATCTAATCAGGCGTCGCTTCGTCGTCGGTGGGCGGCGATCGGGATAATGCCACCGCCGCGCCCACTCGCCAATTATGTGGGAAGAAGTTACGATTCCCCACGAGATACTGCCACCGAGCTAAACGAATTTACCTACGTCCCTATCGTGAGGGTTAATCGAAAATCTATTAAAGTTCAACTAAGAATTAATTCATTAAGATAATAATGCAGCACATTTTAACTTAGTTAATTATATTGTAGATACTAATCTTATCTAGCTATGGCTATAGCGAAGTATTTAAATAAAAATATATCCAAATAATATTTAACATAAAAAATATAGTTTGAGAAACAGTGGTCATACATAATAATTGAAGGTAAAAGCGGTAAAACTGCAAGCAACTTGTCTAGTCAGCCAGCTCATCGATCGGACGGAGTCAGCGGCCGCCGAGCTAATTACAATAAACACTGTTCACATTCGAACAGGAACACGTCCACATAAGGGACAGGTATTCGCTTCTCATAATGGTAGGATGTTATAATTATGTAACAACCAGACAAGCTTTAGTAAAAGATGTAGTAAAGAAAAAAACATGTATTATTTTTTAAAACAAGTAGATATATGCTATATAGTAGATTTCGTTAATATAATTTTTCTGTTTTAATTGACATTTGCTATTATTATTGGATGCAACAGCGTTTACTTTATTGTCATTTTTAAAGAACGTAATAGTAACTATGTTAATTATTACAAAATATAATAAAGTGTTAATTATACAGACCATATTAAATTATATTCGAACCATAACTAAACTTTGTTTTGACAATAAATATTACCCTTTTTTTCAAAGTCTAAGAAATTGAAATGTGGTTCGGACCTATTAAGGTAATGCGGGGTTGCTTCACGTTCATTTACAAGCGTAGCAGCTTTCTTCTTCATTTAAAAAACTAAAACAAAATAAGTATAATCACATTGCCACAAGCACTTATTAGACTTTTAACTTACTTTTTCATACTAGTCTACTTCGCTTAACTATAGAGTAAGATAGCTTTATACTAATGTAAATACGAATGACACTATGTGATTATTTTACATTTCTATTACGATGATTACATTTAATATCATTGTTTTTAATTAAATAAATAATGTAATTTTTGAAAATATTTGTTTGAATGGAAAGTTACTTTTTGAAAATTTCATATATCTTTAAAAAAATCAAAAGAAAATGTTTAAAATTCGTTCAACACAAGACCTTTATAACTTGTGTGTTTGATCTAAAAATCTTTTTATTTTACTTACTTAAAAAAAGATGACAGCAGATTATACATATAGATATATTAAACGTGATTGTAATCACAAAGTGCGCAACTCGAACACGCGTCTCGTACGTAGATAGCCTACGGCGTAATCGGATTTCCGGTTTCCTATTAATAAATTTATACAATAAATACTCCTTTATTAATGAATGTATTGTAAGATAGATAAGTTATTATATTCTATACTTAATATTACCATTAAAAAACTTTAATATCAATATCCACCAGTACTTCATACAAACTCTTACTTTCAACCACCAAAACCCATACCCCAGAAAGTATAATATAGATAAATAGATATGTGTCAAACGTTTAAGACTCGGACGTCAACAAGATCAAACATTACCATTCTACGTACAACGCTAAACCACTTATTCGGTCCGCGGCGACCGTTATCCGGCGCACGCACGCCACTTGCCTGCATCAATGGCATATTTTTCCTCGGCGAAACTCCTCACACGTTGGCTATTCAAGGTTAACCCGGTCAGCGTAACTCATTGTTTACATTAGTGTCGCAGTGAAACACTGCTCTAGGATCTGTAGGTTTGTAGTTTTCTTTTTGGGATATTTGTTGTTTATTTCATATAGAAAATTTGGATAATGTCAAGTAAGCTGAACTGAGGCAAAAGCGCGGCGTTATGTTACGCCATTAAACACACAATGCCTCGAAAATTCTGCGGAAAGTGGGGAACAGAGTATCTTATAGCTGGGTTCCCTCTGCAATTAGCGGGATACAGCGTGAAGCTGATTTTTTTCGACAAATAACCACCTTAGATGAGTAACAAAAAACTAATAATCAATAAACCTTTCAATACCAATATCTATATATATAAAAGGACTTGTCCTCACTGACTGAGGTAAGACGCACGCACAGCCGTAACCGCTGGTGGTAGAAAGGTGAAATTTCGACAGATGTTTACTTTCGTAATCTGGACATCCACTAAGAAGAGATTTTGAAAAATTTTAACACTAAAGGGGAGAAATAGTGGTTGAAAGATTGTATGGAAAAAAAATTAAATCGGCACCGATTTTTATAAAATTTGAAATGTAGATTTTTAAAAGCATTTAATTGAATACGTGTTTCATCGTTTTCTAGAATTCTCTCCCTAAGGGTGCAAATAAGGGGTTGAAAGTTTATATGGAGACATCTTTAAAACGCCACCGATTATTATAAAATTTGAAATATTGACTCTTAAAAATATTTAATTGAACATGTGTTTCATGGTTTTTTAGAATTCAACCCCTAAATACGCAAGCGAAGCTGCGCGCGTCCGCTAGTATAGTATAAATATCATAATCTTAAGTTTACGATAATAATATGCATAGGTAAGATGTTCAATAGCGATTGAAACAGTATTAGGGGCGTGGGTGTTTATTTCACATATGACAGTCGTCCTTTCGAATCAAGATGAAACGACCGGGTCTAAGTTTCTTAATGGTGTTTCTGACGGGTAAAACTATCAGCATCAGAAACGGCCAGTTAATTGGAAATGCATCCAATCCAATAATAGTTCAGACCCACGCTGTTATGTCGAAACTACATACAATGCGTGAGTGAGCCTCGCCATGTACAATTAAGTAAACCGATTTTAATATACAACTAACATCTGTCGGAAGCGTTAAAATCTATATATATAAAATCGAAAGGTCACTCACTCATCACGAAATCTCAGAAACTACAAGTGCTAGGAATCTCAAATTTTGCATAGGAGTTATTTATAGGACGTAGGTGCTCGCTAAGACGGGAATTTGCAATATTCGACTTCTAAGGGGTTGTTTTTGGAGTCGAAAGTTTGTATAAAACTTCGTTACTACAAATGCTAGGAGTATCAAATTTTGCATAACATCACTAGGACGTAGTCATGGCGACAGAAATTAATAATAACTTAGTTCACGCGGGTGAAACCGCGAGCGGAGATTTTTATCAAATTTGAAAAGTTATTTTTGACGGCAGTAAAAAAAAAAGTATTTCAAGTGCGATAATTAATTACGGTTAGTAGAACTCTTCATTTACTTTAAAAAAAAACAAGATAAATTGGGCCAGGCAGTGCAAGGGGAAGTGTGTACTCATTCTTGTAGAAAGTAAAGCGTATGTATCCGCGAGGCCCGAGTGCGTGTTGATAAAACCTGTCGATCTGACCGTACCACACAAGCTTCCTTGAACTGGTTTATCTTTAAGCAAGCTCTGTAATGAAGCTATTTACTTTGCTAATTACGTTAAGGCAGGTATACAGGAGTACATTTCTTTTCGTATATTTAAAGTAAAAAATATATATTACGATTGTTACGTAATATTTATATATTTCTACTGCCAATATATTTTTGGAACTTGTAATCATTTCAAAATTTACAATTTTTAGAGATAAAAAGGAGCTTAAAAGAAGAAAATGGAATCCTTATAGAAAGAGAAATGGAAGAAAATGGATTTTTGCCCGTCTGTCAGTTTTTTATCTGTTAAATTATTTTTGTTGTTTGGTTCTGTATATACTTAAATTCATCGATTTTTATTATTTGTACTTTCCTTTGACTGACAGCCATAGATTTGGCACGGAAAGCTCGGTGGGCGAGACCGATTCGCTCTTTGCCCGTTTTTAGAAATATAAAAAATGAATTTCAATTATTCTAAATAAGTGTACGCCTTAACAGTAACCTAATACGAGCTGCTGACATGCCATCCGTACATTTTAACGAGAGCGCGATTCTCAGCACCGATAGCGACAGCCTAATGAAAACCCCTTTGAATAATGCATTAATACCAGCGTTAAATGCGTGAGTACTTACAATCGACGTAACGACTAGAAAATGTTCCGATGCAAATTTTAGTCAGTAGGCACCAACGGTTGGCTTCCGTAAACTTATTGCCAAATTAAACTATCTTTCAAGTAACTTATTTGATTTTCTTAGATTAACTTTAGGTCTTAAACTGGCCAAGTTCTAAATTTGGAGAACACATTTACTTTACTTTTAATACACACTTGGTAAATATCGATAGTGATAGTGCCAGGTCTGCTG
>HE670534.1:14526-33012 GCA_000313835.2 Heliconius melpomene melpomene | reverse complement strand
TATTTTGCTTCAACAATCAAATTTTAATATATTGAATTCTCATTAGAGTAAACTTTTGAGTCGTGGTGCGAAGTAGATGGCTCAGATAGCGCATTGGGAGGTGTGGACGGGTCGCAGGCAGGGCCTATCTATCTAATCAGGCGTCGCTTCGTCGTCGGTGGGCGGCGATCGGGATAATGCCACCGCCGCGCCCACTCGCCAATTATGTGGGAAGAAGTTACGATTCCCCACGAGATACTGCCACCGAGCTAAACGAATTTACCTACGTCCCTATCGTGAGGGTTAATCGAAAATCTATTAAAGTTCAACTAAGAATTAATTCATTAAGATAATAATGCAGCACATTTTAACTTAGTTAATTATATTGTAGATACTAATCTTATCTAGCTATGGCTATAGCGAAGTATTTAGAAAAAAATATATCAAAATAATATTTAACATAAAAAATATAGTTTGAGAAACAGTGGCCAAACATAATAATTGAAGGTAAAAGCGGTAAAACTGCAAGCAACTTGTCTAGTCAGCCAGCTCATCGATCGGACGGAGTCAGCGGCCGCCGAGCTAATTACAATAAACACTGTTCACATTCGAACAGGAACACGTCCACATAAGGGACAGGTATTCGCTTCTCATAATGGTAGGATGTTATAATTATGTAACAACCAGACAAGCTTTAGTAAAAGATATAGTAAAGAAAAAAAAATATTATTTTATTTTTTAAAACGAGTAGATTAGAGTTAATATAATTTTTGCTCTTTTAATTGTATTAGTAATGCAATGACATTTGATATTATTATTGTAGATGCAACGATGTTAATTTTATTGTCATTTTTAAAGAACGTAATAGTTATTATGTTAAATTATTAAAAATCACGCTATAAACTGATTTAATTACGACGTAGTTGCTTGGCACCCAATTATACAATCCATATTAAATTATATTATTTCATATTAATTATATTCGGAACATAACTAAACTTTGTTTTGACAATAAATATTACCCTTTTTTTTCAAAGTCTAAGAAATTGAAATGTGGTTCGGACCTATTAAGGTAATGCGGGGTTGCTTCACGTTCATTTACAAGCGTAGCAGCTTTCTTCTTCATTTAAAAAACTAAAACAAAATAAGTATAATCACATTGCCACAAGCACTTATTAGATTCTTAACTTACTTTTTCATACTAGTCTACTTCGCTTAACTATAGAGTAAGATAGCTTTATACTAATGTAAATACGAATGACACTATGTGATTATTTTACATTTCTATTACGATGATTACATTTAATATCATTGTTTTTAATTAAATAAATAATGTAATTTTTGAAAATATTTGTTTGAATGGAAAGTTACTTTTTGAAAATTTAACATATCTTTAAAAAAATCAAAAGAAAATGTTTAAAATTCGTTGAACACAAGACCTTTATAACTTGTGTTTGATCTAAAAATCTTTTTATTTTACTTACTTAAAAAAAGATGACAGTAGATTATACATATAGATATATTAAACGTGATCGTAATCACAAAATGCGCTCACTCGAACACGCGTCTCGTACGTAGATAGCCTAAGGCGTAATCGGATTTCCGGTTTCCTATTAATAAATTTATACAATAAATACTCCTTTATTAATGAATGTATTGTAAGATATATAAGTTATTATATTCTATACTTAATATTACCATTAAAATACTTAAATATCAATATCCCCCAGTACTTCACACAAACTCTTACTTTCCACCATCAAAATTCTTACCCCAGAAAGTGTAATATAGATAGATAGATATAGATAGATAGATATAGATAGATAGATATAGATAGATAGATATAGATAGATAGATATAGATAGATAGATATAGATAGATAGATATAGATAGATAGATATAGATAGATAGATATAGATAGATAGATATGTGTCAAACGTTTAAGACTCGGACGTCAACAAGATCAAACATTACCATTCTACGTACAACGCTAAACCACTTATTCGGTCCGCGGCGACCGTTATCCGGCGCACGCACGCCACTTGCCTGCATCAATGGCATATTTTTCCTCGGCGAAACTCCTCACACGTTGGCTATTCAAGGTTAACCCGGTCAGCGTAACTCATTGTTTACATTAGTGTCGCAGTGAAACAGTGCTCTAGGATCTGTAGGTTTGTAGTTTTCTTTTTGGGATATTTGTTGTTTATTTCATATAGAAAATTTGGATAATGCCAAGTAAGCTGAACTGAGGCCAAAGCGCGGCGTTGTGTTCCGCCATTAAACACATAATGCCTCGAAAATTCAGCAGAAAGTGGGGGATGGAGTATCTTAAGGCTAGGTTCCTTCTGCAATAAGCGGGATACAGCGTGAAGTTGATTTTTTTCATCAAATAAACACTTTAGATCAGTAACAAAAAACTAATAATCAATAAGCTTTTTAATAGCAATACATAGTATAAATGTCATAATCTTGAGTTTACGATAATAATATGCATAGGTAAGATGTTCAAAAGCGATTGGAACAGTATTAGGGGCATAGGTGTTTATTTCACATATGACAGTCGTCATTTCGAATCAAGATGAAACGACCGGGTCTAAGTTTCTTAATGGTGTTTCTGACGGGTAAAACTATCAGCATCAGAAACGGCCAGTTAATTGGAAATGCATCCAATCCAATAATAGTTCAGACCCACGCTGTTATGTCGAAACTACATACAATGCGTGAGTGAGCCTCGCCATGTACAATTAAGTAAACCGATTTTAATATACAGCCAACATCTATCAGAAGCTTTAAAAAAAAATATAAAATTTGAAAAGTTATTTTTGACAGCAGTAAAAAAAAAAAGTATTTCAAGTGTGATAATTAATTACGGTTAGTAGAACTCTTCATTTACTTTAAAAAAAAAACAAGATAAATTGGGCCAGGCAGTACAAGGGGAAGTGTGTACTCATTCTTGTAGAAAGTAAAGCGTATGTATCCGCGAGGCCCGAGTGCGTGTTGATAAAACCTGTCGATCTGACCGTACCACACAAGTTTCCTTGAACTGGTTTATCTTTAAGCAAGCTCTGTAATGAAGCTATTTACTTTGCTAATTACGTTAAGGCAGGTATACAGGAGTACATTTCTTTTGGTACATTTAAAGTAAAAAATATATATTGCGATTGTTACGTAATATTTTTCTACTGCTAGTATATATTTGAAACTTGTGATCATTTCAAAATGTACAATTTTTGGAGATAAAAAGAAGGTTAAAAGAAAAAAATGGAATCCTTATAGGATTGTCCCGTCTGTCAGTCTTTCGTCTGTTAAATCATTTTTGTTGTTTGGTTCTGTATATACTTAAATTCATCAATTTTTATTATCTGTACTTTCCTTTGACCGACAATCATGGACTTGGCACGGAACGCTCGGTGGGCGAGACCAATTCGCTCTTTGCCGGTTTTTTTTGGCATAGAAATATAAAAAATGAATTTCAATTATTCTAAATAAGTGTACGCCTTAACAGTAACCTAATACGAGCTGCTGACATGCCATCCGTACATTTTAACGAGAGCGCGATTCTCAGCACCGATAGCGACAGCCTAATGAAAACCCCTTTGAATAATGCATTAATACCAGCGTTAAATCGTGAGTACTTACAATCGACGTAACGACTAGAAAATGTTCCGATGCAAATTTCAGTCAGTACGTACCAACGGTAGGCTTCCGTAAACTTATTGCCAAATTAAACTATCTTTCAAGTAATTTATTTGATTTTCTTAGATTAACTTTAGGTCTTAAACTGGCCAAGTTCTAAATTTGGAGAACACATTTACTTTACTTTTAATACACACTTGGTAAATATCGATAGTGATAGTGCCAGGTCTGCTGTGCCGCAACGTACGTCGTGTTCCACCTCACGTTACGACCCCCGCTCACCTTTTCTATTGAAATGTCAATGGCTTGGACCACTGACGAGACAATCGTAAAATACAATGTTAAGGTCACCATCATGACTTCTATAAACAACTCTTAACATGGGAAACGTGATGTCGTCGACGTCGTCTCATGCGAAACCTCTTAAAAGTGTGTCAAACTTTACTATCCAGTTGAAGAAAATACGTGTTAGCGGATTTTATGTTGCAGTTAAACCTTTTGTTTCCGTAGCTTTGATGTATATTGCTTACCTGCCTGCTGTACCTGCTGGAAAACTCAGCTATAAATCTAGAAACACTAAAACAAAACAATTTATAGCTATGAAAAGTAAATTTATTTTAGACTTCAGCAAAATAGGAGAATTATAGTTTACTTCAATTTATATATATGTATCTTACAAATCTTATATTTTATTGACATATATGCCTATATAATACAAAAATATAAATTTAAGATTGCAACTTTTTTGTAATTTCTAAAGTTGTAGTCTTTAAGTGCAGCGGTCAAAGGGCAGGCAGGAGGGAAGATAAATAGTAGCCACACTGACACAATTGTTCCCGCGTTCCACATACAGAGGACAAGTTATGTGTAAATTGAGGTCGATACGCTTTATACTGCTCGGTAAACGTTGAATTAGCAGCTTTCAATATATTTTGTACATTCTTAACCCTGATATTTAATATAATTTTAAGATCAATATGAGCATTTCTAAATTATACTACAAAGAAATGGACGAAAGACTTTTACGGCAGGTGTTAACTGTTTTAAAACAGTCAAATAATGGAGACCAGCTATAATTTTAGATTTTTATAATATTTCCAAAAAAAATACAATTGATCAAAGCATTTATTAATTTTTAGTCATAGTTCATGACGTTAAAATTACAGATTGAAATAAAAAACGTGATCGTTCAGCCTCCCAGAATAATTTATCACGGCAATTTGTATGTCAACAGGACACGAGGCAAACCATCGAGCGCCAACATAGCGGGGTTTTACTTTCTTGTAGTGGCCTTAAGAAACTAGTTAAGAGAAAGTAGGATTACCATCGTACCAGTATTTATCGTTATATAACTTTAAGCTGAACTCCCTAAGAAGATGGGTCACTAGCCTATTTGTCGTGATTTCATCAGAACGAACGTCCCAAAAATTTGTTATTAAAAGATGAAATAATACGTTAAACACGCTAAAGTTTCAAAATTATATCTTCTAAATATTCAATTAGGCCGGCCGTATCGTGCGTATCCCCAAGTTCACGTGCGTAGAAAACAGTCACTACCTCATAAATATTTATAGAAAACACAATACCTTCTTTGTACACTTCACATTCACTCAGAATTATAATGGTTGTCACAGTGGGATCCCGAACAAGAGCTGAAACGGCTCGCATTAGCGAGGATAAAAGATTCTCTTAAGTGTTTCACTTAGCAACTGACACGGCAAATATAACCAATAGTGGTCGCATAGAAGGAAGTTTCTTAGTGAAATCAGAAATGACAAAGTCAGACAGACACCATTTAAATATTTATGTTTGTGAGAATTTTCAACTGTCCGAATGCTAAACCGTCAATGGATATTTTTTTGTTAGAGTACTATTCTTTTTTATTTTGTGGCTTGAAAATGCGTAATCCGATATAGCGGAAGCTGTGGCAGATAATGGACAAAAATTTACATTTCCCGTTATAAATATTCAAAATTGATGTAGAAAAATTAATAACATCAGACATTTAAATTTCTTCTTGATGTTTAAAATACATTTTTATAATTACATATTTTTTTAAATTGGATTTTTTTTAACATACAGCGTTCATGGTGTTTAATATTAATAATGAAATTTATTGTAATAATAATAAATTCCTATTAAATAAAACATAACTGTTTCTATATTTTACAGAGTCGTTCCAAATTATGAAAACTGAGCGAAAAATGAAATAAAACATCATAAAATATAGTAAAAAAAGCTTTGGGTCACTTGCTGGCTTCGCAGTTAATTCAATAGCAGGAGTCTTGAATCAGATTTCACGGTTTGCGGCGGTGAAAACTAGCTGTACTCGACATTCTTATATTATTTTGTCACAATTTTATTATTTTTGTAATTAGGTTTGCGGAAATTATTTTAGCATTTTGAATCGGTAACGCTATGTAGAGGTTTGTATCTGATAGTTACGTCTGTATTGTTTAATAATTTATTATAATAAAGCATTTAAAATATATGTTCATGTAACTAGCATATATAACTAGTTCACATTTAAAAAGGATATATGTACGTTGTACGTTTTAATTTAATTAAATTTAAATTATCAACAAAATTTCAAGCCCTAATATGTGAAGTGCAGCCAGGCTTCGATTAAGTATGAGCAAAAATTTATCCAACCTAATAGGACTAAAATGTGGTTAATGATATATTTGTATAAGTCGTTTCTAAACAAAAGTATATTTATATCACTATTGTTTAGGATCTATGAACATTTCTGTAGTCTTAAATACAAAGCAGTGGTAGCTTGGTGTAAACCTTGAAGTTATTATGGTTGTCAACAAGTCATCGATGGAAACAATGATATCGAGCTAGTAGTTTGATAAGCTGGCGCCGCGTGGGGGCGACATCGGTATGAACGTGTTGATATATAGTTGATAAAATTTATGTCTTTCTAGTATAATATAATGTATTAACATAGTATAATGTGGAACGGAATGTCTTAACACTCGGTACCCTCTGTTTACCCTGCAGTGTGCGGGAAAAAGCGTGAAACTGATTGTTAATTGTTAAACAACTATTATGTAAAATTCGAAACGTTCGCATAGCGTCTATTAACTTCTGACGGTAAAATTTTGTAGTCAATTTACTTAGGCGCGATGCTCCAAATGAGTCAATATTTGCAGGTTAACGACCCCATCTGCCTTTAAGTTACGTTCAAGGATAAAGGAAAAGTAGATCGTATCATTATATTATATAGAAGGAACATTATAAATAATGAAAATGTGTAAACAGTTCATTACTTCTGATAATTCCCAGATAAGGGGAAGCATCAGCGCTCAAGCACGCATGTTCTAGCTGGGCAGCCGCTATCTATAGCAAATTTACAGTCTAGATTAGACTACTCTAAAACATTGCTAACATCGGAAGAGGCGATGTGAGGCGTCTTCAGTAATGGCTTCTTAACGTAATGGCGATAAAAACACTTCCTCGTATTGCTCACGTGAGAATATTGACCGGCATCGTGGTGACATTGACAGATGTGGCGCGGGCGGCATGACCGCGCTTGCAACTACTAGTTTGTTTTCCTAGGTTAGTGTTAAGAAGACCTTCAAAGTACGAAATTCCCTAAAGACTTACTTCAACGGAGCATGTACCATAGTGTGGGCTTTAAATTTAATTTATACTATAACAATATTTTCATATTTACAAGAAATTTTATAAAAAATAGTCATACTATTTTCAATATTTTAATAAAAATCTTATAGAAATTAAATTTGATAAAATAAATTATAAGCACATACTTTAAAATACAAGTATTTATTGAGTTATAAATATGTTTGATATTCATGGACATGGAAAAAAGGGATCAGTCACACATTTATTTAAGATCAAAATAATAAATTTCTCGAAAAAATATAGCCAAAGATTGTACGGTATATAATAGAAAGCTAGTTTTCTTCAGAATACCAAATAATGTAGGCCCTAGAATTCTTTGACCTTTCTAAAACTTCTTAATTCAGATGTCGTACGGAATGAGCCGTTGGACCGAAACAGTTACATGTAAATGAGACATTTCTTTTCTCACAAAAGATCTGCAGCGGCATATTAAACAATCTTAATGTTAATTTCGACATATTAGTAAACTGTTATTTGGCGGAAAGTGGGGAACGAAAGTGTCTAAACAGGAACAGTGTCTACTAGGTTCCCAAGTTCCCACTGCCTACCGTGCTATGTTATATGATACTATATATTAATTAATGTTTCATTATGCTTAGTAACGTTTTCATTAACAGTTTCTTTTTATTCATCAGGATTTACGGCAGTGATTCGCGGCTAACGTTTCTAGAGCTTAAGGTCAGTAAACTCACTTTTATCATTACAATTCTTAAAATACAAATAAAGATTCTATATAAGTTAGATCATAAGAGTTTTTAGATCTTTTTTGTTATTAAGGAATTCTTTTTTGTTGGAATTCTTAGTTTGATTTTAGGTCAAATAAAATTATACAATATAAAATACCAAAACAATATTAAAACTATTACGAATATATCAGTTATGTTTGTTCTGTACGGTAAATTGCTCCAATAACAAAAGAGTAGTGTCAAATTATCTTAAATGACTCAAACGAATAATGACCTTAAAGTCAGCGATGTGTAAACATAAGAGACATATACAGTTACATTTTCTGGTAGTGCGTGCGTAGTGACTCGCAACTACCAAAATCCACGGTACATAACATGATTAATGATATACTTCCTATTATTGTAATAACCAAAATACTTATTTTTTTGTTGTTTAACAGAGGAAGACAAACAAACGGGACCGGTAAAAAAGCTTAACTTAACTTGATAAAATAATTAAATTTAGAAAAAATTAATCATTGAAATTATCACCTATATAAGATAATGTAAGCTTGATTTTAATTTTAAAGGTTCGTTTTAAACAAATTAGAGTTCTAAGTAGCTTTTTCGTCCAGAAAAATATGATTTATATATACTATTCATTTATTACCTTTTAGTGAATTAGAAATGTGTCTACTATTTCGTTTAAGTGTTTATAATTGACAGTATTAAAAAGTAATAATTATCATATATAAATACAAAAAAAAATATCAAATTGCACCAAATAGTTAAGTATTTACTGAGGTACATTCTTAAACTGTAATACAAGAACCGTAAATATACGGGCCTTCCAGGAATCAACAGATTGCTAAATACCAAGAGAATGTAAACTTCAGTTCTTTGCACCTTTATAAGGAAACAAAAAAAATATGTTTTTTTCTATCACTGTTCAATAAGTAATTATAAAGATACACTCATTATATTCTTAAACCTATTTATTTAGAGTTAAAAAGCTACATTTCACGCTTTAACGTGAGAGAGTAATTCTATTGAAGTGTCATTTATTTATTTAAACGTTATCAGAATCTACAAGTTTTATAAATATTTAACAGATAACACTTGAAACTTTTTATAAGGTTAATAATATAAAACAAATGGGTTTACAAATTGGCAACTTTAATACTTACTTTAAAAAAAACAGCTTCACGCTATATCCCGCACACAGTAGAGTAGGCAGAGGGAAGACGTGTCAAGACACTCCGTTCCCCACTTTCTGTCGAATTCTGGAGGCATTGCGTGTTGAGTGGCAGAACTCAACGCCGCGCTTTGCCTCGACACCAGAGCGAAGAAATGGAAATATAAACGTAAATAAATATTTCACTTCCTCGAGTCGGGATCGAACCCACAACCGTCGCGTTACAGTCACACCCTTGTGCCGCTGCGCCATGATGGCCTCACGTACTTTTTTTATTAAAAACGTCAAACTTTAATTACTATTGATATCAATTGTGAAAAATAAATTTGCATACGCGCATCTAGATCTATTTATTATGTATAACTCAGTATTGTTGCATAATGAATAAGTATAATACGGAAATGAGCAATAAGATAAGATAGCAATGGGGCTTCGGGCAAAGGATCAATAAGATATTTCTCGTTATATAAACAGGTGTGCACAGATCAGGATCTAGATGGTTTATCCATGGAGGTATCGAGATTGCCAGTGCATTCGATCACTCAATATATTGTTTCCTGATTGCTTTGAACTGATCAAGGAACGATTTTCATCTAAATAGAATTTATGTTAATTTAGCAACCGTTAAGAATAGATGCTGATATACACAGTAATACAGGAAATGTCTGAACATTGTAGGCCCTGAGGTGTAAAACATGTGAGAAGCAATCTCTGTGTAAGTCACAGTAAATGCAAAGGTAAACCGACAATGCTATTTATTACACCTTTTTATTCCATATACATTTGCATTGGAAACGCGCGTATGTAATCATTTAATCATTACCAATACACTGTCACATTGAAGTAATAACGATGTTTTATTATAAACTTATGATTGTAGTATATAAGAATATATATATAAATAAATAAATAATTTTATAATATAAATATAAATAATATAAATTCGTTTAAATGGCAATGCCAACCAATTTAAATTTATTCCATTATTCTAAAACTATAGCAAAATGATAGAAGCTTCGCAATAGATTACTTGAAAGTGTCGTATATAAGTGATTACCTTGGTTTGTGAAACTTAATGCTCTATGTAATTATTAAGTGTTATCAAGAGTTTCATTTACGTTAAACATAAAAACATTCTAACTAATTAGAGAATATTTTTAATTATGTAAGAAAAAAAAGCTTTTAATTAGCTTTAATGAAATATGTAAATTATAATAACATATTTAGGCCTGACTTTTTTGACGATTCAGAAACAAGCATGTGACTGTACGCGCGACAGGTTGTGGGTTCGATTCCCACTGAAGGACATTAAATATTTTAAAAATAATATTTTTTCGCTCTGGTAACGAGGCAAAGCGCGCCGTTGAGTCCCGCTACTGCCTTCAGGGTCTGGCGGAACGGAGTGTCTGTCTACCCTACCAAGTTGCATGGATACAGCAAGAAGCTTAAAAAAAATAATGTAAACCAATTACAAGTGTCTGACTAACTCATGGTAATTAAAACGGTCAGTAAGCTTAGCGGCTATAATGTTGTGTAAATTATATTAACGGACATAAGAAAAATTTATGTCGACAGCTGTGAATAAAATCTTGTAATTCTTGACGTGCTACGCATACCTACGAACCAACATTATTCAAAATAACGATAAAAATGTAAAAAAATCGTTCATTTTACATAAGTTTTTTAATGAGAAGAGTAAGCATTTAGGTTTCAAAACCAACTACTGTATTTGATATTATAGATATAAATATGTCTTATATTTATTTAGAGAAGTTTGGGGAGCTATGACCATTGCATATGTAAAAACACATAATAATGCATCTACAATAACACCCCCATACACACTTCGATCCGAAAGAGATAGCCCCCCGAGTAACAACAAACAAGGTGTCCATTGTCAACCATCCATCCAATGTTATCGTTGAGCGACATCTCAGCGAGGTCGGTTTTTATACGCGTGCGTTGGTACGGTGGGCGTTAATGGTGTCCGTCCCAACGGGATTCGCGCGCCGGCATCGTTTCGCGTCTCACCGTGCGGCCGCAATACATCGCTCCACTTAAAATACGTGCGAGCCTGTTCCGGTAAACTATCGTGACACTAAGACACTAAAAAAACTTTAAAATTCTGAATATAACGTAATCGATTGACACTAAAAATACGTGTTAGTGGCTAAAAGTGTTTGGCATTTTTATTCGCGTTTTGCATATTTATTAATCAATGGTTATGGTTATTAATGGTGTTAAAGTGAAGTGAAGTGAATGAAGTGACCACCGGAAATTGTTACCTACTTTGAACGTACAATATCACCACATCACGATGATTCGCGATATGATGTGCTCAAAAACAAGCCAAGCTCTCGCTATTGTCGATAACGGTAGACGTCAGATGACCCGACGCTAATTAATATGCGTGTAGCCTTTCAATATAAACACTTTCGATGCCTCACTTATACGTACATATATATTTACATATCTATTAAGGTGTTTCTTTTGCTAATTATATATATGTTATTTATTTATTTAGTCTTTATTTATGTACCTATGAATTTATTAAAGTTATATTGATTCATACGAAGTATGGTACGGTAAAAGTCGTAACACATGAATAAAAACATGTAAAAAAACAGATTATGTATATTTAAATGATTTTTTGTCAATTTTATCAATTTTTTTGGTACGATATACATACTTTTACTACGGCTACTTTAGGAATCGCTAAAGAGCTTCTTTCTTTCTTTTAAATATGTTATAGCAAGCGAGCATATGCAGTAGCAATTACGATTACACACTAGAAAGTCATAGACAAATCCATTGTCAACAAACAGTATAACTTAAACATTATCGATTATGTTTTCACATGAAGCCGGAAGAACACCACCGTTATGGCATTAGCGTTTTTTGCATGCGTCATCCATAGGGCAGGGGAACGTCGCCGCTCCCGTATGCAGGAAACCAATCAATTACATATTAGCGTAATGCGACCAAGATGACCCGGCGTAGAAGTGAGCATTTGCGTAGCGCCTGCAAAACCTTCTATTGACAAGTTTTAACTAACGGGTAGCGTAGGAGACAATGAACCCGTGATTATAGTTTATTGCTTTTTAGAATTTATGCTTATGTGTTTTCAAAAGGCCTCCATGGGTATAACTCTCGAAACAAACGGCTCATAAAACACAGTTGGCCAGTAAGATAAATTTGAATGGCGTGGAATTTTAACATTACAAAAGGCGAAATAGGTCGGTCGTAAAGTAAATTTTAATTACAAATATATAGTAATATCATGTCGGATTCCATAGAGTCAGGGAACAATAACAGCGTGTTTGGGAGGCGGAGGAGGTTCCGTGTTTGCCGGCGGCTGGGTGCTATTGCCGCCCCGTTCCAATCGTAAAGTTAAGAAATCTCTTTGTAACTTAAAAATATTTTTTATTGATGAAATAAAATTTTATACAATAAAAGTATGTATATACAATTTAATTGATATTTAATATGCGTGTGTGTTAAATACGTCGTATATTTTTTATTTCATTTTAATGTTTTTTTATATCAAAATACAATAAAGAATTTTGGCTTAAAATTTTAAATAGCAACTTATTCTAATAGCGATGTAAAGTAAACGTATGCAGCAGTTGTGCCAAGTAATTCATACTTTTTAAGCGACGCGTTCACATGATTAAATAAATAATATAAGTTGGTGTGGAGCGTGAGGTTCACTTCACTTTGGATGATTACTTGTTCGATAATGAGTTTAGAGGTCCGTTATACTAGACCGGTCGTATGCGTACCGTACTCAGGGGGAATTTACTTGTACCAATTAGTGACTACCGACATATCTTATGTAATTTCGTGTAGTCATACCAGAACGCCGTACTCTAGCAGTGAAATAGACATTTCACTTTATTTTAATTAAAATAACATTAGACGGCCTTACGGCGCAGACGCCACATGCTTGACTGATGGTTGTGGGTTTAAATGCCCTAGACGTGTTTGTTTTTCAGTTTTACGCTGCATTCCACAAGAGAAGAAGGCACCTAGTGTTAAGACACTCCGTTTCCCACTTTCCGCCAAATTCTCGAGGCATTTGCTTTGTCGTATCTTGATATTTTAGGAAAAAGTATTTCATAAATTACGAATCAATTCAAAAATGGTACAAGAGCAATGTGAAATTTCTGCGGTATGATGGTGGATGTGGGAGATTGAACTAAACCTATAAATTGAATCTATCGCGTAAAAGTTTCCATCGTTATTGCAGGCGGTGGAACTTTCGTGGTTATAGAGTAAGATAGATTTCCCATTAGATATTTGTCTTTTAAATTGCAATAAGGTTTCCTTTGCTGTTAATAAATAATTTAATGCGTATATAATTTTGTTTATACTATTATAATCAAGCAAAATTTTCGTTTTTATCAAGCAGGTTACATTTTTAACCTCAACTTATTCGAACTGGATGAAAAAAAATATTTTTCATTAATTAAATTTTATGCATTTAGTGTATTTCGGCAAGCCTGTTTTCAATGTTAACCGGCACGGGTTAGCGTTAACTCGTGCGCGACATCGTCACACCTACCGTTACTGCACCACTTTCTGGACAGTTATTCTTATAAGTGTTCATATAACGACAAACCTTTACAGCGGCCATATTCCCACAGATATTTTCTTATATCCTTATAAATAGGAATATATCGATCGTAATCTTAACAAGACGCGGAAGGTCGTTAAGCCATCGTTAGCGCCGTCCCCTTTGCGGTTAAGTAATACAGGTGTAAGTAGTGCACCCGTCGGCACTTGTGACGGAGTGATGATGGATGAGGAAATAAACGAGTGATATTATCTAGTTAGAGTAGTCTGTATAAAGATTGTTGTCTAAAGATTGCTACTATATGAGCCGTGTGTGTGGACGTCACCTGGGGCGGTCGTGACTGAGGTGCGCGTGCGCAGTTGTTATGAGCTTCCATTAGAGGTCGCCGTGTCTGCACCTTGCCGGCGTGATATTGTTTTGTATTATTTCATATATTAGTCAATATTGCAGGTCGTATTGTAAAATATAATTTAAAGTTGCAGAGATGGACCTTTTGTTATTACTATTAGGTACTCAATTGAAGTAACGTAAACATATCTATTACGTCTTCTACTTACGTCGGCTTATTGCCTGGTTCTGCCTTTCGGTTTAACCTATTCCACTTTCATTTCATACAGTCTTCAACATCCTCAATGGTTAGTCCATTGGCTCTCCTGCGTCACAATATCGTCTACTTCATTTCCTTGTATATACGATATCTTAATATATTTATTACTCCTGCACTTCAGCAGGAACAGAACAGAACAGACGTAGGTAGCGATGTTTTAAATAACCAGACAAAATGCTCTAAAGGACCCATATATTTATGAAAAGCCGCATTCAATGTTTATTGTTGTTATTTACAAGAAATCACGAAACTTTATCGTACCGATTTTTTTTTTAAATAGAGTTGCACGACTGTGTCGAACGTGGGTCACTGTTTCAAAAGAATTCGTGACAGTTGTCACGTGACACTGTCGGTGCATCCCTACCCCGAATCAATTACGGTTTTATAAATGCTTTATTACACATTGGGGTCACTAGTGAAGCGATTTTATAGATATGAACCTAAGTCATAAATTGATTGAACTAAAAATTATTATTTAAATTTTTTGTATGTTTCTCATTCTATATTGAAAGTCATCCAATTATTCTTCCGGTTTTATATATAAAAACCGATACAGATGAGGTCAGATCGATACAGATGTTTGCGATTCAAAGCTCGACCCGGTTCGTAGGTCATTAAACTTATGTAAACAATCACAGTCGTACACACATACATCATGTGAGTGGTGGGCATCGTATAGTGGGAAGTGGAGTGCGCGTTTCGACCTCCGCGAACGCAATAATTGAGCATAGAAATCAAATTACAGATGATTGACGATGCCGTTATGGCACGACTGTAGCCGCAAATGCGACCGACAAGCGGGCGGACCGTGTCATTTACATTATAGGATTTTGACAGTGTACAATTTAAAAAATATATATTATTACTCAAATAATCACTACGAATTCTGTTACAACAAAAAAAAACAACAACAATAGCATAAGTTTCGTTGGTACTCTCTTTTCACACGGTACTATATCCATATTACTTAAATTGAACTTTCACATACAAGTTTTAACTATATCTAATGTTTTCAATAAACCATTGGCTATTATTAGTGTACCGATTACAGAAAATGTATGAGCGGGCCCGAGGCACCGGCGAGTCAATTTAATAATAAATAAGCATTCATTGCTTTATTTCATCTAAAGTGAACAGTGCTAAAGCTAATTCATAAACAAAGGTATTTCAATGGTCTTATACACCCTTAGGTGGTGCGGCGTGCGATGTCAATCAAAATAATTGTTCTACTGTTGTTTTGATGTCCGTTTCATTCAAAGGCACCGCCGCCTGTGGCTCCGTCTTATGGATTTCACACGATTAGGTGGAAGTTAAGAGCAACACGTGTTTAATACCAATTTGATTTTGACTTATTTTAAGAGATCATAATAGATAAATATGATAGTTGAGATCATATTCTAGCAAATTGAAAGCAGAATATATTAATTTAGTAGGGCATTGTAAGTCAATTAAACGTACATATGTGATCCTATATTATACTATTAAAATATTTTCTACGGATTACGACTCTATCGAATTAATATGATAATTTTTTATATTTATTTACTTTTAGGTAATGCGATTGAAAATTATTATTATTATAATATTCAAGTGAAATCAACCAAGCTAGACTGTATAGTTATTGGACGTTGGCTCGTCGTTTGAAAATTATGCTATAGGTATAGTTATAAAGCGGTAAAAGTTATTGATGGAAGGCCATAACAAAAAAGAAAGCGCTTTAAGACGGATTCTGTGCACCGAAAACCCACATCTTGTATGATTTGCGACGGATTTCGGAATCAACTCAACGGTAGAGTTAAAATTTCCGTTTTCCTAAAAGGATATGCTAGACTATAAATTAACATTTACCGTTTCTGTATTTCCTTTTAAATTTTTGATATTTTACGTAGTTTGTAACTATCAAAGATCAAACTATATAATAGTAAAATCATTACTATTGTATATAGTTTTATTTGAAAAAACATATATAAAGCTTATAAAAGATAATTACAAAGTATATAACGAACGGTCGATGTTTAACACTGCGTAAAAGATAATTATAAGTAATTACATTAATTGCAATTATAACTAGAAAAATAACATTTTTATTAAAATGAAAGCACAATTTATACGTTTAATTTATAATAAATATTGTTATTTTGCTAGACGGAAAACATTAACTCTCGAATGCAAATTTGTGAAGCGACTGAATGTCTAACCCACTGACCCTTGGCAAGGAGTGTCAGGGAAAGCTCATTGTATTTTATGCTATTAATTAATTTGCATACTCAAGAATTGTGGATGTCGAATAATATTTGATATGGACATTTATAGAAATGTACCCATCTATATATATAAAATCGAAAGGTCACTCACTCATCACGAAATCTCAGAAACTACATGTGCTAGGAATCTCAAATTTTGCATAGGAGTTATTTATAGGACGTAGGTGCTCGCTAAGACGGGAATTTGCAATATTCGACTTTTAAGGGGTTGTTTTTGGGGTCGAAAGTTTGTATGAAACTTCGTTACTAATGACATTTGTCTTTGTCATTCGTTACTAAATGCTAGGAGTCTCAAATTTTGCATGAACGTCATTTATAGGACGTAGGTACTCAGGGAGACAGAAATTAATAATAACGTAGTTCACGCGGGCGAAGCCGCAGGCGGGTCGCTAGTATAAGAATAAAATCATATTGGATAAGTTTTATTATTTCAAGATTTTTATTTCAATTTATTTAAATGTTCCTTGTTAATAAGACCCGTCGTCGCGCAGGGGCTGAAGTGTGTGACCGTAAATGCGACTAGTTGTGGGTTCTTCGGTGTGTCACTTAATACGCAATTCGGCGGAAAATGGGATACGGAGTGTCTTAACACTAGGTTTCCTCTACCGACCATGCTGTGTGCGGGATACAGCGTGAAGCTGATTTATTCGATTTATTTTATGTTCCTTGTATAAAATAAGTTTGTTTTAACAAGCAGACAAAGAGTGACGTTGACGCCCGAGATACTATCGCCACCTTGTAATACCAATGGCTACAATAGCCTCAAGTCAACTCATAAGGAGATTTCCGCGCCCCATTAGAGACTAACACAACAAATTACAATTTCATTCAATGTAAATGCAAGAAGTGCACTTGTAGTTCTTGTCAATGTTATTGCTTGGATTTAGATAGGACTAATAGATTTAATAATATGGTTTATTATAACAATGTTCACTTTAATTATGGAACACAGAAAGAGTGCAGAATGCTAACATTTTTTTAATATAATGGATCAAAATTAAAAAAATATAACATGTTATATTGCCAATATCGACTTTTGTATAAAATACTATAGCAATTCAAAAGGTGGATTAAATATAAGTTACAAATACGATACGATCATATTATATTAAATTTATTGCTTTTAACTATGTTCTAACTGGTCAATTTTTTTATGACTTTTATTTACAAATAAAGAAATAAATGAGGAAATATGACATTAAAAGAATGCTATCAGGATCTAGGTATAAGAAATCAAAGGCGCTATCCATAGTGTGCCAACCGGTACAACTATGGTGAAACGTAAATAGCAGGTTGAAGGCATCCGGCTCATTGAATGCGCTGACCCCATCTGATCGCCGCTCGAGGCTAGTTGGGCACATTTGCAACAAGTGATATTAAACATGAGAAAACAATACTTCTATTAATAAATATCTATAATATTGAAGCTGCAATTGAGACATATCCTAAATAATAATATAATAAGTAAGATAGTAAAGTCTACCAGTTGACTTAGCATAAATAAAAGACGGGCATAAATATTTAAGAGTTAATTAAATGATTTTATTAAATAATTTTATGTATACATTTTTTAGGCCTATGTCCAGCAGTGGACAAAAGATGGCTGTTGATGATGATGATGAGGATGATAAAAATTTACATTATTGGAGCATGTGCGTTGTGAACGTTGTCTTAGACTTATTAAATATATAGTACATGATGCCTTGACGAAGAGATATTAAGATTTATCATAACATTGCTAATAATAATATTAGCAATGTTATTATTAATAAAACTTGATCATCAATATATTCTATCGTTTTTTCACGGTGGTCAAATAAGAGTAATTATTAATTTGAATACTCTATTTTTATAATAATCTGTAGTAAATAATAAATAATAATAAGAAATATAACAAGCATTTATGAAAAACT
>HE670534.1:0-11669 GCA_000313835.2 Heliconius melpomene melpomene | reverse complement strand
ATGATGATGATGAGGATGATAAAAAAATTATATTATTGGAGCATGTGCGTTGTGAACGTTGTCTTAGACTTATTAAATATATAGTACATGATGCCTTGACGAAGAGATATTAAGATTTATCATAACATTGCTAATAATAATATTAGCAATGTTATTATTAATAAAACTTGATCATCAATATATTCTGTCGTTTTTTCACGGTGGTCAAATAAGAGTAATTATTAATTTGAATACTCTATTTTTATAAGAATATGTAGTAAATAATAAATAATAATAAGAAATAAAACTAGCATTTATGAAAAACCAAGAAAAGTTTCAAAGGTTTTTTTGGAATACAAAATTATATTAAAGAAACCAGTAAATCTGTTTTTAGAATGAGTATTAAATAAGCTGTGTTAGAGGCGATACAATAGCAGTTATTGCAGCAAAAAGAAATTTAAGTGTTGGATGGACGTCGTTCAATACTAACAATATACAATTTATTTGTCGGCGTCAGCTTATATATTTTTAAAATAAAATTGGTATAAGTTATACCGTTGACTACGAAGTGGACAACGATAAGACAAGGACCGTTACGAACATTGTATACGAAACGTGAGCGTAACGTAATGCTGCTACCATCTACCAGTATATTGTTGGCAATATCGATAAAAAACTATTTAGAAGCTAATATGGTTTGAATGTTGATAGTTCTTCTAAATAGAAGTCATGGGGTTATTGCTCTTAGAATGTGAACTAATATCACAAACAATTAAGATTTATAGTTCTGAATTGTAGTCAAATATTATCTTCTTCATTAACTTCTTTCTATAGATATTAATTGACAGAATAATGTTTTCTGGGATTAGAAATAAACTCATCCTATAATATTCAATAAATGCTAATTCGTAATGAAACTTCTTATCACGATTATTTTCATAATTTGGTTTATAATGATGAAGTCAAGTTTATAATTTAAGTTGTTATAAAGTTAACGCCGTAGCATAATGACCTAAAGCATTTATATTCTTTCGTGAGAATAAAATTTAAATATTTTAATCGACCACTAGAGTTTTATTAGGTAATAAAATAAAATGGTTAAAATAGATTTGTTAATAAAATGTTGTTCTATTTGTTTCAGATAAATAATGTTGCCCCGACCTTTATCCCAAGCCACGATGCGAATTATACTAAGTGTCATAATAATGGCGTATGCCGTAGAAGCGGCTAAAAAATTTGAAGGAACCCTAAGATCAGCAGCAGAAGCTCCTCCCCAAGATAATTTGGCGGTAGAATCTGCGTCAGGTGAGCCTGCTGTTGTGGCTGCTCCCGAAGAATATACAAATCCCGGAGCTCCGCTACCTTCAAAATCTGTTCCCGAAGATCAAGATGAGCCAGTGTCAGCACCTGAAACAGCTGCAGGAGGCATACCACCATCAGCTCCCAGTGGAATATCAGCTCCGTCTGCTCCAGCAAATTCTCTTGAAGAATGTGATCCAGAAAAGATCGGATTTGAACTTGTCACAGGGTAAGCCTTTGTTACTTTCAAAGTAATAAACAAGTGAATAATTCAATAAGTCAGTAATGCAGAAAAAGGGAATTTTATGCCGAATCTTTGGAAATCGAAAATAACAACACCACATTTTCATTTTTAACAATTTTTTACTATTTTTTTGCAGAACTTTTCGTTGACTTTGCAGAATAGTTTTTTCACTAACGCACAATGCTTATCTATTTATTAGGTACGTATTTTCGGCACCTTCACACATTCTGGACGATATTCCTGGCACGCTAATGCTCACCGATTGCCTCGAGCAATGCCAAGCCAACGATACCTGCCGCGCGGTTAACTATGAGACGGGATTATGCGTACTCTTTAGTTCTGACGCCGACCAGTTACCAGGTGGGTTTTATCAAGTCACTTTTGAAGTGTGCATCTATATTTTCAATATGATATAAATATTTAACCAGTTTTGGATGTTCAATACGGTTTTCATATGTTTTGTAGGAGCGCTGACCAAGTCTCAATTCCCGGTGTTCACGATTTACGCTCAAAAGTCTTGTTTGGGTGTGAAACCGTGTGAACGTGCATGGTGCTTCGACCGCGTTCGTGGATACAACCTTAAAGGATTCGGTAAAAGGACCCATAGTGTGGAATCAAGACAGATGTGCCTCGACCTTTGTCTCGGAGAAAATGAATTTGTTTGCAGGTAAGCTATTTTATATTTAAAATAAAATTAAATATATTATATTTTCTAATCAAGTAAGCTTCGGCTTGTGAAGAACGTCATAAATACTATACAGCTTTTGTTAAATGAAATTGCATTTATTTTCGAATGTCCAACAGCAAACATTGAATAAACATTGAATAGGAATTCAAATTGGTTAGTAAGAATTTATTTCCACACCACAATAGAAGGAAGTGGTAAGATCTCATTGAAATGGTGTCCGTTTATTGTAGAGAATGCAGTTGCAATGTATAGAAAAGGTCATAACATCTTCATTCGTATACTGTTATTTGTTTATTTCACCGATAAGGAAGCGAAAGATATCAAGATTGTTAGAATTAATATTATACGCTATGTTGAATATAATTCTGATTCACTTCAGAGTGTAATAAACCGGTGACTTTACTTGGCATTATCTTGCTTAACTGCTTTAGATTTGCTATCTTATATATTTGATCTCGGTATTAGATAACTTTAGTGCTTTGGTATTAGTGGTACGCGACAATTAGTAGCCGCTCGAATAGATGTATAAACAAATACTAAAATCTTAAATTGAGCACTTTTTATAATAAAATATTAAGTTTTTTATACGACTAAAATTAAATTTATTATCTAACTTTTAAAGTTATTCTTGATAATAAAAAAAATACATCGAACTAACAGGATAGGGTTAAAAATAACACTATAGTTGTGAATGTATTACATTAAAAAGGTTATCTTTTGAAATAAGAAATAATATATCAAGTAAAACACGATGTATAAAAACTTAAGCTTTTTCTAGGTTTCAGACTTAATAGGACTTTTTAATACGTTTTTGCTGTATTCTCTATATGGTAGCGTTCCATCAAGATAAACGTTTAGACTTTTTATTTAATTCTTAGTAAGACACAGTAATGGCGTATAATACTTTTAAGTAAAACTATTATTTTCTGTTAAAGGAATAATTTATGTTTTCACTATAAAATAAACCTATTAATGTTTTACTGTAGCCCACTCTGGATGCAGTTAGAATCATATAAAATCGAATTATGATTTAAAGATTTCATTGATTTGAATACGATTTATAATTTAGATTTTCTGAAATTTTGTACTCAAATAAATATAAGTTCATTAAATGCTATTAAACGCCAATTACACGTTTAAGCTTCATAGATACGAAAAATAGTAGTGCAAGTAGAGCGTTTTTGATTTTGTAAAACTATTATTTAATAAATTGCAAGGAGGAAACATAAATTCAGTTTTGTTACAAATAATTAACAAAACAAACCCAATTATATTATCGTATTTATTAATTGGCCTAATTTTTCGCATAAACTTTGGGACGATAGTTTAATTTACATTTTAAGATGAAATTCTGCTTACACCAAGCCGACAACCACTTCTTGATAAACCCAATTAAAATTTGGCACGATACACAAATACATCACAGTAGAGCAAAGTTCGAAAGCCAGAAAGGTAGCGGTTCACAAATCGCATCTTCATTGAAGCCAGCACAGACTTTCCTTGGGCGTCGCAAATCGCGATCTCAAGCAGTCACGACATTTGGCAAATATTCCACATAGCCTTGGCGATGCGCGGTGTGGGAGCGGGCTGCCCTATCGCTTCCTACTTTCACGATACAATAACCGATAAGGCACACATTGCTCTTCGGGGCCCATTGAATGTCGCTGGCTGTAGGAGAAATTTATCCTTAAATGTCACCATCGTGTTTTAGTGTACGGACTTAGGGATTATGAACTTAGAGCGCCTATTATTCCTTTATTAAACTTTATGCAATATTAATAAATATTATTATTGTAAATTTGCAACTGAATAGTTCTGAATCTTTAGCTGACTGTACACAATGGTGGTTTTATATTGTACTAATAGAGACAATTAACTATAATCTGTCTGATGTAGTTAGGATGCTGTACGATAACATTAATTGTAAATAGAACTAGATTTAGATTAAATCTTATTATAAACGTATAATCAACAATATGGTAGTATAAGTGCGATTACGGCTATCGTGGCACAGTGGCGCTAGAGTTTGACTGTAAGTACGACGGTTGTGGTTTGGACTCGTGAGAACGTGAGATTCGTACGAACGTATTATTACTTATTAATATTTTCATCACTTCTCTCTGGGATCAAAGCAAAGCGCAGCGTTGAGTTCTGCAATGCCTCAAAAATTGGCGGAAAGTGGAGAACAGAGTGTTTTAATATTAGATTCTCTGCCTACGCTGATATATGAATCAAAAGTACGAAATCTTAAACCATATCTAACATTTACTAAATATATTTCAAAATTCATATCTTCTAACGTACAATATATTCTATTGTTATTTAATACGTAGAACACACTAAATTACCACATCTCCCTGGACATAAGTTAAAACCCGCACCCATAAACAAGAAAGCTTAGGGTCATCTGATCGGAGCCGATAGTATATCAATAGAAAATATTGACCGAGATGAACAAAGATAATACTGTCTTTACACGGGTGGTCACTATAAAGCAATAAAGGGCTCGGGGTCAACCTTACATAACAAATGTCTGATACGGACCAGTAATAAAACGGCTCCATACATAACCTTTGCTTTCCTTTTTACTTTGCGAGCAATGGAATTTATACTACAATTTATTCCTCTATGAATCTTTAGCATTGTAAAGGGTACCAGTCTACATAATTATAGTCTCCAGTGGATTTATTTTAAAGAATTTAAATAAAGTGAAATAAATGGTCACATGGAGTAATTTAAATAAATATTTAGTCGCAATCTTCAGCTTTGCGTTAATCTACAATAAACCACGCAATCCATTTTTAATGAGGACCTTAACGTTTAATCTTAAAAGAGCAAGGCCACTTATCACTGAGGCATATCTTGAGAAAGTTCACACAAGTTAAATAAACCCGCCGCAGCTATTAAAATGTGCACACATTGTTGCAGATCGGCGAACTATAACAATAAAACGGGTGAATGCGTTCTGTCGAACATGGACCGTATCACTTTGGCTGGTACTAGTTCTTTCCAGCCAAATGAAGGTAATATTATTATATATTTTTTTATAAATCATTATTTAATCAAAATGAAACATGCTTTAGTATATTTTTTATTCATAATCATTAAATTTCGTTCAGATACCGACTATCTGGAGAACAATTGTGTGGAAGAGCCAACTAAGTTATGTGAGTTTAAGAAAATGAGCGGCAGAATTCTAAAGACTGTTGATTCTGTATATCAGGATGTCCAAACAGTAGAAGAGTGCAGAGAGTTATGTCTCAATTCACCTTTCCGCTGCCATTCCTACGATCATGGAGATACTGGTGATCACGTTTGTCGTTTGTCTCATCATTCGAAAGCTACCCTCGCAGATATACAGGTACTACTTAATTAGAAAAATACTTGGAAATTTATGAATTATAAAAAATCTATAAGTTCTCTATTCATTTAGCTATCATTTATTCATTAAGAGTTCATTCATTTCAATGAAATTCCTTTTTGATAATGTTTATAGAATTTCCAGAGTGTTACGTTGTAATGCTAATACTGATTAATTAATGATAATAATAATTTAGAGATATAAATAACGGAATCTTAAACTAAATTCCTTAGCCTTACTTTTAATACCATTTAGTAAATTTTAAACACTTTTTTATTAGGATCCTTATTTGGAAGTACCCGAAGCGGCAACTTACGAATTGTCCTCGTGTTACAATGTATCTATCGACTGTCGCGCAGGCGACATGGTAGCTCGTATTCAAACTTCCAAATTATTTGATGGTAAAATATATGCAAAGGGTAGCCCTAACTCCTGTGTGGTAGATGTAAAACAAAGTTTGGAATTCGAATTGCATATGGGTTATAATAACATTGAATGCAACGTTAAACAAAACGGTCTTGGCAGGTAATACATTTATTAATTTTAACAGTATTTATTTTATTTTATTTTATGTATGTATATTTTTAATAACTATCTCTTATTTTATAAAATAAATGAATGACAATGTTTTCAACAGGTATTTGAATGACGTGGTCATTCAACATCATGACACTATAGTCACATCTTCTGATCTTGGATTAGCAGTAACCTGTCAATATGACTTAACAAACAAAACGGTCGCAAATGAAGTGGATCTTGGAATTACTGGTGACATTCAGACAGGAATTTCAGAGGAAGTTATTGTAGATTCACCTAATGTTGCTATGAGAATTACAGACAGGAGTGGTGATGACACTATTGCTTCTGCTGAAGTTGGAGATCCATTGGTAATTTTTTTTATATTATTATTGCAAAGTAAAGAAGTTTTCATTTATATTCTACATACCCACCAGATGGACTTTATAATTTATATATTTATATTTATACAGGCTCTACGATTTGAAATTATGGATCAAAATTCACCTTTCGAAATTTTCGTCCGAGAACTTGTTGCCATGGATGGTGTCGACTCTAGTGAAATCACTCTCATCGATAGTCGCGGTTGTCCTACTGATCATTTCATTATGGGACCTTTGTATAAATCAACATTTAGTGGAAAGGTAATCATCACCGAAATTATCGGTATTTATTAGTAATTCGAAATTAATGTCACTTGAACATGTGGATCATTTTATTAAATTTAAAAATAATTTCAGACGCTGCTCTCACACTTTGATGCCTTTAAGTTCCCATCGTCGGAAGTGGTTCAATTCCGTGCCTTGGTTACACCGTGCATGCCTACTTGTGAACCTGTCCAATGTGACGGTGGACCAAATGAGCTTCGATCCGTCATGTCATACGGCCGTAGGAAGAGACGTTCGACTCCCGCAGCACCCACTGACGACATGCTGCTTGTGCAGACTATTCAAATTACTGATAAGTTTGGTTTTGATAAGCAAAAGGCCAAGAACGTAACTGAGGATATGGTGTACGTAAGGGAAACAGACGGTACATGTGTTAATGCGTCTGGAGCTATGTTAGCAGCTGCTGCATTTATTGCGGCCCAGCTAGTCGTGCTTGCAGCGTGGACATGTAGTTGGCAGCGCCGACGCGCAGCAGCTAAAGCTGCAGAACTACTTCCTGGACCCAACGCGCCCTCAGCGCTTTGCAAAGTCTATGATGCTAGTTTCTCACGTGCGCATCAGAGGCACTTTTGAATAAATTTAAGTTTGTTGACGTCTATGTCTGCAATAGTAGTATATTAATTTAACATAAATACCCCCGTCGGCTCTAAGCTCTTAAAGACAACGTGAGTTTTTAACGTTTACTTTATGGGAGCGTAAGATGACGACAGCGGTTATAATTATAAGTGTCAAACGGATTAACTTTTATACCATGTCAGGCAATAAGTTGATCCGGACGCGGAGACGGGGACGACCTACAGAGCGTGCGCGACTGTGGATGAATGCAAGGGATAAGGCATGAGTTAATCAGATATTTGATTGTATGAATGACTGGGTACACTCGCTTGTCCCCTTCTCTGGAGTCATATTGGGATTGTGACCGTGAGTCGTTAGTAAGGCCATGTCGCTTCTGTTACTGTACACTTCGACCTCATAACAAGAGTCCAAGGTTGTATTGTATCATATCATAAATTTAGCATAAGCTAGCTTCATTTGATAATAGTGATAAGTTAAAATTCCATATCCAGTACCTTTTAAGTAGAAAACTGAGCATGCGACCTAAGTCAAACAACGGTAGATAAGCGGCCATCCCGACATCGTAATTTATTGAACTTAGCTTAGTTTTTTTACATAATTTATGTTTGATAACGAATAAAATAAAATCTTTTTTAATAAATTTTTATTTTATAAATAATATATGCTTACGACAAAATTCTTGCAATGTTAAGTGAAACTGCTATATTTATAATGGTATTTTAGTGCCTTATTCAAGTATTGTACTAATAAATTGTGAACTTATAATCTAATTTAATCCGTCCAAATTGCCAATTACCTGCAATAAAGTTTTTTTTAGTAAAATATATGTTTTATTTACCCCTGAAGATTAACCATTAATACTTTAATAAAAATTCAATACCGATTTAATATCATTCATTGTTTTAACTGCAGTTTATTAATAATTCTAGTTAATGAACACGAAGTGCGCAAAATTTCGAATAGTAAAGAATCAACTCTTGATATGATAAAAGTCATCTTAACACATTAGTCATACACTTATAGAGATATTGAGGCAACGCTCGAAAAGCTTACAGCGTATAAATAAAGGAATGACAGCGAAGTTCCGATATATATTTTATGTCTAAAGAAAATCTATTTGTGTTTTTGTTATATAAACAAATGTAAAGTTCATGTACAAAAACTTTCTTATTAAGATCAACTCATCGGACTATAGATGATATTCAAGAATTAATAATTTCGATTTTCAATAAAGTTCAGGCAGTATAATAAATATTATTTATCCTTTTATGTTGTACGAAGATTTGGTTTTTGACTATTTCATTTAATTTTAATTTACATTGTTTCTGTATTTCATACATAGCAGGATAGGCAAAGGGAACCTAGTGTTAAGAGACTCCATTCCCATATGATCTAAATAAATAATCTCTATATTTAGCGTGTATCTATAGTATTGTATATATATATATATATATTGTATTGTTTGAAGTTAACAAGGTCTCTAAGTAACCTAATAGATGTATTATTTTAGTAAAGTGACACATGTAATTCGTGCGATATTTATTTAATATTTTTTTTCAATAAATGATTAGTTAACACGTCTCCCTCAATTTAAAAAAATGCCATCTATGTTATTACTGACGTAACGTTAACGTATCAATAAAATATCTATCGTTTTGGGTGTGCCCCACAAATAAACGTTAATGAATGCATAATCTTCCCACATATTAACACAGATTGGGAGAACCGTAACAAAAATGGTCAAACTATTTGACCAGTTCTAGATATATTCAAAAACGGCACGCATAAAAGAGATGAGATCTCTAAGTTGGGTTTGCATGGCATAATCACGTGTGAAGGAGCACACCTCACGTCGGCATTCGTGCTTTAGATTAGATCGTACAGTGCAGACGACAGCGGCACGCGACCGTCAGACACGTGCCGCACTGACAACAACCATTAGCAAACGCTGCTAAGAATCTAAGTTGCGTTCTGAGATTAAGATTACTGCTCCAAGTAAATGGCTCAACTCGAAATTCCTGAACAAGCTAGATACTCTGCCGATTGCCCAGTTCACCGCACCGCACCAATACAGATTTAACAGGTACATCTTCTATAAATAACCAATCATTCTGGAAGACTATAAAATAAAACCATCTAAATGTCCAGCATTGTCCATGGAAAATAAAGTCCTTCACAATAGCATGAAATATTCATAAAATCAACCATCTTATGGTTATGTGCAGACCACCACTTGAAAGAAAGCTTAAGAGTAATAATTCAATTGAAGTTGTAATAAATCAATAACTTATATATTATGTAAATATATGATCATATATATATACTGATTAGCATTTAAAACGTTTGAATTACATATGCTTGAAAATTTATGCATTTATGTAATGTAAAATATAAAAATAAATGATATTTGCTTCGGCATTTTGCTCTGAATCTATTGGGACGAATTATACGATAGTATCTTTTGTTCGGGAAAGCTACGAGAATGAAATATGACCATAGGCTTATCACTTATAAAAGATGCAGCGCGCCCTGAACGTTATAAAGGGCTGTCGTATAATTCAAAAATCTATAGGAATGCACTCTTAAGTATAATCTAATCATATATGTACATACAGAATTATCCATGTAAAAAAATTTTATCGAAAAAATAAAGATGCTTTTTCAAATAATAATAAAGACACTAAAAATATCTTTATCATTTCGTTTCCTTAGCATCTGATAACAGTAATGAATCTGATTTTTATGTACTTAGGATTATTACACTCTTAAGTATAATCTATATATATAAAAGGACTTGTCCTCACTGACTGAGGTAAGACGCACGCACAGCCGTAACCGCTGATGGTAAAAACGTGAAATTTGGACAGATGTTTAATTTCGTAATCTGGACATCCACTAAGAAGGGATTTTGAAAAATTTTAACCCTAAAGGGGTGAGATAGAGGTTGAAAGTTTGTATGGAAAAAAATTTAAATCGGCACCGATTTTTATAAAACTTGAAATTAAGATTTTTAAAAGTATTTAATTGAACACGTGTTTCATCGTTTTGTAGAATTCTCCCCTTAAGGGTGCAAATAAGAGGTTGAAAGTTTGTACGGAAAAATCTTTAAAACGCCACCGATTATTATAAAATTTTAAATGTACATTCTTAAAAATATTTAATTGAACATGTGTTTCATGGTTTTCTAGAATTCACCCCCTAAGGGTGCAAATAAGGGGTTAAAAGTTTGTATGGAAAAATCTTTAAATCGCCACCGATATTTATAAAATTTGAAATTTAGACTCTTAAAAATATTTCAGTGAACACATGTTTCATGGTTTTTTAGAATTCACCCCTAAATACGCAAGCGAAGCTGCGCGCGTCCGCTAGTGTAATCATATATGTACATACAGAATTATCCATGTAAAAACTTAAAAATCGAAAAAATAACGACGCTTTTCCAAATAATAATAAATACACTAAAAATATATTTATAAATTCGTTTCGTTTGCATCTAATAACAGTAATAACTAACGAATCTGATTATTATGTACTTAGTTATATTTGAGATTTAAGCTCCTGTAAAATAAATGTTGTCTTATTTCTTGACAACATTTAACAACAATACAAGAACTCAGTCAGTCAGTAGAACTCAGTCACTATAAAATCACTAAAACGAATAAATTGATAATAAGTAGATAAGATCATTTTTTTCGGGCACTGAAGCTATAATAGTAATAATAATAATAATAACCCCACCACGGGAATTGACCTTGTCGTGGTGGTGGGGCTTACAGGAAGTAGGTACAAACATAAGGCTATAACATCTTGCCAAATTAACTTGATAATTTAGTTATCAAATAACATTTTATAAATGCCAATAACATCCGGGCTAACCCTTCCTAAACTAATAATTCCCAAAAAACCTTTTTTAATGAATAATGGACAATAAAAGAGTGTATAATTTAACGGTCCGACTTCCCGGGGGTCGCCGGGCGCACCTGGAGCCGATGCTGGGTGTCTTCAGCATGCGAACCATCGGCGACGAGGAGTTGAACAGGCGGGCTCCAGTCGAAGAATATGTTACAGCCGAATCATCATCATGTTCATCGTCACCTACTGCATTTCTCCCATCACCTTCATCTTCACTCTACATACCATCATCTTCATTATCTCCTGTTTCATCAATCATTCTACCGTGGACGTTGTGCAGAGTCCTTACATGGATAATTTATCTGCATCCGCTGCGGTAGGCTCGCGTACTCGAAAAAAATGGTCAGTTGAGATGAACATATTTATCGTACGCACATACTTCATAGTCACATCAGTAGAAACTATAAATACAAATTCTTATCTTAC
>HE670533.1:93010-201629 GCA_000313835.2 Heliconius melpomene melpomene | reverse complement strand
ATCACTTTGTTCTGTGACCGCAGTATTCGGCGAGGGGGGTTCAGCCAGCCTTTGCCATGTCAGTGAGTCTATTTTTGCTGACCTCACCGATGTTTTACTCGTGCTTCCTTTGAGTAGGGCTGCTAGTCCTGGTGAAATTTGGACTCTATCCGGCGGTTCCGAGCGACTGAAAGCTATTCCCACCCTTTCTGATCCCTCGGCCATGAACAAGGCTACGCTCCTGACCCTTATTCCGGGTTGTCCGTCCGCTGCCTTCTCATTTAGCATTGCCATCACGTTGGTTGTGGCCAGTGTTGGTGGATTGTGCTGTGGCGGGTTTACTTTTGTGGTTAGTTTTTTCCACTTCTTTGGCAGGCCTCCTGTGGTCTTTTTGAGGGAGGCCAGTAGTTTATTTATTGTTGATTTTGTTGGTATTGTTGGTGTGGGAGAAGCAGGTGTCGAGTGTGTTTGTTGGATTAGTACGGGGATTGGAAGTGGTGCGGAAGTTGGTATCTGGGGAGCTTGTGGAAGCGGTGCAGGTGTTGTTGGTGGTGTGGGTACTGGTGTTTGGGAATTTTGTGTGAGTTTTTTATTGTACTTATTCCTCTTATGTTGTGATTTTTTATTTTCTATCTTTTATTTCCTATTTCAGATTGGCCTCCACACCAACTGCTGCTCGGCCATAATGGCAGAGTGAATTGCTTGCTGTACCCGCATCATGTTCATCAAAGGTAAGTAATCTATAGTGATATAAAATGCTTGGTTAAATTATTTAATACATTGTAATTGCTTTTTTTTGGAAAATTTAATAAGATAAATTATAAATATTTTGTTGCTATTGTTTGCATTGTATTTTTTTACAAGCTGTTTTGCCTTGCATATAGCAGGATAGATTGGCCGTCGAATTTTCAAGACATTGCATGTTGACTGTCGGAATACCTTTTAAACTATTTTTTATCTTACCCCTAGGTACGATAGGTCACATTTAGTGTCGGGAGGTATAGATTTCGCCGTCTGCCTCTGGGATTTGTTCAGTGGAGCCCTGTTGCACAGATTCTGTGTGCACGCCGGTGAAATTACACAACTTATTGTGCCGCCTCTAAATTGTACTGTGAGTTTTATTTATTTATTTTAATTTATGTGACGAAGGTCTAGCTGCTTACGGGCCCCCCACTTATAAAAATGAAACTAAATAAAAAAGTAATTGATTTCCTTTTCAGCCTCGAATACAGAAATGTATCTGCTCAGTCGCTTCCGACCATAGCGTTACTTTATTGAGTGAGTCTTTTATCAATTTTTATATTATTATTTTATATAAAAACTATTTTAATTTCTAATTATGTCCAACAATTTCCAAAAGGCCTTTCTGAAAGAAAATGCGTAACATTGGCCTCTCGTCACCTCTTCCCTGTTACCATAATAAAATGGCGGCCTGCAGATGACTTCATGGTGGTGGGATGCAGTGATGGTACGGTGTACGTATGGCAAATGGAAACTGGACATTTGGATAGGGTTTTACATGGTGAGTTATGTTAATTAACTACAAAAAAACTCATAACTTTTCCTTTTTAACATTGAGGTCGTCGTGGCCCCCGGGTGTGACTGTAAACGCGACGGTTATAGGTTCGATTCCCACTCGGGGAAGTGGATTAGTTAATTTTTTTATTGCCTCGCTCTGATACCAAACTCAACATGAAATGCATCAGAATTCAGCAAAAGTGGTCATCAAGTAAGGTAGAGGGAACCTAGTATAAAAGACATGTCATTCCTTATTTTCAGCACAAATTTTCCCGAGCGGGAATCGAACCCACAAAACTTTTTAGTGTTAGTATAGATATACATATAAGTGTTTTTTTTCATATTCTTATCAGGTATGATAGCAGAGGAAGTGTTATCAGCTTGTGATGAAACCTTGGCAGATGAGCTTGGTGGTGCCATGACTTCTGGCACCGATTTGCAGGGCTTGGCCAATCCTGCCGTTCATTTCTTTAGGTGAGAATGGTATTAATAGTATACTACTACCTTATTTATATTATAAATGTAAAACTTTGTGAGGATGGATGTTACGTAGAATTTCATAAACTACCACTTTGTTACTATTACGACAAAAAAGAACATATTTTCTCCAGAGGTCTCCGCCATCGTAACTTAACGGCGATGCGGGCGGCCACCCAGCGGGGTTTAGCCGCGTTACAAGCGACTGATAGGAGTGGGAATGCGGGTCCGTTGGCGGAGCCAGCGAGGGCGAGGCGAGCTCCGCTGACCATACAGGGGTTTAGGTCTAATCCTGCTGGTGGGTACTTTTTATTTACTTTTTTACTTACAAGTTATTAAGGTAACTTAATTACTGGAGTTTTATAGTAAAAAAAAAAGAAAAAAATATTTATATACTTGAAATTTGGAAATTTGCATTGTGTAATAATTAGAGTGATTTTTTATAATATATATGTGAATATTTATTGGGTTCCGTGCGCCAAAAGAAACACTTTCTGTTTGTTCGTCCATTTCAAGAATTCATAAATGTATCAAACTAAAATTAATATTCAGTCCAGACTTCAGTCCCTTTGAGTAAAGAAAAAATATACAAGTCAATACAATCAAAATAACCCGTAATCAAAACCTATAAGGAAGGAATGGTTTTTTTTTACCAATTGAGTGAAAACTTACATTTAATAAATTGACAATTGGTAATTATATCACAGTAGAAACTCTCCCACTTGACCGCTTTTTGTGGTTGTTTGGTACAGGTTTGTTATTTATAAGTAGGATGAATCTTTCATTCATGATTTAATCTTTCATTAGAGAAGAATTTGAAAAAATATATAATATAGGGATTTTTATATTTATTTGTTTATACCTAATCGTACACAGTCTGACAGTTTATTTTTTATTGTAAATTTTAGCATTTAATATTCTAAAAAGTAATTAAATTTGAAACATTTTCTTGCATTTTGTTCAAAATATTTAAATTCCATAAAAAAATTATATGATGCTTTTGTTTACGTCGTTGTACGTCTTATATGCCTGTTAGAATTATTACTTTATATGTATTGAAAAATTTATTAAACATTCTGCTTTGAATGTTGCATGCCTGGATGTACTTTTTTTAAAATGTTTTGAATTATTTAAACATAAACTAATATCTAAGTTTAGGCATATCTTATAAGTACTTATTCATTTAACACTAATTATTAATATGGCTATTACTATAAACCTATATTGCACTTTTAAACATTTATTGGTCTACTAGTTAGTTAATCACTATATAACCGTATGTCGTTGGTTTGATTTATTTTTAAATATTCTATAACTTAGGTACTTCCCGGTTAAGTAAAATAAATATGTACTTATGTTTAATCAAAGGTAAAGCGGATTGTAAAGCACGTCAGGCAATGCATGGTAATGTATGAAAGTGTATGGCTTTTTGGCTTTGAAGTATTCAGTAGGTTAGGCAGAGGGAACCTAGTGCATCTCCTTTCTCCACTTCGTACCTATTTTGAGAAGCTGCGTTTTAAGATTGTCTGTAGTAATTATTGTTTATAGTAATTTATTGTTATACATATCCCAGGGCTTAAAGTGTAAACCTGCTAAAAATATCTAAAAAACGTCTAATAACTCTAGGAATATAAAGAAGTTTCTTGATAATCGGTTGAGTAGTTTTGGCGTGGAAGCGTGACAAATAAACTTACATACATATTCTATTTATCTAGTAATAGAGAATATAAAATGTATTTTAAAATTATAAAAACCTAATGACTTATTTATAGTCTTATAGTATGGATTTTTAGTACTCCTAAGAATTTGGAGAGCTAAAAAACGTAATTAGAAAATGGAAAGGTTATAATTGGGTTTACACTCTAAGCCGACGATATGATAATTTATATTGTAAGTTTTAGATCGCGATTTTATCATTTATTTTGTAGTTATATGTTTATAAATATATCTTTTAGATTTTTATTATAGTTTTCTAGAAAAGGGTTATTTATCCATTCCCTTAGTATTGAATAGTGTAGTGTTCAATAACAGTCTTTTAATATTATTGGAAATTACTAATATTTTTTTTATAATATATTTGTATTTTGTAGATACAATAGTGAGAATAGAACTTTTAGGTTATATTAAATATAGATAAAAGTATATTTTTTTAGGATGTAGATAAATATTTAAATAGTTTTATATATGATAAATAGCAAATCAATTATTTATTTCTTTATTATGTATATTTATTTATACATATATATAATAGTAAATGGGATAGGGTTTATTTATTATAGCAGCTTTTGTACGTAACATATGTACAGACATTTAATAGATTTAATAAAAATTACTAAATCAACTTGCTTTTTAAAATTGTAACATGTTCAAATTATTTATTTCTTCATACAGATCCTGAAAGTCATATCTTATTCTTCGATATCGAGGGCCTAATAGTAGAACTGTTAAGTGAAGAATATTCAGCGATGAGTCCGGCAAGTTTGGAGGTAAGTGTTCTGAATTAATAAGAAAACACTGATAGAAAATTTCATACCTTTTGTATAGTATTGTATAATAATATCTTTGGGAAGAGGATCTTTTCTCTACCCGTAGACAACCGTCGATCCGTCGATCGCGTTACATCCTGTATATCGTGTTGAGTGGCAAAACTCAACGCCACGTTTTCCCTCATTACCATAGCCAAGAAACCAAAATATTAAATATTTCATTTCCTCAAATAGGAATCAAACTCATAACCAGTCGCGTTTACAACGATACCCTTGTGTCCCTGAACGCCACGCCACTATTGGCCTCAATGAACATCATCCATAATCGATGTACATACCATTTACCATATTTACCTTTGTTATTTTTCTTAGGCTGCCGGTTTGATAACAAGTGAATATATGAAAGTGGCTGCATTGACTCAATCTGCCAGTCCAGATGCGGCGAAACGGATATCCGGTAATATATTTTGTAGCAATTTAATAGCAAAATAGTTTTATATTTGATCTAATGTTGATTATTTCTAGTTACGTAATTGTTTTTACTAAATGTAAAAGTGCCATTTGGATCATTATAATTTTAAAATAATTATTCTCATAGTAATAAAAATATTACTATCATTCAATATAATATTGGGATTTGAATCTGCTCATTTTGGGAACTGTCCTAATTTAAATTCCACTATCTAAGTAATTGTAAAGCATTTCTTGAGTCAAATTAACGTAGCAAACTGTTAAAACACTCCGATCTCTGTTTTCTGTTCAAAATATTAGTATTTGAACCTATAACCACTATGATTATTTCTTAGTATTATTTATTTTTTAATATATTGTCCCGTATTTTGTACATGCGTTCAATAATGGATAGATTTCTTTGGAAGAGTAAAAGATAAGGCGGGAGATATGGAAAGACTTTTAAAGGAGAAAGACAAACATGGTAGGTACTTTTTAAAGAGACTTCTATTAAGATAGCAGGTTTATTTATCGACATAAGCAGTAGTATATTTGTGTTATAATTTTGTTAAAATACCAATAACGTAGTAATGTAACGTAGTCTTTACATGGTACGCTAACTGTATATATGGAATGTCTTTAAAGCAAAATTTGTTCTGGCTCAATAAAATTAATTACATACATATAAATATATTACACACAACCTATGCATTATTTATTTTGCGATTTCCAACGTCTTAAGGTTGCCCGGAAGAAACACGTGTCGCGTTCACCGAAAATATCTATTGTGAAGTATTTTAATATATTTTTTTAACTTCACACTGTATCCCACACATAGCAGGGTAGGCAGAGGGAATCTATAACTTTATATAATTGTTTTTCTTTAATTTCTCTTTGAGTGTATAATAAAGAGTTTTTATTATATAATTAAATATAACCAATTTTCTTAGGCCTTCTCGCCAAAATGAAAGAAGGCGCTGAAACGATGCAGACCAAGTTACAAGCTAAAGCGGAACAATTAAAAGGACACATGGACCAAAAAGGTAAGTGGGTAGTTGTGATTTTATTTTTTTATTTAGATTTTAAATATTTTTTTTTAAAGAAAAAGGGTTTTAATTATCAAATGTTATATAAATACTTGGTAATATTTATTTATATTTGGGGGGTAAGCGGTGAGTTCTGAGGTCTTATAGCGGTATACATTTATTACATAAGCTTGTCCTAGTTCCTAGAGTGGGTTTGAACCCACCACCATCATATATACAGTTAATTACTACGTTATAGAACTGCAAGTCGAGGAAGTCCAAAAAGGTAAGTGATATGTTTTAATTTTGTTATATATGTATATAAAAGGCAAGATATATTAAAATATGTGTTGATCTTTTTTAGGATGTTCTATTTTTTATATCTATTATATTTAAAAGTTTATATTAACTATGCGATTATTAATCGATTTTTTACTTATCGTTCGTTTAAAATTTTAATTCGTATGTATATTGTATACAAGTCCGAATAATAATTATTAAAAAAAAAAACCAACTATAAAATTTTAAGTAAGTACATTATAATAAATATTTCTGTAGCATAACAGAAATGTAAAGAGAGAAATATATTAAAACACGGAAGTTTTTGTGATTATGTATATGGTCAGCTTTTTAGTTTTTTTTTTTAAATACGAATGTATTTAAAAATTTACTTCACGTTTTAAGTATCCCACACGCAACAGGGTATGCAGAGAGAACCTAGTGTTAACGCAATGCATCCAGAATTCGGCATAATGTAGGGAACGGCGTGTCTTGACACTAGGTTCCCTCTGCCTACCCTGCTGTGTACAGGATACAGCGTGAAACTGTCTTTTTTTATACATAAAAAATCTTCACTTTTGAGATCTACAAGAGTTTTCTTTTCACAAATTCTCCGCTAGATGGCGTTACTTGGGTTTATTATAGGGTTTATTTTAAAAAGTATTTTAACATTTTTTTACATTGATACCACCAATGTAAAAAATATACAGTACCGTAAAAATTATTATTATACATACATTTAGTTTTTTATTATTTTGCGTTTGCAATAATATTACCCTGAAATTATTTTGGTGTAATATTTTATTTAATTATTTGTATATATTTTTTTGTGTAATGAAATCAGTAACTTTTGTTTAATTGGTTTATTTTCACACTGTATCCAACACGTAGCAAGGTATACAGAGAGTATTTAGTAAACAGGCGTTGAGACACTCTGCTCTCTTTAAGATATATCCATTATCCACTTTTCCACCGAGTTTAAAAAAAACAGAGCTCCTTGATAAGCTTCTTCGTGTTCGGTGGTGCTGGATCGTAGAAAAGTGAGTATTTTAACATTAGGTTACACTTTTTTTTGATTCACGCTGTATCCTGAACCCAGTAGGATAGGCAGAGGGAACGTAGTGTTAAGACACTCTGTTCCCCACTTTCTGCCGTATTCTGGAGGCATTGCGTGTTGAGTGGCAGAACTCAACGCCGTGCTTGATCTCGACACCAGAGCGAAGAAACGGAAATATACATTTAAATAAACATTTGCCAATCTATTCTGCTATATACGATATACAGCATGTAGTGAAATTAAAAAGAATACGCTTGAACTAAATTACTTCCCTTGCCCTTTATAAACATGCCACGTCAAGAAGTTAACACTGACAGGTACAAAAACACAGTACAATAAGTTTTTAATTATTGGTCGGGTTACATTTAGTGTCCAAGGCGATCTACATTGATAAATAATTTGCTCGATTTTGTTGTTTAAAATATACGATCATATAAAATGTTGAGCATTTACTGTAAATTATTTTATTATTGTGGTTAGTTTCCCTTTATACGCGAGTTCTGTGGGTTCGATTCTCCGTCAACAAGCTTTTATAATGCGTTATTCTCACTCTACCTTCCTCTCCTTTTGAGGACATATATAGCTAGGCTGCTAAGGTTCTACATCAGAACTTCGTTGAATATATGTCAATAGAATGTGTTGCTGCTTGCTGCTAGGATTTTACATCTGGCAACTTTAATATAATTTACATATATTGACGAGGACTCAGCTATATATTTTAAAAAGTTTCATCAAAATTCGTTTTTGCGTAAAAGCGAACCACAGACAGACACACTGTTATTGGAAAAATATAATTTTGACTTTTAAGGATTTATATATATTTATTTATAAATTATTTTTGTTATAATTTTTTATAGAAATTATATTATTAAATTGAAAAAGCTCGCAATTCTTTATTCCGTGTGTAAACCTATAGTAAACCTACGCCCTCATCAAGGTAGTCTAGATACACGTAAACAAGTTACAACCATACAAACTTACAGACGAATTTGAACCATATTCATCGTAAGTTAAACATTAAAATAGCAAAACAACGGATGACAATATAATAACAGAGTGTCAGTTACGACACGTCTAGACAACAATTTTCTTTGTTCAAGTAAAATAATAATTTTGTCTTAGAAAATTAAATTAAATCAGCTTCATTTTGTATTCCGTGCACGGTAGAGTAGGCAGAGGGAACCTAGTGTTAACACACTGCGTTCCCCATTTTCCGTTGATTTATTACTGTTTATAAATATAACAAAAGTAAAAAAAATACAATCACCTCACAGATTGCTAGACATACCTTGTTTTTAAATGGTCACTCATCTAATGTCAGCTGCTGGGAACAGCTGAACAGCTGAATCAAGTCCTAATTTTAAATTAATTTTTAAGAACTTAAGGCACCAAGATAAAAGCTCGGCGTTGAATTCCGCCAGTCAACACGGAATGCCTAAAGAATTCGGCAGAAAGTGGAGAACGGAGTGTATTAACACTGCTGTGTGAAGATGATATGATTTTTATTGTTTAATAAGTATGTGCATAAAGACTACTTTTTTCATAATGACTGAAGGGACTGTACATATTATTACAACCAAATATAAATATTTTTTTATATGTTACAATTACATTTTATTTCTTCGTAGACACATTGAATATCATAAGTAAATAATTATTTATTTGTACTCTTATAATAATAATTATCATAATCGACGTCTATGCTGTTAACTGAATCCTTGGTTGTTTTCCTTCCTTTTCTATTGCTTCTTCTACCCTTTGGTTTCCTACTGCTTTCTGTATCCTCATAATCAATCCTTGTGCTTTCTGTAATATTATCTGTATATTCATCGTTGTCGGTACTGGTTGGCTTCTTGGTGGTTTTTCTTTTTTTCCTGGTGGTTCTTATAGTCTTAGTTGGTTTCCTTGTCTTTGTAACCTTTGTTTTATTTGGTCTAGGTTGTTTTGAAGGCCTTGGTCTTGGTGGCTTTGGTTTTGGTGGCTTTGGTCTTGGTGGCTTTGGTCCTGGTGGCCTTGGTCTTGGTGGCCTTGGTTTTGGCCATAGTCTTGGTGGCCTTAGTTTTGGTTTTGGACTCTTCGCCTTTGGACGAAAGAAACTATTCACCCATTTTAATGCATCCTTAAACCATCTCTTTTGAATAACCTTTTCTTCGTCTCCTACTGCTCGACAATAATCCTGATAACGTTCAGAATACGGCTGAAGATCTTCTGTATGGTAATGTGTCGTATCTGTTAAATTTCTTGTTACATTACGAAAATCTTCCTTATGTTCTTCTTGTGGTTTTTCATTGCTTATTAGTTTTACTTCTTCCGCGTTTTCATATTGGATTGTATAGTGCACTAGAATTGCTACAGTAAAGAAAATATTTGTTAGTGATTCTTATTATATTCCAAAATATGATAATTAGCCATTTGAGTCACATTTAAGTGAAAAGTCAATTTCCTCATTGTGGCGCAGTGTAACTGCAATTCAATCCCCACAAGAAGAAGAAGAACTAATAAAAACTACTCACCCAGAAACTCTTCATAGCTTCATAGTTTAACTTCGAATATTGAAAATTATTCAGCTTAATTATTTGCGACTGTAGCCTTGAAATTAAATTGTTTTAAAGTTATACGCACCTTAATTAGAACTACAAATCGTAAATTAACTTTCCATGGTGTTTTAATTATAAGACGCGTACGCGTTGCCGTAGCAACGCACATAGTAGCACACACTTTTGTATAAAGTGTCGATTAACACTTTATACAAAAGTGTTTATTGATGTATTGTCAAGCTTGGTAGTGTTTCATATTTATATCGACAATTTAATATATTTACAGGCCTTATTTGAATAAAATTTTAGCATTCTGCCCTCCTTCTCTATATCAGCAATAACTGTGCTTAACGCTGTATTATAGCAGGGTAAGGGATTCCCTACAGTTTAGACGTAGGATTTTGTTTTCATTTCACTATGTTTATCCAAACTGTATTACGTGCTACGCACTTATGAAAATATACCATTATCGTAAACATCTACTACTACAAAAATACTACATAAGCATTGCCGATCTGTCACTTTTCATTCTCAAAAAACATACCAGAACGAGAAGGAATATCCCTTTCACTATTCTTTATCACGTACTATAGTGGATAGATTTTTTTTTCAGCTTCACGCTGTATCCCGCACACGCAGACGGAACCGAGTGTTAAGACACACTTTTTGCCGAATTCTGGCGGCATTGCGTGTTGAGCGGCAGAACTCAACGCCTCAACGCTAGAGCGAAGAAATGGAAATATAAACGTAAATAAATATTTCACTTCCTCGAGTGGGGATCGAACCAACAACCGTCGATTTACAGTCCCACCCTTATGCCGCTGCGCAACGACGGCCTCTAGTGTAGTGGATAGTAATTTGAAATATTTTGCAGATGTTTCAAGCATAGGACAGTCCACATCACTTCGTGCTATGAGATATTCTCTCATACTCACTTTATCTAGCCACTGATTAATTACAACATAAATCAAAATAATAATATAAGGAAACTATTTTAACTATTTGGAAAGTACCACAGTGTATTCTAGATTTGCCACTTCCAAAATTTAAAATATCAGTAAAAAAAAATCTGACAAGTAAAGCTTATTACACTGTTCAAGAATACTTAGAGGACAAACATGTATGGAATTAATGTCTATTTAATGTAATGCAGGATAGCTGCCAACTAATGTAACAGATTGTGATTGTACCAATGATTTTGAAAAGAGCAACTGTTGAGTTTCTTGCCGGCTCTTCTCAGCAGAACTGCCTTCCGAACCGGTGGTAGCTTTTTGTTCATATGTTCATTCGACGATTCAAAAGTGCTTGTAATATTTGCCTATTTGAATAAAGAATATTTTGATTTTGAGTAATATATTTCAGTTAATATTTCCTTAAACTAGATGAATACTAACGCAAACATTGATTGATTGTATTCAGCGTGTAATCAAAACCGTCAATATTATAATGTATCTATCTAATTTAAAAAAATCCTAGAACTATGTAGAAAAGTGATTTTGCTACAATTAAGTTCGTGCTAAAAAGAAAATATTTTAATGTGATTTGAAGTGTTTGAAATTTACATGGAATCGACCTATTTTTCGTATATTTGAGCTTCGTTAGAGGGCTAAAAGATATTTCGAATAATTTTCTTGTAGTCGTTCACCATAAAACAACTTTTAAGACCTACCCACTATTTCTATCTAAAAAAATGAAAATCGTCCCATCCTATATTTTATTATGATTGTTAAAAAAGCATGTATATTTTTACATGACGTATTCTTACATATAATAGAAATAATCATCATCATCTCTGTCTATGCTGTTGTCCGAGTCCTTGGTTTTTTTTCTTCCTTTTCTGCTTCCTGTATTCTCATGATTATCGAAATTGGTTGTGTTTTGTTCTTTCCTAGTGCTTTCTGTACCTTCATAATCATTATTATTGGTTGTCCCGGTGCTTTCTGTAGCGTCATTGGTTGTTTTTCCTTTTTTCTTGGTGTTCTCTGTATTCTTCAATGGATATTCCATATTAATGTTAATGTTAATATTAATGTTTGGGTCGTTAGTTATTTTTATGTTTTCCGTAGTGGTTCGTGTAGTCTTTGATATCTTAGTGGTTCTTTTAGTCTTTGATAACCTAGTGGTTCTTATAGTCTTTGGTTTCCTAGTTGTTCTTATAGTCTTTAGTTTTCTAGAGGTTCTTATAGTCTTTCGTTTTCTAGTGGTTCTAATAGTCTTTGGTTTCTTACTGGTTCTTGGTTTAGTTGGTTTTGGTGGCTTATGCTTTGGCGGCTTCAGCTTTGGTGGCTTCCGCCTTGGTTTCGGTTTATGACTCGTTCCAAACAAACTATCTAAACCCGCCCATTTCATTACATTCTCGTACCATCTCTTTTGAATAACATTGTCTGCACCACTCACTGCTTGAACATGCGGCTGAAGATCTTCTGTATCGTAATTTGTCATATTTTTTATTTTTATTATTTTCCCTCCTCTTACATTACAGTAATCTTCTTTATGTCCATCTGGTGGTTTCTCAGTGTTTATTGGTTTTCCTTCTTCCTCTTTTTCATATTCGATCGTATGGTGCACTAAGAACGCTGCCGTGAAGAAAATATTCATTAGACTTTACGCTGTGTATCCCATATGTAACAGAGTATGTAGCACATAGTAAACATTATTAAATTTGTTTTAAGTAAAACTAATAGATTTACGTTTATATTTCCATTTTTTCGCTCTGGCGTCGAGGCAAAGCGCGGCGTTGAGTTCTGCCACTCCAGAATTCGGCATAAAGTGAGGAACAGAGTGTCTTAACACTAAGGTCCCTCTGCCTACCCTGCTGTTTGCGGGATACAGCGTGAAGCTGATTTAATTTAGTTTTAGTTGTCTTTGAAACTAATGGATGCGGCGAAAGCTAAAAATGTCATACATTTACTAATAAAAACTACTCACCCAATAACAATATTAAGAAACTCTTCATGGTTGCATTATTTAAGTTCAAGTATTTAAAATCTTTTATGTATTGAATTTCAACTGTAGGCTTGAAGTCAAAATGTTTTAAAATTATAAGAATTTTAATTAGTATTACAAATTATAAATTAACTTTTCTTGTTGTTTTAATTACACTTAGAACTAATTGTCACGATAATACGCGTTGCCATAGCAACGTATATGTATGTTACTTTAGGCTACAATTTGTTTTTTTTTTTAAATATTAACATTCTGCGCCTCTTATCTGTATAAATTATAAGAAAATGTAATTTTTGTAAAAAGGAAGTAACGTATACGTAAACGGACAAAAAGCCCACTGATATGGGTAGAAAGTGTGACTTTAAGCGCGAGTGGTTGTGGGTTCAAAGAGATTAAGGGTTGCAGTCTAAAAAACGGCCCTAGAAATAAAATTTGTTAAAGTATAAATTTAATTAAATATCTTATTATTTTATATTACTTCGAAATTACAAATGCTTCTCCTGTAAAAATATAATAATGAAAAAAGTTTCATCAAAGTAAGTAAGCAAACAACGGACAGACGAATATAATAGATATATATAATTCAATCCTTCACTTATATAGAGGCTGTTATTTGTATTTTTATTTGTTGTTTATATGTTGTTATATTTATAAAAAATATATTAATGAATTTATTCTGAACAAAATTTTTATTTTGTATGTCCTGTAGTAAACCTCTGTCCTCATCAAGGTAATTTAGATACACGTAAACAAGCTATGACTATACAAACTTACAGACAAATTAAAACACTAAACACTCATTAGAAAATGATCATTAAAATAGCAAAACAATGGATGATAAGTTTTTACTAGACTAGACTAAACAACTTTTTTTTTAAGTAAAACAATATACATTAAATTAAATCAACAATAGAAACACAAAAAAAAACAAATATATTACTTTATTTTATACTTTCTATTCTACGTTGTAGACACCATGAATATTAAAATAAATATATTTTTTCATTTTGTTTGTACTTTTATATATAATAAAAATCATCATCATTATCACCATCATCGTAATCGTCAATGCTGTTATCTGTATCTTTGGTTATTTTCCTTCCTTTCCTAATGCTTCTTGTACCTTTTATTTTCCTGGTGGTTTCTGTACTCTCGTATTCATCATAATCAATCGTTGTGCTTTCTGTACCAACTGTACTCGTATAATCACTGTTGTCGGTGGTTGTTTTAGTTGTTCTTCTTTTTCTCTTAGTGGTTCTTCTAGATTTTCGTTTCCCAGTGCTTCCTTTAGTCTTTGGTTTTCCAGTCTTTCCTGTAACCTTCTGTTTTTTTGGTTTAGTTGGTTTTTGAGGCTTTTGTGGCTTTTGTGACTTTTGTGGCTTTTGTGGCTTTTGTGGCTTTTGTGGCTTTTGTGGCTTTTGTGGCTTTTGCGGCTTTGGTGGCTTTGGTGGCTTAGGTAGCCTTGGTGGTTTTGGTATTGGTGGCTTTGGTATTGGTGGCTTTGGTATTGGTAGCTTTGGTAGTGCTGGTGCTGGCTTTATTAGCTTTGGGATTACCTTTGCACCTTGCAACAAAAAACGACCCATTATTCCTAGAAAAGGAAAAAATCTCTTTTGGATAGCTATTTCTTTATCTGTTAATGGATAAGAATTTTGAGTTATATTTGTATTATTCATCTCAAAATACGGCTTAAGAGACACATTATTATAACCATAGTGTGTCAAATTTATTAAAAATTTTATTTCCTCCTCTGTTAAATTAAAATAATTTTCTATGTGTTTTTCTGGTCCTAGTGGTTTTTCGGTGTTCATAAGTTTTACTTCTTCCACTTTTTCATATTCGATCGTATGGTGCACTAAGATCGCTACTGTGAAAAAAAGATTTGCACATTTAGCTGGGTGTGGGCATAGAAAATATTGGAGACGTTGCGTGTTGAGTAGCAGAACGCAGCGTCGTGTTTACTAGTTTGAAATAAATTTCATTTAACCAACTGAACTAAAACTGGTAATGGAGGCCGGTAGTGGCGCAGGGGCACAGACTGTGACTGATAAAACTGACTGGTTGTAGGTTCGATCCCCACTTGAAGAAATTAAATATTTATTTAAATTTATATTTAAAAGGGGAATATTATATATATATTATTATTATTTATATTTTCATTTCTTCGCTCTGGTGTTGAGGTAAAGTGCGGCGTTGAGTTCTGCACTTCAACACGCAATGCTTTCAGATTTCGACAGAATATGGGAAACGGAGTGTCTTAACACTAGGTTCCCTCTGCCTACCCTGCTGTGTATGGGATGCAGCATCTAGCTGATTTTTTAAAATTTTAAAACTGGTAATGGCGGTGAAAGTAAAAAAAATGGTATCATTCCATTTTCTTTACTCTGGCGTGAATTCGGCGTAAGGACTAATAAAAATACTCACTGAAGAATATTAATAAGAAACTCTTCATGGCGTCATAACTTAACTTCAAGTAATGTAAACTATGGTGGTGTTTAATGTTTTGCAACTAAAGTTGAATTGTTTGAAAATTATACAAACCTTAACTAGCACTGCAAATTATAAATTAACTTTTCATGTTCTTTTAATTAAACTAGGGAACGAATTGTCACATTGTTGCCGTAGCAACGCCTATGTCAGTGTATGCAAAAGTGCATATTCTTAAGCAAATGGTAGTGTATGTTAGGTATTTTGATGATATAATATATTTTTATACATTAAAAGAAAGAAATCAGTGTATTAATAACTCTATCAAAAACTTAACGCCTACGAAGGAGTATGAAACTGACAGAGTTAGTTAGTTTATATAGAGAAGAACTGCAGAATACCAATATATATATATATATATATTTATAAATATATTAAATTGTCAAAATACATATGACACAATATTTATGTATGCTTAACGATATACAATTTTACATAAAGTGACATACGCGTTTCTATTGTCTAAAGCTTTGCAATCCATCCATACCTATATAATAAATTCGAAAGTAACTCTGTCTGTCTGTCTGTCTGTCTTTTATGCAATCAGGACCAAACCGCTAATTTAATTGTGATAAAATACATACAATATATTTGATGGTCTTAGGATGAACATAGGATACTTTTTTTTCTCATATTTGTAACATTTTCGATTTATACCAACATATTAAAATACTTATTAATTTGACATGAAATTTATTCCGCCATGTTAATAACAACCGTCGTTGCTAAGCAACGATTTGCAAAGTTTGTTGTTAGAAAACGTCACCCAAAATGAGCTTGCTTAACGCATCTCTCTATTGAAAACTGAAAATAATTTCATAAATATATTTAATAAATATTCGTTTAGTTCAATCGGGCGTAGCCGCGTACGGGTCCACTAGTATACATATAAAACACCGGCAACTCTATACTTATATACACTATACGAGTAATTATTTTACTAGGAAAAAAAGCTACAACTTGAACGATTGCGCTCTTAATTTTTTTTATTTTTTTAACTTTACTTTAAATTTACGGTAAATAATAGTGTCTAGCTTATTTTTTTAATGTTAATTACAAATTGTGTAATGTATGAACATTTTTGACATTATTACAAACCTTTTTGGTTTTTTAGATGTTATATTAAATTGTTAAATGATAATAAATAAGTAAATAAATAAATAATGGTCTTAATAATATGGTGAAACTCTGTAGGTATCTGTAGTTTTAACGAAACTTATTTTTGAGAATATACACGATAGAAGAATAGATTACACCGGGGATAAAATTTGCCGCAATAATATTTAATTAAATTTATGGTAATTAGTTTTTGTTCAAGAATTGCCCTCATATGGTCTTTTATGTGAATCCAACATCATTTGCATCATCAAAAAAATGTTTGCCACCTCTTAGTCAGCTTTCTTGCGCCCGTTCTTCTCAGGTCTGAGGTAGTAACTTTGGTGAACCAGTTGTAGATTATTTTTTACGATTTATAAAATTATGCTTGAACCAGAATAATTTGAATGAAATTAATGAATTTTACTTTGACTTTATTACTGTCATGTCTTTAGTAAAGATTGCTATGTTAAGATGAATCGATGGACCTATAAACAGACATACATAAAAACATAGATTAATAAACACGTTACCCTTCCTTGCTCTGCGCAGTCGGGTAGTAAGAAATTTTATGGTTTAATTCTTAACTTCAAGTATTTAATACAGTTTTGTTTAATAATTTGCAACGGTAACCTTGAAATCAAATTTGTTTTCAAATTATACGAACCTTAATTAGCAAACCTGCAAATTATAAATTAACTTTTCTTGTTGTTTTGATTAGACTAGAGAATCAATTGTCACGTGTAATACGCGTTGCCATAGCAACGTATGTATATGTTATTTTACAATCAAGCATATGGTAGTGTGTATTATATTTAATTTAATAATTTAATATCTAATTTTATGCATTTTCTTATTATTTGTATACATTATAGCTATTCCATATGTTATAATCCCAAGTAGTACACGTAATTTTTGTAAAAAGATAGTAAACATTTTTTTCAGCTTTACGCTGCATTCCTTTCACAGCAGGATAGGCAGAGTAAATCTGAGAACTTAATGTTAAGACACTTCCATTCCACACTTTCTGCCGATCTCTTCAGTCATTGTTTGTTGAGCGGCCGAGCTCGTCACCGTGATTAATAGTAAATAAAAATATCAAATATATGTCATCAGGTATTCAGATATTGAAATTAATTATAGCCTATATGTTGGCAAAGGCTAATATAAAGAAAGAAAGTATTTTTTCATTATTTATAATGAAAAAAAGTTTCATTAAATTAAAAAGTAAACTGCAGTTAAATAAATAAATATAAAAGGTTTATGCTGCGTGCGTCCTTCTTAACAAATGGCGTTTTAATTTACAACGATAATTTTATTATTTATTTTGTTTGAAAAAAATCACTTTTTCATGTTTGGCAAAATCTCTTTTATTTTTAATAATACATTAAAAATAAAAGAGATTTTATAGAGTAGTTAAAATTGTGGTTTCATTTAAAGTGGTGGTGACAAAAACACTATATAACAAATGTATAATAAATAACCATTTTTAATACTATGGTTTCTTTTTTAATTCATGAAATGTTTGAGCTCTGGTAGAGGGTTAAAAAATGTATGAAATAAAAATAATAAAAAATATTCTATAAACTTATATTTTGCGCAAGTTTTGAGACTTATAATCCCCCCCACTTAAAATCTAACATAAATTGAAAAAAAAATCCAAAATCAATCAACCCTAATTCACATAGATTTTTTTTTATTTGTTTGTACTTTTATATATAATTTGTTTATAGTTGTATTAAGTTGTTTTCCTTCTTTTCCTAATGCTTCTTTTTCTTAGTGCTTCCTGTACTCTCATAATCATAATCATAATAATTGGTTGTGCTTTCAGCATATTCATCATAATCGATCGTTGTGTTTTCTGTTACATCAACTGTATATTCAGTATTGGTTGAGTCAGTTGTTCTTCTTTTTTTCCTAATGTTTCTACTAGATTTCTTAGTGGTTCTTATATTCCATGGTTTTCTAGTCGTAGGTGTTTGAGGTAGTTTTACTATGCTTGGTAGAAAATCTGGTATTATATCTGGCATTATCATTGGTACTAGTATACTTGCACCCTGCAATAATAATCCTAGTAAAGGTAAAAATCTCTTTTGGATAACTAATTTTCTATCTGTTAAAGGAATAGAATTCTGAATTAATTTTGTATGATTCAGTTCAGAATGTGGCTTAAGAACTCCTGTATCATAATATGTCGAATTTGTTGAACCTTTTATTTCCCCCTGTGTTGCATTAAAGTAATTTTCGATATGTTTTTCTGGTTCTGGTGGTTTTTCTGTGTTCATAAGTTTTACTTCTTCCCCTTCGATCGTATGGTGCACTAGGATTGCTGCTGTGAAGAAAGTATTTTAATTTTTTAAAATATTTTTGCCTTCACGTTGTACTGTCTCACATATTGCCGGGTGGGCATAGAGAATATTGGAGACGTAGCGTGTTGAGTGGCAGGACTAACAGATGAAAATGGGAAACAGAGTGTCTGAACACTAGGTTCCCTCTGCCTACCCTTCTGTGTGCGGTGTATAACATGACGTTAAAGAAGAATAATGTCGTGGCTAGAGAGGATATAGGAAAGAACTACTAAAAATACTCACTAAACAATAATAATAAGAAACTCTTCATGGTGTCATAACTTAACTTCAAGTAATGTAAACTGTGGTGGTGTTTAATGTTTTGCAATTAAAGTCGAATTGTTTTAAAATTATATAAACCTTAACTAGCACTGCAAATTATAAATTAACTTTTCATGTTGTTTTAATTAAACTAGGGAACGAATTGTCGCATTGTTGCCGTAGCAACGTCAGTATATTAATACTTAATATAAATATTACTTTGGATAATATTTACTAGCGACCTGCTCTCGGGTTCGCCCGCTCCTACCTCTCTTCCCGCTCATTTTGCCGTCATATATCTTTTTGCTATTCTTTCATCACTCATTCGTACGACGTGCCCAAACCAGCTGAGCACGTTCTTCTTCATTTTCACCGTGACGTCATCGCTAGTATCTGCCATTCTGTGTATCTCTTCATTGCGGATTCGATCAGCTAAGCTGTCTCCTCACATCCTGCAAAGAGAGCCTATCTACACAGTATTCATCATTCTACATTAATTCTTATTTTTTTTCTGTAATACCCACGTCTCGCTGCCGTATAACAGCGTTGGTACCAACACTGCATTGTGTAAGGCCAAATGTGCAGTTCTGCTGTGGTTTCGCCCTCTCATAAATGCAGCTAAGACACCGTTAATAATACACTTTGCCGCATCCATCTCGTATCTTCCACCTCTACTGAACATACTTCCCAAATATACAACTTACATAAATTCTTGTTTTTCTTTTGTATCTTCATTATTATTTTTCTGGTTTAACCTATTTTTGGTGGGCTGATATCCCTACTTCATTTATTGAAAGTAAGTGAAGGTACTTATCTTGATACTAGGTTCTCGTAGTCTGGTAATTGTAAATATGTAAAGGTGGCGCTGGGGTACAAGTGTGTGACTGTAAATACGACTGATATGTTCGATCCCCACCGAGGAAATTTTATATTTATTTATATTCATATTTTCATTTCTTCGCTTTGATATCGAGGCAAAGCGCAGAGTTGAATTCCATCAATCAATATGCAATGAATGCCTCCAGAATTCGGTGAAAACGGAATGTCTTAACACTATTACCATTTAGTGTAGTAGTAGTTCCACCACATAGTGGCGAACTAATTAAGATCATTTTTTATTAACGGAATTAATGCATTAAAGGAATTATATTTAAAAAAAAAAAAACAATTGAATCTATCTGTCGATCGAACATTTTTCAACCATAAATGAAACCAATATTTATGTATGCAGAATTTTGTCCGTATAAATTATTGATTCTCTGTTTATTTTTTTAAATTCCTGTCAAATTGAAGCGGTTCCTTTATAAGGTGGAAATTCAGATCCAATATGTATAATGTATTCTTCCCAGCATGTAGGTATTACTCTGTACTCTCCCTCTCTGCCTTGTTGTCGGCATTTATCCATAAATATGTATATTACAATGTCTAATAATAAATATTAAAATAATCTCGCCATGTTATATATTTATAACTAGCGGACGCGCGCAGCTTCGCTTGCGTATTTAGGGGTAATAAACCAAGAAACACGTGTTTAATGAAATATTTTTTTTAAGTCTAAAAGAGTCGGTGGTTTAAGAGTCGGTGGCGATTTAAAGGTTTTTCCATACTTTCAACCCCTTATTTGCACCCTTAGGGGGTGAATTCTAGAAAACCATGAAACATGTGTTTAATTATATACGTTTAAGAGTCTGAATTTCAAATTTTATAAAAATCGGTGCCGATTTAATTTTTTTTCCATACAAACTTTGAACCCCTATTTCACCCCTTTAAGGTTTAAATTTTTCAAAATCCCTTCTTAGTGGATGTCCAGATTACGAAAGTAAACTTTTGTCCAAATTTCACGTTTCTACCATCAGCGGTTGCGGCTGTGCGTGCGTCTTACCTCAGTCAGTGAGGACAAGTCCTTTTATATATATAGATAACTTTGACGACGCTTTTTCTATATAGAATTCTGGAATAGGAGTATCCTTTGGAATGTAGAAGCGACTGTCCTTTTAACTTGGGGTAGGTGCCCTTTTAAATTTTAAGAAAAGTAAATATTAAAAGTATATGATTTTCTCTTAAATGTGTTCATAGTGATTCAATCTATCAATATGATGTAAATAAAGTGTAAGGCATTGTATTTATAATTTTACAAAGCAATAAATATCTATATTTCAAATTTTCAATAATTTTAGCGTCCGCTGCAAACAAAAACATCCATACCTATATTATAAATTCGAAAGTAGCTCTGTCTGTCTGTCTGTCTTTTACGCAATCAGAGCCAAACCGCTAATTTAATTGTGATAAAATACTCATATAGATCTCTATATGAGAGAGTATCTACTCGTCCCCGAGTATACTCGGGATGGGAAATAGGATACTTTTTTTTCCCATATTTGTAATATTTTCGATATTTACCAATTTATTAAAATACTTATTAATTTGACATGCAATTTATTCCCGCCATGTTAATAACCACCGTCGCTATGCGACCGTTGCTAAGCAACGATTTGCAAAGATTGTTGTTAGAAAAGGGTAGTAAGAAAATTTATGGTTTAATACTCAACTTCAAGTATTTAATAATGTTATGTTTAATGGTTTGCAATGGTAGCCTTGAAATGAAATTGTTTTAAAATTATACGAACCTTAATTAGAATTGCAAATTATAAATTTACTTTACATGTTGTTTTAATTAGACTAGAGAACTAATTGCCATAGCAATGCATATATTATGGTAGTGTGTGTTATATCTATTTTATTAGTTTTAAGTATTTTTTATGCATATATTTATTAAACGTATTAGGATTCCGCACTTCTTCTCCATATAAACTATAATTGTACCAAATTTTCTAATATTTTGCCTTTACATTATATACATACCTACTAAGAAAATACTTAATATTCAAGGGAATACCAAATATTGATATAACTTTATTAATTTATGAGGCGACTTTTTTAATTTCAAATAAAAAAAAACACTAAATAGGGGACGTAGTAGATATGTCTGTCACAATAATGAAAACTGCATTTACATCTCTCAAGTCGTTTCTGTGATTAGCTTGTACAAACGCACAGAAAAACAGACTAATTTTATATTGTTACATTGTCATACTTTCTATTTATTTATTTATTACGTTGACGATGTTGGGCCAGCGTTGTGGGGCACAAGGGTGCGACTGTAAATGTGACTAGTTGTGAGTACCACTCAAGGAAATCAAAAATGTCTCCTCTCCTCGCTCTGGTACTGAGAAAAAGTACGGCGTTAAGTTCTGCCACTCAACACGCAATGCCTCAAAATGGCGATCGGAAGTTGGAACCCAGTCTTAACACTAAGTTCCCTCTGCCTTCCCTGCTGCTAGCTAAAAAGGTTATCGACAATATCGGTAATATACGACACTGAAGGGACTATAAAATTATAAAAAAAACTATATTATAATTATCTTATATTTTTTATTCTCCCGCCGGTACGATGAATATCATGGGTACATCGATTTTTCTATTCTCTCTTTTGTAATTTTGCAAAATTTGTTCTTCATCACTATCTTTTATATTAAAAGTCATTTTAAACGATTCAGGTATATTATCATCGATATCTATGATCCAGTCCTGCCTAGTTTTTTTGTGTTTTGGTTGCCTAGTTTCTCTTGAGCCCCCCTTTGGTTGTCTCATACCCCTTGGCCTTGGAGGCGATGGAGGTCTTGGAGGACCTTTTACCGTCTTTCCGAACAACTGATTCACCAAATTAATTATTTTGTGCATATCTAACCATCTCCTCGCGCCCACCTTTTCTCCGTCTCTCAATTCTCGATAATTATGTTGGTAATGTTCAGAATACGGCTCAAGATCTATTTTAACGGAATCTTTCATATTTGTTAAATTTCTTATATCTCCTTTACTCAATTTTTGGGACTGTTCTTCATGGTTTTCTGGCGGTTTTTCAATGTTAATTAGTTTTACTTCTTCTGTTTTTTCATATTGAATGGTATGGTGCATTGGAATTGCTGCGGTAGGAAATATTTGTTACTTAATTAAAAATCTACTTTGTTTTTTTTAACTTGTTTTAATATATTTTTTTTCATCACAGATTTTTTTAGATATAGCGTTTTGTAATACATTTATGTGCGGCCGTTATGGTACAGTGGCATAATGTCTGACAGTAAGCAAGACAGTTGTAGGTTCGATTCTCATTTGGAGGACAAATAAAATTTTCATTTCCTGCTTCTGGCAATAAGACAAAGAACAGCTTTGAGTTTCGCTGCTCAACTCACCATGTCTCGACTAAGACGAAAAAAATACTTATTAGAGCCTATGTCGAAGCCTAGAATAATAAAAACTACTCACTCAACAATAGTAATAAGAAACTCTTCATGGTTTTATAGTTCAACTTCGAGTATTTAAAACGTTTATAGCCTTAAAGTAAAAGTTTTTTTAATTATATGAATTTTAATTAAAACTTACACTTAATTACATTTTCATGTTGTTTTAATTGATTATTGTTCGTCTTTTATAACTTCACGCTATATACTATACCACATATTCCTGTAATGGTTTAGACAGAAGGAACCTAGTATTAACCCTCCGTAGTGGTCGCTTTCGCCCAATTCCCATTGCGTATTGAGTGGTGGAACTCTACGCCGCGATTTGTCTTAAACTTAATACCTCATCAGCATCGGTGCAATGGAATCCACAACAATGGAGTGCCGCTGTCATTCAGGCTCATTATTTTTTTGGTACCTCAAATGAAAAAGAAGAATCTTTATACGATGATAGATTACTTTGTTGTCCATCAGTTAAGACCTTATTTCGAAGTCGCGTGGAGTTATCAGGCTGAAATTTATATCAAATATTCAGGTTTACGTTTCATTGGAGCACAGAAGAAATATCTCCACAATCAAAAGATTTTTTTTGTTTTTTTTTATATGGAATAGGCTTGCGTTTGACCGCATCAAGTCTGGTGAGCGTTGATGCGGTCTACGGTGGTGCACGCTTGCCTAGAAGATACCTATTCACCCTACCTTCACCTCTTTGAAGACCCCCACATTGTATGTCACAGGAAATACAGATGCCGGCAGTGAGTTCCAATCTGTCGCAGTGCGGATAAGAGCATTTAAGTATTGTTTTACTACATTTTATATGAAAATCGCCGCTTTAACAAAACATGTAATGTACCTCCCGTGGACTTCACGCATACCTAAATTAAAATACATATTATAAAGAAAAGCATCTGAGAATTGAAAATTTATACTACAGATAAAAACTATTATAAAAATATAGTTCATTTCATACAAACACAATGCAATACGCCCGCAAACTAAAGTTTGTCAACTTTTATAAGTTGTACTACAATCGTGTGTGGACGAGTCCGACTTGCATTTGACCTGTTTATTATATCAATATTTGTAATAAATTGTAACCGATAGCTATCTGTTAATGGAAGATAAGCAATGCAGTTTGAGGCCGTCGCGGCGCAGCGGCACAAGGGTGCGACTGTAACGCGACGGTTGTGGGTTCGATCCCCACTCGAGGAAGTGAAATATTTATTTACATTTATATTTCCATTTCTTCGCTCTGGTACCGAGGCAAAACGTGGCGTTGAGTTCTGCCACTCAGCGCCCAATACCTCCAGAGTTCGGAGGGAAGTGGGGAACGGAGTGAGAACGGTGAAGGTCATTATTAGATAAAAAATATATTTAAATTATACCATTGTCTTTGAAAAGAGCAACTGTTGAGTTTCTTGCCGGCTCTTCTCAGCAGAACTGTTTTCCGAACCGGTAGTAGCTTTTTGCTTATATGTTCATTCGACGATTCAAAAGTGCTTGTAACAGTCTATATATAGATTAAAGAATATTTTTAATTTGAATTTGAATACAAATATTGTGTGTATTATTTTTGCGTTCCTGAAAAATCTACTAAAAAGAAAAAGATATATTGGTAGGTCTTATTAGGTTATTTAAATAAATATATCAATTTTTTTTTGATTTTGAATATGAGTCCACAAGTATAAACCACTTTGTATAAGAATTATGTATAACATTTTTGTTTTCGTCAAATCTATAAAGTCTGTAGAGGGGTCTTAAAAAACTTTTTTTTTGTCAAGTGTATCATATAACATAGCTTCTTCTAAAGTCATTAAGTGTGTGTACAGCTCCTCTACTGTGTTGGTGAAAGAAATTATAAGTACAAAAAAAAGAGAAAGTCCTATGTTATTGAAGAAGATGAAAGTTTAATATTTAAGATTTACTTCATGTAAATAAAAATATATATGTATATACGTATAATACTTTTTATTCTCTTAAAGGCGCAAAGATTATCATGGGCACGTCAACTTTCTTGTGCTTTGGTGTATACTCCAGTAAAACTTGCTCTTCTTCCCTATTATCGGGGATCTCAATTGTAATTCCCACTGATGCGCTGATATTTATATTTCCGTCATGTGGTTTCTTTGTGGTGTGGGTTGGTTTCGGTTTATGTGGTGGTCTGGTTGGTTTTGGGCGACCTGGACGATTATGTCCCTTCCCCCTTCCCCTTCCTCGCATCGCTATCATATCTTTTACCCAGTTTTTTATTTCTGAGGCACTTCTCAGTCCTATGGATAATGGGCGCACTATTTCTCTATCTAATTCATGTTCTTCTGGTGAATTTTCAGTGTGTAATAGCTGTCTTTCTTCTGCGTTTGCATATTGGATCGTATGGTGTACTAAAATCGCTGCTGTCACAAAAAACAAAATATATATATATTAAAGATTTTATTGATTTTTAAAAAAAAATATCTATAGCAGCTAGTTCATGCACGCATGCATACTGATGCAAACTAATGCCACGTTGTGGTGTAACAAGGAAACAAAAATATTTTATATCTTAATCTAAACAACTATAGCTTGTAAACGCGGTGCTGAGATCCGCCACTTTACACGTGTACACTGTAATTTAGTCGGAGAGCGGAGAATGGAATGTTCTGACACTAAGGGTACTCCCGAATATTTACAATTTTTAAAAATTGTAAAAGATACTCACTGAAAATTGTAAATAAGAAAGTCTTCATGGTTGTAGTGACTTTAACGTCAAGTACTTTAGACTATTCTGATTAATGCTTTTCAACTATATAGCCTTGAAGCCAATCAGTTTGACAATTATAAAGCTTGATTGTTCTACACATTATGAATTAACTTTTCATGTCGGTTTAAGTGGATTTTATTGTATAATAATCAGTATACTCGGATATTCGTAGATTAATGTATTAAATAAAATGAAATGAATTGAAAACTACTAACAAAAAAAAAAACCATTAAAATATAACACCCTTTTATTTATAACAGAACGCACTCCCCTACATGAAGGGTACATATATGGTAGGGGTACACTACAAGATATAATGTTTCTTCCTTAAAGTACGTGGATAGTCTACTAAAAAAATGTTGATGGAAGATATACATATAAGAGAAATTTATTATTAGAGGCATCTATGGATGTAACCTGTGATTAAATAAATGCAGTTTGAGGCCGTCGCGGCGCAGCGGCACAAGGGTGTGACTGTAACGCGACGGTTGTGGGTTCGATCCCCACTGGAAGAAGTGAAATATTTATTTACATTTATATTTCCATTTCTTCGCTCTGGTGCCGAGACAAAGCGCGGCGTTGAATTCTGCCACTCAGCGCCCAATACCTCCAGAGTTCGGAGGGAAGTGGGGAACGGAGTGAGAACGGTGAAGGTCATTATTAGATAAAAAATATATTTAAATTGTACCATTGTCTTTGAAAAGAGCAACTGTTGAGTTTCTTGCCGGCTCTTCTCAGCAGAACTGTTTTCCGAACCGGTAGTAGCTTTTTGCTTATATGTTCATTCGACGATTCAAAAGTGCTTGTAACAGTCTATATATAGATTAAAGAATATTTTTAATTTGAATTTGAATACAAATATTGTGTGTATTATTTTTGCGTTCCTGAAAAATCTACTATAAAAAGAAAAAGATATATTGGTTATTATTTAAATAAACATATTCAAGGTCAAATTTAATTTTTTTTGAATTTGAATATGAGTCCACATGTATAAACCACTTTTTATAAGAATTATGTATAACATTTTTGTTTTCGCCAAACCTATAAAGTCTATAACGAAGTCTTTAAAAAACTATTTTTTTTGTCAAGTGTATCATATAACATAGCTTCTTCTAAAGTCATTAAGTGTGCTACTGTGTCGGTGAAAGAAGTTATAAGTACCAAAAAAAGAAGAAAACAAAAATAGTCAAAGTCCTATGTTATCGAAGAAGATGAAAGTTTAATATTTAAGATATTACTTCACATAAATAAAAAAATATATGTATATACATATAATACTTTTTATTCCCTTAAAGGCACAAAGATTATCATGGGCACGTCAACTTTCTTGTGCTTTGGGGTATACTCCAGTAAAATTTGCTCTTCTTCCGTATTATCAAGTCCCCCTGGTAAATCGTTGTATTGATGTGGATTTGTGGTTGGTTTCGGTCTCGGTCTATTTGGTAGTGTGTGGGGTGGTCTTGGGTGATGATGTCCATGACCACCACTCCCCCTCCCCCTTCGTCGCATCGCTATCATATCTTTTACCCAGTTCTTTATTTCCGAGGTACTTCTCAGTCCTGTCAATGGGCGCACTATTTCTCTATCTTTTAATTCTCGATAGTGGGTTTGATAGTTTTCAGAATACGGCTGAAGATCTTCTGTATCTTTAATATTTGTTAAATCTTTTATATCCCCCCTTCTCAAATTATGTGAATCTTCTTCATGTTCTTCTGGTGAATTTTCAGTGTGTAATAGCTGTCTTTCTTCTACGTTTTCATATTGGATCGTATGGTGCACTAAAATCGCTGCTGTCACAAAAAAAATATACATTAAAGATTTTATTGGTTTTTATAAAATTTTATCTATAGCATCTAGTTTATGCATGTAATAGCCCTATGGAGTTAATTATAATTAAATAATAAATAATACATATATGAGAATTACAATAAATAATATTTTATAATTGATATTTGACACTTGTCTAAGATTTGTAGTTTGAAACATCTGTTTGTGATTTGCTGGCTGGTGATAGAAAACAATGAAATTACGATAATATTTGACTTATAGTATTATTGAAAATGTATTAAATATCCTCGGCTATCTTAATTATAAATGTTAGTAGATTTATCATTATTATAATGTTAAGTTAATCAATTATTATTGTAATTGCAAATGTGGTTATGATCTATTTGTAATTATACTGGGCTGGAGCAGTGAAAGGCGAGTGTTAGTACTGTAAAGGGATCCTTTAAGCCTACAGATGTGGTCACAAGTCCACGGCACTGCTCCAAGCTTCACATCATTCATCATTTTTGTAACACACGCATGCACACTGATGCGACCTAATGCCACGTTGTAGTATATCGTGAAAACGAAAATATTTTATATCTTTATCTAAACATCTATAGCTTGTAAATACGGCGCTGACACTTAACACGTGTACAATTTATTTAATTTAGACGGAGAGCGGAGGATGGAATGTTCTGACACTAAGGGTACTCCCGAATTTTTAAAAATTATAAAAGATACTCACTCAAAATTGTAAATAAGAAAGTCTTCATGGTTGTAGACTTTAACGTCAAATACTTTAGACTATTCTGATTAATGCTTTTCAACTATATAGCCTTGAAGCCAATTAGTTTGACAATTATATAGCTTGATTATTACTACACATTATAAATTATCTTTTCATGTCGGTTTAAGTGGATTTTATTGTATAATAATCAGCAGTCTCTTCTCGCTCGCTGGTGAACATTGGCCTCGGTATACTCAAATATTCGTAGATATTAATTAATGTATAAAATAAAATAAAATCATTATCATTATTTCACAAATGACGAAATTTAATTTAATAAATAAATTAAATTAAACTCACAGCCGGAATCACGCTGAACCTTGGGAAATGTAGAACTCATATTGAGGAGATTGATAGAATGTCCCGAAATTCCCTCGGTAACGAGAAAAACGAGATTTTACATCTTGTATCGACGTCAGACCCTAAAAATCTAAGCTTCAGCTTTTTAGGCATTCACATGGACATACGTAGACCCCAATATTTATGTATTTAACATTTTTTTAGTATCAATCTGTATCCTGCATTAAAAAGGATAAGGTAACGGAAGCCTAATGTAAAGACGCTCCACTGCCTACTTCCCACAGATATCTGGCGTGTTGTGTGGCGGAAATCAACGCCAAGCTTTACTTGGACACCAGAGCGAAGAAATGAAAATGAAATAATTCTTTCTCTCGCTTGTGCATCGAATCCACAACCTGTCACGTTTACAGACACACGCTTGTGCCCCTGCGCAACTGGCTTTCAAAAACTCCGCTTTCTGCTTCCCTCTCTTTTTTTTTCGATAGAACACTGTAGTAGATTTAAATAGATCAATGTAGCATAGAAAAGTTAAAGGATTTATTTAAAAGATTAAGAAAAAAAAATGGTAGTATATTCATGGGATATATTTAAGAATATCGTTCACGCCTATCAGTATTGGTATTCTAATTAGTGGTCCGAAACCTCTATTGAACTTAAAAGAGTAACCATTTCGTTCTACTGCGTTGTTCCTACGCGAAAGAAATCCTCGCCTCCGTCTGTTGGTTAAAGAACGTGGGTTTTCTTCGAATCTTATTTTTTCTTCTTCTGCTCTCACATTATCACCATTTTCTATTTTCTTATCTCTTGTACTGCAGTCATTTCTTTCTGTTCCTTCCGCTGCGTCCTCAACGCATTGCGTGGCATTTCCATCTATAACTAGATGTACAGCTAACGCTAAATAGTAAAAGTCAATTAGTTATGAATTAATGTTTAGATAAAATTATTTGCTCTCTGAAAGAGATTGACGTTACATACTACTACGGTCGGAACCTGACGCAGAATTGTTCTATTAGCTGATGGAATTCTTATGTTCCTTTGACGATGAACTATTACGATAATTCTACGTCAGGTGTAATTTCTGCGTCAGACAGATGGGTCTATTTTACTTTTCACATTATTTACTTTACCCAGCTTTATGCCACGTTTTATCTTGTTACTATGGCGAGAAAATGAAAATAATTTAAAACAATTTCCAATTTAACTTAAAAATTTAACAATTTTAATTTGAAACATTTTCCCGAATGGGCATCGAACCCACGATCATCGTTTTGTTGTAAAACGACCTTAAAGACTATGTTTGTATAATAACAATATTTTGAATTTCATTTTAAAATATATAAGAAATTATATTTTTACCCAGAAATGTAAATGTAGTCCTCTTCATCATTGTGTATAATGGTGGTTTAACTCAATAATGTTAAATTAGGTCCACGTTAGTTAGTTATTTAGTTAGTTAGTGTTACCTCAAGTAACATTTTTTCTAATTTTCTCGACATGTATTTTTAATGATTACTTAATTATATTCTTGATATGGAAATTGATTGGCGTCGTAGCATAGCGGCTCAGTTATGGGTTCGATTCCCAAGCGAGAGAAAAACACCAGAAATTATGTACTAAATTGTACTAACAAAAAATTTTACCCGCAAAATTGTAAAAACAAAAGCAAGAAACGGGAGTGTCTTGGCACTAGTTTTCTCTGCCTATCCCACAAAGCGTGGCATAAACGTGATGTGTTTAGATTTCCCTCTACGAAGCAAACTGTTTTATAATAATAATTTAAGCTGATATTGTAGCCATAATCTTTGCACTAGTTGTAGCCTATGCGTTAATTTGATGGAAAATCAATGCTTTTGTATAATTTTTAACCGACTTCTGTAAGAAAAGGAGGTTATCAATTCGACTGTATTTTTTTTTTTAATTTATTTTTTTATGTTTGTTACCTCATAACTTTTGACTGGGTGAACCGATTTTGAAAATTTTTTTTTGTTTGAAAGGTGAAGCTTCCCGAATGGTCTCATTTTTTTTGGTTTATGTCTGACAATGGTATCTATGAGAAAATCACATAAGTCTTAAATTTGCATTAGGTATGTGCGTGACAAATAGACGAATAACTCAATGTCGCGCCAACCGATTTTGATAATTCTTTTTTTATTTGAAAGGATACACGGGAATCAAGGATAATTTGGTGAAAGTTTGGTTAGGTTCCGATTATGGAATCCGGTGAAAATTGAGAAAGTTTGTTTTTTTTTGGTAATAAATTGATTATACTGTAATAGTTACAAAAACTTTTTATTTAAATTGACGTCTGAAGTGAGATTCCTGATCGTTGCATTTCTTTTCAACCAACCTCAAAAAAGAGGATGTTCTCATTTTCAACCAACTTCAAAAAAGGGAGATTCTCAATTCGCCCGAATACTTTTTATGTATGTTCTTGTCAATATACCAAAGTGTAACTTAGCACAAAAATAATACCTAATTAAATAAAGTCTTACATAGGACAACCACAACCACTCGTTGACAACCACTACCACCCCCATCACCACTCGTTTAAGAAGCATCATTTTAAGATCTACCCATCACTTAAAATCGTAAAATAAATTAATTTTTAACAAAAAGAAAACCGACTTCTAACAACGAACTAAAAAGTGAAAAATAATTATACAAAGATTTTATAATTTTGAAGTCGGTGCCAAGTAAAACAAACAGGCTTAGTAATTAGATATTATAGTAAAGGTGTTGTAGCATTAGCCTGACACCGACTTCAAAATTATAAAATCTTTGTATAATTATTTTTCACTTTTTAGTTCGTTGTTAGAAGTCGGTTTTCTTTTTGTTAAAAATTAATTTATATCTGAATCCGTTAAAAAATCGTATCTAAATCTGTTAGTTTTTGAGTGAAGATGCACAAACATGCAAAGGGATTTTTTATATAATTTTAAATTTTGCGGAATTTGAACTTGCGATCTATTGGATAAAAAGCCTATTTTATGAAATCGATTGATCGATAGGGGATTTTTTATTTCATTCTTTTTATTAGATGCCGTCGTGGCGTAATGGCACAAGCGTGTAACTATAGACGTGATGGTCTTGGTTTCGCCTGGATCCTTACTCGTGGGAATGATTTGTTATTTATTAATATTTTAATTTTTTCACTCCATTCTTTCCACTTCCACTCCATAAGGCAAAACGCGTCGTTGAGTTCCGCCGCTCACTAAACTAGGCTCCATCTGTCTATCTTGCTTTAGGCGAGATAGAGCGTGAAGCTTGTAAATATTTATATTTTTTATGTTGGGTTCCTCTTCAACTTAATTTAAATTAGGATTGAATATGATTAAAAAAATCTATCTTAAATATAGCTACGTGAATGTAAGAAACGTACGTAAAAGAAAACAAAAATATAAAATTTCAATGTTTATTTCAAACAAAATATTCGAGGTCGCCGCAAATTTTCCAAATATTTTATACCTCACTAGGCCTAACGGCGCTGCTGCTGCTTAGAGGAATGTACAGAAAAACAGCTTTCGGATCCGTAGGGAATTTCAGAATATGGATCTCTTTGAGCTTGGCCTTTGATGGACGTCCTTTGTTTCCTGAAAATATCAAATCCCATAATAGTCTTATTCATTTAAAATAATTTGTTTAGCGTCACGCATTTCCGCGAGTGAGCCGAGTTTTCCACGCATGACCCAATTTTGGAGACATTGCGTTGAGTGACGGAAATTAACGCCTCGCTTTGTCTTCTTTGTTTGTCGAAATGAAAATAATTTATCTCCTTGTATGACGCGTAGCAAAAAATAGCATTACAATGACGTTAACTAATATAATATTAAACGTGACGATTATAGGTTCGATCCTCACTCGGGGGAATGAAATATTTATTATTTTCTTTTCCTTGATCTAGCAACGAGGCAAAGGCGGCTTTGATGCTGAAAAAACATATTTTTGTTAAAAAAATTATATTCGTTTAAATTGTTATTCATAATAATAATACCTGCAGGCCGATCGCGTGAGCTTGTTGGTCTCCCTGACTTATAACTTTCATGGTAAGGAAAGTCTCTGTCGACATATGCATCATCATCCGCATCCACATAATCATGTCTCCCTCTTCTCCAATTACCCTGTTTAAGATTTTCAGGAGTGTCGTCACTTCCAAATTGATTATTTTGGGGATTTTCAGCATCTTTTTCGTTACTTGAACTTTGTGACTGGGAGAATTGTAAAAAAGCGATGGCAATGACTGTAATTAAATTGTGTATTACGATGTAGTGTCCCGATTACATTGTAGTGTTGGGCACTTTCCGCCTAATTCTCGAGATGAGGGGCGTCGAGGTTTGCTTCACTTTGGTGAGGCGTTGAGTTCCGCCACTCAACACGCAATGCGTCCGGAATTTAGGGAACGGAGGACCTTAACGCTAGGTTCCCTCTCCCTACACTGCTGTGTGTGAGATACAGCGTGAAGCTGGTTTTGATAGATTTAACTCTGGTAAAAGGCGTCGAACTCCGCTCCTTAATTATGCCTCTTATTTCACGTATATGTTCATACGTGCTCACGTATGTAGAAGTTATTGGCAGTGGTTGAGGAGAAAGAGATCTGCAAAAGTACTAGGCGCTAAATAAGAAAATCTTACCCAAAAATACCAACTTCATGTTCGCGCAGTTATGTATACTTTTACAATTCTGAAATCTTACGTAGTAAAAACTAATTATACAGTGGCATTTCGAAGGGTATAAACTAATTGAACATGACAAAAGTAATTTATACAGAAATCGGCCGTTTAATTAATTATTGTACATAAAAATGAAATTGAGAATAAAATTTTGGCAATAATAAAGGCAATCGTGACTCAATAAGGTAGAGTCAGACTGTAAAAGCGATAGTTGTGGGTTCAAATCTCCACTTTTAGGAACAAATTATTTTCATATCCCAGTTCTGGTAGGGCAACAAGCATGGTTCCTTTCCAGTACGCAACATGCATTTGCACGTTTTCCCGAATGGGGATCGAACCTACGATCATCGTTTTGTTGTTAAACGGCTTTAAAGACTCTGTTTGTATAAAAACAATATTTTAAATTTCATTTTTAAATATATAAGAAATAGTATTTTTACCCAGAAATGTAAATGTAGCTTCATAACCGTGTATTATGGTGGTTTAACTCAATAATATTAAATTAGGTCCACGTTACTTAGTTATTTAGTTAGTTAGTGTTAACTCAAGTAACATTTTTTCTAATTTTCTCCACATGTATTTTTAATGATTACTTAATTATATTCTTAATATGGAAATTGATTGGCGTCGTAGCATAGCGGCACAGTTGTGGATTCGATTCCCAAGCAAGAGAAAAACACCAGAAAAGATGTGTACTAAATTGTACTAACAAAAAATTTGCCCGCAAAATTGCAAAAACAAACGCAGGAAACTGGAGTGTCTTGGCGCTAGTTTTCTCTGCCTATCCCACTAAGTGTGGCATAAACGTGATGTGTTTAGATTTGCCTCTACGAAGCAAACTGTTTTATAATAATAATTTAAGCTGATATTGTAGCCAAAATCTTTGCACAAGTTGTAGCCTATGCGTTAATTTGATGGAAAAGCAATGCTTTTGTAAATTTTTATCGAAATCCTTTAAAAAATCCTATCTAAATCTCTTAGTTTTTGGGTGAAAACGCACAAACATGCAAACATGCAACATGCAACAACAAAGGGATTTTTTATATAATTTTAAATTTTGCGGAATTTGAACTTGCGATCTTTTGGATAAAAAGCCTATTTTATGAAATCGATTGCTTTGGTAATCAACTTACGAATCTGTTCCATAGGGAATTTTTTATTTCATTCTTTTTATTTGAAGCCGCCGTGGCGCAGTGGAACAAGCGTGTTAGTATAGACGTGATGGTCCTGGTTTCGATCTCTACTCGGGGGAATGATTTGTTATATATTAATATTTTAATTATTTGTAACACGCAACACTTGTCACTGTTGTAACAAGGCAAACCGCGGCGTTGAGTTCCGCCGCTCACTAAACTAGGCTCCATCTGCCTTGCCTGCTATAGGCGAGATAGAGCGTGAAGCTTGTAAATATTTATATATATTATATTTTTTTATATTTTTAATATAGTATTGCTCTCTATCTAATCTGTCTCTAATTTTATCTATACTAATATAATAAAGCGGAAGAGTTTGTTTGTTTGTTTGTTTGAACGCTAAGATCTCTGGATCTACTGGTCCGATTTACTATATTTTTGTTTTGTATGAAAGCTGCATTCTTCAGAAGTGCTATAGGCTATATAACATTACATTACAAATATGTACTAATAAATTAAAATACTTTCTAATTTGACATGCAATTTATTCTGCCATGTTAATAACAACCGTCGTTGCTAAGCAACGGTTTGCAAACTTTCTTGGTTGTTTTAAGACAATATCACCCAAAATGAACTTATATTTTGATATTCATCCTTATAAACATAAATATATTATATAATATTTAATAAATATTCTTATAGTTCAAGCAGGCGTAGCCGCGTCCGGGTCCGCTAGTCTTTAATATAACTACGCGAATGTAAGAAACGTTCGTGAAAGAAAACAAAAATATAATATTTTAATGTTTATTTCAAACAAAATATTCGAGGTCGCCGCAAATTTTCCAAATATTTTATACCTCACTAGGCCTAACGGCGCTGCTGCTGCTTAGAGGAATGTACAGGAATACAGCTTTCGGATCCGTAGGGAATTTCAGAATATGGATCTCTTTGAGCTTGGCCTTTGATGGACGTCCTTTGTTTCCTGAAAACATCAAATCCCATAATAGTCTTATTCATTTAAAATAATTTGTTAAGCGTCACGCATTTCCGCGAGTGAGCCGAGTTTTCCACGCATGACCCAATTTTGGAGACATTGCGTTGAGTGACGGAAATTAACGCCTCGCTTTGTCTTCTTTGTTTGTCGAAATGAAAATAATTTATCTCCTTGTATAACTATCGCAAGCAAATATGCGATACTTATTGGCAAAAGCATCACTATGACGTTAACTAATAATTTTAAACGTGACGACTGTAGGTTCGATCCTCATCCTCGGGGGAATGAAATATTTATTATTTTCTTTTCCTCGCTCAGCTAGCAACGAGGCAAAGGCGGCTTCGATGCTGAAAAAAAAAATGTTTTCGTTACATAAATTATATTCATTGTTATTCATATAATAAATTAATTATACCTGCAAGCCGATCGCGTGAGTTTGTAGGTCTCCCTGACTTATAACCTTCATGGTAAGGAAAGTCGCTGTCGACATATATATCATCGCCCAGGCCCAGTTGCACATACTCGTAATTATGTCTCCCTCTTCTCCGATTACCCTGTCTAAGATTTTCAGGAGTGTCGTCACTTCCAAATTGATTATTTTGGGGATTTTCAGCATCTTTTTCGTTATTTGAACTTTGTGACTGGGAGAATTGTAGAAAAGCGATGGCAATGACTGTAATTAAACTATGTATTATGCTGTATCCCGATTACATTGTAGTTGGGCACTTTGCCCCTAAATCTCGAGATGAGTGGCGGCACTCAACGCCGCGGTTCCTTCTATTACCAAAACGAGAAAGGTAAAATGTGTGTTCGTAGCCGTTGAAGCGCAAAAGTGGGACGCCCGCTTGAACCACTGATGATAATTTAATTTTTATTTCTTCGGTCTGGTGTCCAGGCAAAGTTAGACGTTGAGTCCCGCCACTCACACGCAATGCGTCCAGAATTTAGGGAACGGAAGACCTTAACGCTAGGTTCCCTCTCCCTATCCTGCTGTGTGTGAAATACAGCGTGAAGCTGGTTTTGATAGAATTAACTCTGGTAATTTCACGTCGAACTCCGCTCCTTAATTATGCCTCTTATTTCACGTATACCTTCATACGTGTACGTTCATACGTGCTCACGTATGTGGAAGTTATTGGCAGTGGGTGACGAGAAAGAGATCTTCAAAAACACCAGGCGCTTTTAACTCTCTTGCTTGAAGTAAAGCTAAATAAGAAAATCTTACCCAAAAATACCAACTTCATGTTCGCGCAGTTATGTATACTTTTACAATTCTGAAATGTTCCGTAGTAAAAACTAATTATACAGTGGCGTTTCAAAGGGTATAAACTAATTGAACATGACAAAAGTAATTTATACAGAAATCGGCCGTTTAATTAATTATTGTACATAAAAATGAAATTGAGAATAAAATTTTGGTAATAATAAAGGCAATCGTGACTCAGTAAGGTAGAGTCAGACTGTAAAAGCGATAGTTGTGGGTTCAAATCTCCACTTTTAGGAACAAATTATTTTCATATCCCAGTTCTGGTAGGGCAACAAGCATGGTTCCTTTCCAGTACGCAACATGCATTTTTTCAAATTCAAACGGCAAAATGGAATATTTAATACTATGTAGATATATATATATTTATGATATTAACACATAGCAAAGTAGGCAGTGAGAACTTGGGAGTCTATTATTAAGACACTACGTTTCACATCCATATCGTCGAGGCGTCACAGGCATTGTGTGTTGAATGGAACTCAACGCTGCATTATGCCTCGTTGCCAGAGCGAGGAAATAAAAATATTTCATTACCCCGAGTGAGAATCGATCCCACACCCGTTGCACGCTTGTATCATTCAATATATCAGTTAATATATCAGTGTAAAGTATGTTCATTCTATTAGAAAAGTAGACCTGGCTTAGGATCCTAATTCCACGAGACTGGTTACTCATGAATTAAATAAAAATAAAATAAATTAAATTGAAAAACTGGTTACTTACATTTAAACATTTGCGTTTTTACGCCTTCGGCATGACCACTGATGACTCTCTGCTTACCCTTGTTTATGAAAGATATAGTGTGAAGATGGGCATCTCGTTTGTCTTGAGTTAAAAATTAACGAAATGGAGCGGGGGAAAAAATAAATATTGTATATTTTAGTGCTTATGGTGTTATTCATATGGTATAAATAAATATATGTTTTTCAGTATGTATTTATTGCATTATTTATTGAAAGAAATATTGGAGGCCGTCGTGATCCAGGGGCACAAAGATGTGACTGTAGTCAACGGTAGTCTATAGGTAGTACTTCAGTCCCTGTTTTAGCGATTTTCAGTGGTTCAGGAGATATTCGGAAATTTGATAATACAGTCCCACTGTTGGGTCTTCGGTTGTGTTTTTTCCTCAAAATAACTCAGAAATAGGCGTTTTATATCACATAATATATTATAACTATCGGTGTATACATCTTGGTAATAACATCAATATAAAATTAGTTTTTTTTTAAGAAATAATTTCCATAACTAATGATACATGTGTTAAATAATCTCTGAAAGTTTCATAAGGTTACGTTAATAGCAACTTGTTAAAAAATGCACTTGAATGGTGAAACAGTAAATAATTGTTATTCTCATTATGAGATTTATAATTGACTATTTTTAAATAGATTTCTTTAGTAGTTATTTATCGAAGTGATTGCATTTTAACTATAGTCAAACAATGTTTGTAGAGTACAGATATTATGACATTATAAAGTTATCCTAGCACAGATGTTAAATTTCAGAGGTTGTACAAGTAATATTAGGAGTTGGAAAAAAAAACGCTGTATTTAGATATTTAAACGTGAAAATAATAAATGTGAAAAGCTGACACCTTTTGATTTTTATGTTATCTGCCTATGTAAATTAATATATTTTTTTAATCTGAAACTATTATTCGTTTCTTAAGTTCTTCTTTTTAATATAAAACAAGGAAAACAGTGATATACACTTGTATTTTGTATTTATTTCACTATTGTTGTTAATCTACCGAGTTTTGTATTAAAAGTATACAGAGTACTAAGATGGTATAATGAAGTCTATAACTTTGCCAATGCCATGTGCGACAGCTTCTCTGCCAACGAACCAAATTCCACGTGCTAAACCTCCTAAAAATCCCCTTTTTTCGAAAGCTTGCTGTTTTTTCTTGAAACTCCATTGGTTTTCTTCAAGTTGATTCCTTATTTTTTCATAACTCTCATATTTAACGGAATTCTTACTTTTTTTATTGGAACTGCGAATACTTTTAAAAAGCTCAACTCCTGACTCGCTATCAGATATGTCTTTTGATTCTGGAAAATTATGAAATCTTTCTTCGTTTTCATAACTTCTCAACTTTACGCTCTCATCATTATATAATTCATCGTCTTGGTCTTGTAAGTTCCAGGCTATGCTTTTCTGTAATTTTTCTGGTGGATTTCGAATATCTTCATTTACACTTTCGTCTTCTGTACTTTGAAAATTATACATTCTTTCTAGATAACTTCGGTAAGCCTTAGGATTAACAAACCGTAAGTTCTCCCCACGTTCTGATGTAGCTATAGCTTTTTTATGAAGACAAACGATACCTCCGCTTATATCTGGATGACATTCGGTATTAATAGATAATTGTACTGAATTTTGAGTGACCAAAGCTAGAACTATTATCAACTTACACAAATATAAAAGCATTATTACGAAATATACTAAAATTGTATATATTTTAACTTTTTTTTAAGAAGCTTATCTTAGGAAATTTCAAATGAATTTAATACTACAAAATTTTAAAAAAGTTTATAAATGCTTACTGATTAGGGCTAACTTCATTATAAAGTGTGGAATTGAGCGTGCGTGAAGTTATTAAAAAATGTTGTGTTACTACGAAAATGATTGATTTTTCGTTAGTTTTTTACTTATTGTTAGATTTGTTGAGATCCAAGGGCTGCAAATCAATTATTTAAAACGTGAAATGTATTTCCGCTAAGCTATCGCCCTCAACGTTAGAGAATCTTTAATGACTTTAGCATATAAAAAATAAACAATTGTTATATTTATTAGAATTATGTAATGTATGATAAAATATTTATATTCTGTTCAGTTCTTTGATTATGTTGTTTTGAACATGCCGAAAGATTGGAGCTCAAATTATTTCTTGGTGACACCTAAGTCGAACGTAGCGTGACGTAAGCTTTATTCGCGTTGCAGAAAGAAATATTAATAAAGTTAAAGAAATATATAATACAATGTTTTTTTTCATATATTAAGACAAAACTTATGATATAGTATAACCCTTATACTTGAAATATTAAATAATATTGGATTAGATAAGAAAAATATCCGCATTATACAAAAGAGGCCAAGGAAAAGAATTTGATGATATCAACTTTAAGAGGGTTGAAATCGAGGGGCGATACAATCGCCCATTCTTTTTATAATCTGCTGCCGCATGATCAAGACTTTCGAAGACTTTTGAACGCAGAGATCGATTTGCAAGAAATCGTTTCGAATTAAATTAACGAAAACAGTGTTGAGGCGAGAGTAAAGCTTTAGGTTTAGTAGCAAAAATTTCAAAAAGTATTGGCATATCAAAATAAATTCTTAGTAAATCTCTCGAACTTTTGTTTCATCCCTCCGTTAGATGTATGCAGTTTTACCCCATACCACTTTAAAATATTTTATAATTAATCTGGCTATAAATACTGTTTAAGTTAAAAATAAACAAAATATTACTTCCGATTATCGAATCAGCAATCGTCAGTGTTGGCTGCACAATCTTCCGAATGCTATAACAAACACTGTCTCAAGACCTCATAAATTCAAGTCAAATTTTAAGTTTAAGTACCTTTTGTATGTTTATTTTTAAGACATTTTTTAGCGTAAGTACATAGAAATTCTTTTTTCCCTACAAGGGCTCTTTTACTCCCTGCCTTGATATTGTTTATGTTATTGCTTAAACAATTTAAGCGTTTAAAATATTACCTTTATTAAAAATTTCAATACTAATAAATTATTGATTAAAACACGCCTTGTGTCCCTGCGCCACGAGGGCCTCAATATTGAACTAATAAAGAGAATTGAACGTAGAAATGAACATGTTCTTTAAATTATACATATAGTATCTTTGCAGTTGCAAAAGAATTAGTGAGTGAGAATACTGCCTTCTTCTAAATTTAAGGTACTTTTTTGTATGGAAGGATAGAAAAGATAAATATATACATTTCTTATTTTGTAATTATTGTAATATATTTGTAGTAATATCAAATGGATAATTTAGTTTTTTTCTATAAGTTTGCCAATGCCAGCCTTTAATGCTGTTCTACCAACAACGTTTAATAAATCTTCTTCAAATTCGTTTCTTTTATTAGGTTTCATAAAATTCCATTGATTCTTCTCAAGTCGGCTCCTTATATTTTCATAACTCTCATATTTAACTGAGTCTTTATTTTTTGTGTGGATATCGCGAAGATATTTAAAAGGCTGAAATTCTGATTGACTATCAGAAATGTCTGTTGATTGGGGAAAATTACGTTGGCTTTCAGGAATTTTATAGCTTACGTTTTCTTCATCTTCGTCAGATTTATCCACTGCGAATGACACATCCCTTCGGTTTTCGGAACTTTTAAATCTGACGCTCTTGTGATTATGAAATTTATCGTCTTGGTCTTGAAAATTGCGAAAATATTTAGCTCTTAATTCGTCTAAGGTCTTAAAATTATTATTTGCTTCTGGTACATTCCGATTACCTTCACTTCCGTTTTCTTCTGTACTTAAAGAATCATGCGTCTTTTCTGGAAATTTTCGAAAAGCCTTAGAATTACCAAAATGTAAATTCTCCCCACTTTCAGATATTCCTCTAGTTTTTTTGTATTCGGAATTGATAAGTTGTGGTGACTTTTGAACGGCCAGGGTTAGAACTATCAACAAAATGCAGAAATATAAATGTTTATAATTAAACTCGTATTTCTATGAAGCTTCCATATAACTTATAAATATAATTAAAAACTTATAGCAATAAAAAAGGACTTCGCGCAGTATAATCCGTGAAAAGCATACGACATTTAATTTTTGGGCTAAATATCAGGATGACCTGCCAAAATAGGCACGTCTGGAAATGCTGCTCCAGACCCTAGGCTATTACCATACAAAAATCTATTTCCTGTCCTGTTTGCCGTGTAGTTTCTGCGTGATTGGAGAACAAACGAATATTGTTTTTTTTTATCTTTCATGTATAAAATTGACATGTCTATCCTTTTATTCTATATAGAGATTAGATTTTTTTATTTAATATATGTCGTAAGTACATCATAACTCTGAAATGAATTCTTTAAAATTAATTGTTGTAATATTAAATCAGAAATTATATACTTAAGCACTCACCAACTATTGTTAAAAATATAACCATTTTTATGGCCATTTTATATGCTTAATATTTTTAATTAATGTGCGTGGCGATTTTGAAGAACTATTCATTTTCTGAATTACTGAAAGAGTTCTCAGCATAAAATTAGTTAAATTTTAAATTAGCTAATCCAAGTGTTGCTAAGAATTAATTACTAGAAACATTGTGAAATACATACACGTGATAGGAACTATAAAATATTCATAAACTTATAAGATTTATACTATTTAGGAAACTTAACTTAAACTTAATAAAGCTTCACGCGGTATCCTTAGCGAGATAGTCAGAGACAACGGAGCGTCAAACTCTACATACCTCTTTTGCCTCGTCGACTGTCATCATACATGTCCTCCGGGGGGTCGTCAAGCTTTTTACGTGACCTTCCCCCGTATCGCTGATACTGCGTTTTCGACGATCAACCGAGGTCTCCCCCTACCTCTTTTATCGTTCACTTTTCCATCATAAATCTTTTTAGCCATTCTTTCATCACTCATTCGTTCCAAGTTCCCAACCCAGCTGATCACGTTCTTTCTCATTCTCACCGTGACATCCTCGCTAGTAGTAATCTCGTTAGTATCTCGCTAATAAAAAGATACATAGTCGCCATTCTATGTATCTTTTTATTGCGGATTCGATCAGCTAAGCTGACTATGCGTATCTTACTCCATATCGCACCTCCACGATATTCATCTTTCTTTTATTGTTCTGAAATACCTTCGTTTCGCTGCCGTATAACAGTACCAACAGTGCATTGTGTTCAGCCAAAGATACTTCTATACTGACGTTTCGCCATCTTGTCAATGCAGCTAAGGCGCCGTTAACCCTGTTACCAGCAGCAATACATCTTTCCGCAATCAACTCGTATCTTCCAACTCTACTGAACATACTTCCCAAATATACAACTTCGTTCACTTGTTTTTATATCTTACCATTTACACTGATCTTGCATTCCGTCCTTTCTTTATTTCTTTCAAATACCAGAACTTTTACCTTATTAACATTCAGGCTTAGATCATTATTTTTATATCCTTCTTTCATAATGGTAACTAATAACTGCAACTCGCCATCTAATTATCCTGCGACTCGCACTCTGATGAGGTTTTTAGAAAACAATAAAATATATTTAAGACTTTGGAAAATAATTTTTTTTTATCTCCAAGCAGCTCATTAATCGGCTATTCGCTTAACATAAAAAAATAAACTATATTGCAGAAAAATTAGAAGGTTAAGTTTTAACTTTAAGGGACTGCTGCTTTAAAAAGAAAATTCATAATTCTAGCATAACATTAACGTCTTAAAACTAATTGTTTATTACGTCACAGCTCTAGGGAATATTTTCAAACAAATTTACAGCTTATACGAGAGGATAATATATATTGAAATCAGTTTTAGTTGCATTTCCTAAAATTAAAAACGTACGAAATTACGGAAGAATAAAATGTGGTAAACTTTGTGGCACGCAATTCGACTTTAGAACCGGACTTGGCACGAGGTAAGAGACAACAAGACGTTTCTCTTTGTTTTATTAATTTTGAAAAAGCTTTTGATAGAGTACAAAGAATAAAGTACAAAGAAAGAAAAGAAAGAAGAAAAAAAGATTTGTACATTATACAAATCGTCGTTAAGAGAGTAGTTCGATAGGTCTATGTTGTTTCGCTTATTCTCTACATCATCTACTCCGAAAAGATCATAGCCAAGACTCTCGAAGACTATCAAAAGTAAAATGATGAACAACTTGAGGTAAACCGTAAGGATTAAAGCCGCTTATAGTTCCTTCGGGAAAATAACTTACTATGCAACAAAAACTTCTCCAATCTGGCCTATTTTTCTATAGGAATGTAAAAAAGAGCATGTATATATACGGTTAGATTTCTTAGACTCATTTGACCTCTAATGCGGGAGTAATGCGTCAGGTTGACCAAAACCCCAAGCTTTTATAATCCGTCAAACTACTTAAATTTGCAAATTTGGGACATGTTTGCAGAGTTACTCTTGGAAATCATAAGATGGAAACAGTGGCGTACTAGCATAATTCGGGCCCGGGGTAAAATAATTTACAGCGCCCCCCAGGCGATTACTATATAATTTCATATGTATGTTGAAATCATTTTGCGGACTATTTGGCGCCCCATTATGAGCGCCTGGGACATGATGCCCCCCCCTTGCCCGCCCCCTCACTACGCCACTAGACGGAAGTTTTAAAAAAAAAACATAACATATATAGAAATGAAAAGCCCCGTAAATATACTTTATCTTGTATTAATATTTTTAAAAGAATATTATATATGTGAAGTTGATTGCTAACCATCTCTGCTTGGAGGTGAGCCTAAGAAGATAAAGAAACTTAAAACAAATACAAATGCATGATGATTTTTTTACGCTATCATTCAAATTTTGCTACTACAATGAATTGAATTCAACGAAGGCGGGGCCACGAGTAAAATTTAGAAAAAGTTTGCTTTCTACCTAGAAAGCAAACTTATATAACACATTCCAAAAGCGAACAAATATACTAAATACAACACAATAAATATACAGTTAAAGAAAATTAAATATATACATATTTTATTTTTAATTTATTGTATTAGTTTTGTAGTAGTATCAAATTAGATCATTAGTTAAAAATTTTGTCTATAAGCTGGCCAACGCCAAGTTCAATTGCTATCTGGCCAACACCCCTTGCTAAAGCTCCTAAAAACCTTTTTTCTGTTTTAAGTGGCAACATATGCCATTTGCTTTTGTCAAGTTGATCCCTTATATGTTCATAACTGTCATATTTAACTGAGTTTCTATTTTTATTGAGGGAATTCCGAAGAATATATAAAGCCTCAGATTTTGATTTGCTGTCAGATGTTTCTGAAAAATCGGAAAAAAGACTGAGGCTTTGAGGACTATAGCTTTCGTCTTCTTCATTCTCATCTGAAATCCTTCGGTTTTCGGAACTATCTAACTCTCTGCCGTCATTATAAAGTTCATAATTTTGATCTTGAAAATTCCGAAGATATTCAGTTCTTACTTCTCCAATGGTTTGCGAATTATCATTTTTTTCTGGAAAATTTTGAATACCTTCATAATTGACGGCAATGACGTCTTCTGTACTTAAAAATTCATGCGTCCTTTCTGGATTGTTTAAAAAAGCTTTACGATTACTAAAACGTAAATTATCCCTGCTCTCAGATTTGTCCATAGCTTCTTTACGAGGACAAATGATACCTCTACTAATATCTGGATGACATTCCGGATTAACAGACTCTTGTAGTGAATTTTGAGTGACCAAAACTAAAACTGTTGGCAAAGAAAATATTAATATTATAAAATATACTGAAATTGTACAGGATATTATATATTCGTCTACACTGACGCTTTTATTAAGATCAGCATCTTTTAAAATGCGTCTAAGTAGATTAATATAATTTAAGCCTCATTTTTTGACTTTAACGTTATATGAAAATTGTATGTAAAAATGAAAGGAATAGATTATAGTTATATTTTTGTGTTAAATAACCTTTGAAATTGAAATGCTTACCGATTATTCCTATTGGTATATCCATTTTTATGAGAATTTAGTTTATGTTCTTTAGTATTTTTAATTAATATGTAAAAGTAGTGAGGAATTATTCGAATAATTTACTGAAATGTTCAATTATAATTCATTCATTGCCTATATGTCGAATTAACTTATCCAAGCGACACCACAAAATTCATTAATTAAAACATTACAACAAATATAAGTACGTACATATAATAGGAAAGAGAAAAAAAAGTGTTTATAAGGTTTAGATTATAAGGCATAAAAGATTTAAAAAAAAAAGTATTAGATGTTTAATATTTTTTCAATCAAGTTACCTTCTTAGTATTTTAATAACCATTTTATTTACTTATATTTTTGAGATATTTCATTGGAAAATGTTTAGAACGTAGTGGGATTCGAACCCACGCTTTTTGGAAACCTTCCAAGCATTAATTACTACTAGGCCATACGTTCTCATCAAGCTACATCGATGTGTGTATCTCTATCTCACTTTAAAAACGTAAAAAATGTATTTATGAAGTTTAGAATTTTAGTTGATGTAAGTAAAAATAAATAAATAGCTATTAAGAAAATGTGTAATATTTCCTAATTTTGGTATACCATTTTAAATATGATAAAGAACCAATAGCTAGTTTCCAGTATTTATTTATTTTTTTCTATTGAATGTCATGACAGACAGTTCCTTCAAATTTTATATTATTCTAATTCATTTGTTACCACGCCACATCGAAATAATAGTCCATTTGGTATACTTATGTAGGCAAGGTGCATTTCTAGTAAAAAAAATTCTGTATCGCACACAGTAACTTTATTTAAAAATAATTATAATTAAATGCACCTATATAAATAAATCAAATCAGCTTCACGCTGTATCCCGCAAGCAGGGTAGTCAGAGGGAACCTAGTGTTAATACACTCCGTTCTCGACTTTCTGCCGAATTCTGGAGGCATTGCGTGTTGAGTGGCAGAACTCAACGCCGCGCTTTGCCTCGACGCCAGAGCAAAGAAATGGAAATATAAACGTAAATAAATATTTAATTTCCTCGAGTGGGGATCGAACCCACAACCGTCACGTTACAGTCACACTCTTGTGCTGCTGTGCCACGACGGCCTTAAATGTACCTTTGTGTATATATTATTTTATTATTTATGTAAAGTATATTATTTATATAAAAAAATAGGAATATAATTTTTTATTTTGTTTTATTTTCATAGCAATATGAATTTCAAAAATAAAGTACTAAAGTAAAACACTGAAAAAGCAACCGATATCGCCTACCTAACCTTTCTTTATAAGCTCGCCGATGCCTAAGCTGAGAACATTACTGCCAATAAACCACAAAAAAGGTGCTAATATTCTTTTCTCCATTTTAGTTCCGGGCTCCAAATTAGGCCGGAGTCGCATGAGATTCCATTTATCCTTCTCAAGTTTATTTTTTATACTTTCATAACTGTTATATTTAATTGAGTCTGGATTTTCTTTGTGGGATTTCCGAAGATGTTCAATATCCTCAAATTCTGATAGATCTGTTGATTCGGAGAAATTACGTAAGTGTTCAGGTCTTTTATAGCTCACATCTTCATCCTCAGATTTATCCACCGCTATTGAAATATCTCTTCGGTTTTCGGAACTTTCAGACTTTACGCTCACTTTATAAAATTCATCGTCTTGATTATCAAAATTTCGAAGGTATTCAGTTTTTACTTTGTCTATGGTTTTCGAATTGTCCAATTTTTCTGGTATCTTTCTAATACCTTCATAACTGTGAATTACACTTGCGTCTTCTGTACTTGAAGAAACATTCGTCCTTTCTAAATAGCTTCGAGGAACATTAGGATTACGAAAACGTAACTTCTCCTCACTTTCAGAACTGCTCGTAGCTTCATTATTAATAGCAATTTCAATTGAGTTCTGAAGGATTGTAGCTAAAACTGTCAACAAATATTTCATAGTTATATATTAATACAATAACAAGTTATTTTAACAAAATTATATACATACTTGTATTATTTAATTGAAATATAATTTTAAAGGTGAACCTTTATACATAATATAAAATTCTTACCAATTATTATTAATGCTATGACCATTTTAGAAAATTATTTTCTAAGTATTTTTAATGTTTAAAGTTTGGTTACTAGCAATTTAGTCTTTGGGTGAACACTGAAAGAATATTTTATTGATATTGATTATTATTTGTTTATTGCTGAACGTTAAATCGATTCAAATGAAATTCAAATTATGCATGAATTATGTAAATTATTATGAGCTGTTAATTGAAACTTTAAAGTTACATGTTATTAATGCTATGCGTGAAGGAGGCTGGATATTTCTTACATTGTTAACTAACTCAGCGCTCAGTTTTGTCTACATTTTTTTGTGTAAATTAGTTTATTATGCATAATACGAGTATACTATACTAGCGGCCCGCTCGCGGTTACACCCGCGTGAACTATGTTATTATTAATTTCTGTCTCCATGACTACGTCCTAGTGACGTCTATGCAAAATTTGTTACTCCTAGAATTTGTAGTAACGAAGTTTCATACAAACTTTCAACCCCAAAAACAACCCCTTAGAAGTCGAATATTGCAAATTCCCGTTTTAGCGAGCACCTACGTCCTATAAGTAACTTCTATGCAAAATTTCAGATTCCTAGCACATGTAGTTTCTGAGATTTCATGATGAATGAGTGACCTTTCGATTTTATATATTTTTATTATTATATTATATATAGATATATATATATTGATATAACTGGATTCTTGAAGAAACTGGAAAACGCCTTTACTGCTGATATATCGCTAGTATTTTTTGCCTTAAAAAAGCTGTTAACATAGCCGCTGTAAATATCGCTTTATAATAATGGAAAAATTCAAAAGTCTAGTTTAACGGTAACATTTTATAAGTTGTATTCGATTTAAGGTGCTGCGAAAATGTTAACATTAGACGAAAAATGTTAAAAAAAGAGTGAAAAAATCATTGATATTGTTATGTTATCTTAGATTTTCTTTTATTAGTAAATTTTCTTTACTATGAATCTTAAAAATTGCTTAGTACCCAAACGCTTATAATTATTAATTGCAATTTTGTTCTCGTTGGCAAAAGTATATAAGAAAAAGAAATTAGTCGAAACTAGAATTTTAAATTTCACACAGCAGGTATTTATTTAGAAGATTTGGAATGGATTGAGAGTAAAAGCAAGAGTTGTAAGTTTCTGTGTTTATTTTACACTTTGGCAGTGATGGCATGAGATTCACTTATTTACAAAGAGAGTTACGTTGAGACCTTTGTAGAAATCCATTGAGCAATCGGTTTCCATTGGAACAACTGTTTGGCAATATCCACTGTTAATGTGAACATTGCCAATGCCAGTTGTTAAGTTTGGAGGTTTCCTTGACTTCAGGGACGAGGTAACTCCCAAACGAGTACATCACTATTTAGTGATGTGCCAGGTCAAGTTGATTTACCAAGCGTGGATGCCGTGGAGGCCGAGACCTCCGAGACCGAGAGCGTAAGGGGCGGCATAGGGGAGGGCACCAGCGTAGGCCAATGGAGCGATGGGGAGGACACCACGGGCGGCGGCGGCGGCTCCATCGATAGCGGCGACCTGAGATTGAGCAGCAGCTACGAGGTTTTGGGAGGCGGCGACCGATCCCCAGTATGCGTTTTCGTGGATGTTACGGTTGTTCTCAGCGACTTGGCGGACTGCTTCAGTGTTGGCTTGGATGACGGCTTCGGCGGCGCGGGCCTGGCCTTCGCCGAGGGCGCGGATGGAGTCGCGGGCGGCTACATTGGCGTCGATGACGGCGGCTTGCACGTCACCAGCGTTGGCGCCTAAGACCAGGGGGGAGATGATGGCGCTAGCCGAAGCATAGCCGAGGATGGCGACGAAAGCGATCTGTTGACAAATAGAATTAATTATTACTTGTGATTATGATTATTGTTGATAATTGTTTTTTTAGTTCCTAAATAGGCGAATATGTGTAGAAGAGTAGAGAAATGATCAAATCTATTTGGTTAACTCGTAATATACGACAAAAAGTCTAAACAATTAAATACTGTCAATAACATTAGTACTGACCTTGCCTCAGCAAAACTATATTTGTAACAAGCCTTATGAAACACTCCTAACATAGTTACATATCCTTTCAATTTAAAACGCATTTTGAATACAAATTATGTACTCAATTTGTATTGTATATAGATATTTTATAATAGTTCTCGAAATACTTGGTATTGGTGTTATTTTTCCAATTTTTCCCACATATATCGGGATTGACACAGAAAAAAATTGTGTTAAGACATTCCGTTTTTATGTTTATTACTTTTTTTTAATAAATATTCGGTTAACATTATATTTAAGTAGTTAAATATCTGCTTGCTTTTTTTTTTCGTCCAATAAAAAAAAATATTTGTATCATATTTCATATCTAATTCTTAATCTTTGTCGTTACCCTTGACCACTAAGCAGTGGTATGCAAAACGCGTAAGACCCAACCACGTATAAAGAACCCAAATGGATAATCTATTATATGCTTTTCAACTTTATCCCTTTACAATAAGACCGGATTTGGCTTATATTAGTTTGTGGTTAGGAAAGTAAATGCGTGACATAGACGAGCGTAGTAATTGTGATTTTTGAGAATACCTGTCAATTACATTATGTAATTTTTAACATATTTACACGGTTTTAAAATGATTTGCTATGGATTTCTTCACTTAGGCATGGTATGTAGGTTCGAATTTTGTACAGTTGAAAATAGATATTTGGGTAAAAATGTTAGTTAACTTGATTTTAAAAGTGGATTTTAAAAATGGATTTCCAATGGATGTATGTACGTTTACTCGTAGATCTTTCAAACCACGGAATAGATTTTAATTCGGTTTTCACTAATAGGAAGAGTGATTAAAGTAGAAAGTTTATATATCTAATAGGTATGTATTAATTATTATTTCTGACTACCCCGCTATGGATACAGCGTGAAGCTAATTAATAATTGGAATAAAATTTAGTAAAATAAGTAATTTTAATAAATAGCAAAGAAGTAAATTTAAAAGTATTTTTGGTTATTGATCTGAAAAAAATACGGTTTTAAGGAATCAGGATTTAAGAGACTAAATTATACCTGTTATGTCTAAATTGATATACATTTTAAATCTATTATAACTTTAGAAGTAGAGGCTTTAGGGTTGAACTAGTTTCAATTTAGTTTGTATAATTAAGTAAAATTAATGTGGAACATTACCGATTACTAGCACTGATGGAGTGGACATCGAACCCACAACTATCGCAATTATATTCAAATGCTATTCCATTGCAGCCACGGCTGCTTCTACCCGTTAAAATGTAAATGTTAGAAATAGATAGCGTCAATAATAGCAGAATATACGAAATATATGATTTTTTTAAATATTCGTTACCTTTGTATTACCGCGGTTTTTCTTAAGAATAATGTGAGATCTTGAAATTTATATTATTTAGACAGATAAAATTAAAAAAAAATAAGAGGATAAATATATAAAATAATAAAACAAAAAGTAATGATGGTATAAAAATCAGTGCAAAAATGGCATATCCCGTATTTTGTTTAAATATTTTTATAATTTAAAACTACTTTTTTTTTTCAAAATAACTTTTTTTATTAAAAATAAACTATTTTAAAAAAAGTCTGGAAATACACTCGTATTAAATTCAATGTTTAAAATTGTTGTTTTCTGACTTTGGCACTGATTTTTTTTATATTTAACCATTATCACTTTTAATGATAAGTGTTATCACTGATAAGGTGTTCTTACCAGAAATCTCATCTTGCACTTCTTGTTAGACTGCTGGTGAGCTACTGAATGCTGTCCTCCTGCCAACCACGTCTTTTATACTGGTTGCCATTGAAAGTACACTGTACGTGTATGTATGTACATACTTGTTATTATTGTTATTATTAATACATAAACGACATTTTGTATGAAATGTCAGTGTCATGTGTAATTTTTTTTTTGTAGTTTTGTTTTTTTTTTTATTTCTTCATTTCACTTTTTTTTGTCGCTAAGGCGTCGAGTCGGTTGGTTGTGGCTTAATTTTTTTAAAGTTTCTTTTTAGTTTTGTTGTCGGATCTTAATCGTTTTTTTTTGTTTCATATAATTAATCGAAAATAAATTAATTTAATCTAGTCTATTGAATAAATTTTGTAGGTGCTTTAAGTTAAATGTAGTTTCGATTAATATAAATTACCAACAATTTAAGTTATTAGCATATTTTGATACATAAATTATAGTTTTTAAATACTTTTGCTATATTTTGATTTATTTATTCATTGTTACTTTCATACTTTGTCCTTCATAAAATAGGGTAGGCGGATTGAACTTAGTGTTAAGACACTCAGTTCCCCTTTGGGACATGCGGAACTCAACGCCGGCCTTTGTCTTACTGCCAAAGCAAGAAAATATAATTTATTCCCTAAATGAGAATCAAACCAATAACTGTCATTTTTACAGACGGCCTCATCGATTCTATTAAGAATTAAGCTTTGTTCAGTTTTATGGACTTTGGTTTCGAATATTTTAAAACATATTTTAAAACATGTTAAAACATGCTGTATATGTTGCATATAATATAGTGAACACTCTTAAACCTGTCAGATTTAATTATTTCATCGGTTATAAAAATATTTATATATTTCGTTTTATTTTATAAGTGGCCTTACTCGAGTAAGTATAGGCTATGTTCGAGTACTCTATATCTTAGTGCTGGTAGTGCATTTCAGATTTTTTTAAATCTTACCTTTTTCATATGAAACGGGCTTAGCAGGGAGGTACCAATTTGGATCTGTCGTGAATTATAATTAGGTCATTACTATAATGTCGTTCAAAGGATGAGAGGCTCGATCATCTTTCGGAGATATGTTGATTTGAATTTCGCTATTCAACATGCTATGACTCGAGTTTTTCAAGAAGAAGTGGAGAATATTGACACTGGCTTTTATTTGTCTGAAGCTAAAGCTTTTTTTTTTTCTTACAATCAGACACTTCCTAATTGCGCAATGACGGCCTAGAAATTATGTATCTCTCAAATTATGCAATGATTTTTTTTTCATACACTGTCTTATTCTAATTACTTAGAAAACTATTATTTCCTTGCTCTAATAACAAGACAATACGCGGCGTTTAGTTCCGTTACTCGATACAGAATATTTCAAAAATCATGCAGTGCTTGAGGAACGGGGTGTCTTAAAACTAAGTATCCTCTGCCTACCCTCCTATAAATGCGGAATACAGTGTGATGCTAAAAACATAAATCTAAATAAATTCCATGATATAAATCCATAACTATATCGTTAAAACTAAAAGCCTTCGTTTGACAAGTTGTAATTATGTTACAATGTGTTAAAAACGTAACACACAAATGTATTTATTACATTTTAAAGGTAAAATTAGTCTAGAATTTTAGCGGAATTGGCCTCGAAGTTTTTATTATTTTTGAAATAGTTAAATAATATTGCGTGAGGTTCTTTATTTGTGTGAAGATATTTCAAAAGTTTAATTTGTATACGCATTATAGGCAGAGAGTATTTAATGTTACGACTCTTCGTTCTTCAATGCGTTTTAAGTGGCAGAATTCAACACACCGTTTTGCATTTCCATAGTCGTGAAATACATAGTTATAATACCCCAAAGTGAAAATCGAACCTACGGCCATCGCGTTTACATTCCGTGGCTTTTAATATAGCTATTCAGGATAAAGCGTGATTCTGTAAAAAAAAACTTATTGATCTCACGCATGTGTTCTATAGTAATATATTTATTTCCGGAACTAGTACTTTATTTTTTACATTTAAATTTAAAATAGATAACGTCTTTGGTTTTAATTTTTCCCGTCTCTTATATTATAAACACTAGTAATTAATATAAGAAACTAAAAAATATTTAATATATATTATTATCAAATTAATCTAAATTGCGGCAAAAAATACACGGTTACTTCACATCTACTTGTACATATTTCATGGGCAAGCGATGTTACGTTGAACATTGAAATATATATGTAGATAATAATTATATTGATTTGACGCCAGTCATAGCGCAGGGCTCGAGACAGGGTTCGATTCCCGATGGAAAATAAAATATTTAACATTTTCATTTTATTGGTGTTCAGTTTCGCCACTCCGCAGGCAATGTCTCCAGAATTCGGCGGAAAGATAAACTAGAGGCGAAAAATGTGGAACGGAAGTGTCTCAATGTGAACGGAATGATTTAACACTAGGTTTCTTCTGCCTACCCAGCTATTACCGTGGAGATATAATTTAATGTTTGAAAATTTATTTAATCTTGACTTTCTTAAATATATAAAAAAAATCAGTATATTTACAGTGATATGTAATAATTTATTCCGGTTCTTGTTAAAAATAATAAAGCTTTCGAAATTAATGTTGACAGTGAAAGTTGAAATTTAAATTTTTAATTTAGTCGCAAATATGCCAATTCGATTTAGTTCGTTTTTTAGATTGGTCTCCAAGAACCCCTCTGCCAGAGAAGAAAATATAACACATTAGTTTGATAGTTAGGACTAAGTGTAATGTAAAATTGTTATTTTTTGCAAGAAAGAGGAGGGTTTTTATTTTATTATTTATTATTATCAACGGGTTTAACAATGGGTGTGTGCACAAAGAAAAATAAGGGTCTTCAACGCACGGGGTCTTTCACGCATTATCCCTATTGGGGTAGTCATATTGTATGGAGCCCCAAACGCTACGGTCTCGGCATACCTCTGTCTCCTCTCCTCTACTATCATCAACTCGCACATACATGCCCTCCTCGTACATACATGCCCTCCTCGTGACGGGGGCTCCCATGCTGTTTACATGCCCTTAGCCAGATATCATCGATATTATATTTTCGAGTGTCAATCGAGATCTCCCTCTGTTCTCTCTTAGCACTCACTCTCATTTCTTTGATCGTTTTTGCCATTCATTTCGGTACCAATACTTTCATTCCATTCGACATTTTAATTAAACGCCTATTAAAACTGTAGTAGGTACATATCCGTTATCCATACTTGTTTATTAGAATATGGAAATATGGTAAGCCACTCCAATAAATACCATTTAAGTATAAAATTAAAAGTAAAAAAAAACTAATAATTCCAAGTTTACCTAGAAATAGCAAGTCAACTAGCTGCCTAGTGACATATATGAATTATAATCTACGAGTATAACTACCTTCTCATATTGTAAAATTAATAACTGCTTACCGATAGACAAATAAGGACAGTATAGAAATCCTATTACATTGTTTAATGTAAATTATAATCACGTTTCACGCTGTATCCCGTATACAGCAGGGTAGGCAGAGGGAATCAAGTGTTAGGACGCTCCGTTCCCCACTTTCAGCCAAATTCTGGAGACATTGCGTGTTGTTAAGTGCCAATAAGGTGTTAATATAAATTTAAACTGCATAATATTTGTTAAAAAAAATCAACAGTTTTTAATTGTTGTCATTTGGGTACCTATATTCCCCCCCTCAAAATTTCGTGGATACCGATATCTCAAAACCTACTTTAAGTCCTCGCTCCAGTTATAAGATAAAGCGCGACATTGATATCCGCTACTCAACAAGTAATGTCTTAAAAATGTTGTGGACAGTGGGGGTGTAGTGTCTTAACTCTATGTTTCATGTATAACCGGTTACGTATGGGATACAGAGTACAATATTTTTTTCAAATTATCAATCTTTAACGATCATAAAAAATCTGTGAATTGTTATATTATTATTTATCGCAACCGCAAATATTCCGGAAATCGAAGCGGCTACCTCCATCGCGTTAATTAATAATACATGAATATAATTTCTGCACCGCTTACAATCACAGATAACCTTGTATGTATTGACACGTATCAAATCTGTTGGTTGAGCTATCGAATTTATGAATGTTATATTCGTATATTGTAATAACATTAGATTTATTTTATTAACTTTATGAATGAATTTATGCTAGAAGTGGTCTTGGCTCAGTGGTAAAACGTCTAACTGTGAACACGACAGCTGTAGATTCGATTCCCATTCAGAAAGATTATTTATTTTCATTTTCCTTGCTCTGGTAAGAAGTGCAGCATTCAGTTCAGCCACTCTATATGTAATGCCTCGAAAATTGAGCGGTGCGTAGGTAACGGAGTGTCTTGACACTAGCTCTGCCTACCCTTGTATATACGGAATAGAGCGTAAATAAAAAAAATACTTAACTCAAGGTGTTCCAACACCTTGACTTTCCGTTTCACAGCATGATAGAGTTACACTAATTGTTTCTCAAAAAAAAGCCACCTGGATAGAAGTTATCCTTGAGCAGATGATTAAATGGCATTTATCCTTTTGATATACTTACTTATCCACTTTCGTTTCCTCATGCTATTATAGTTCACTATGAAAACTAGTACCGGACTTTATATAGAGTAATTACATACTTATTGCGTATATACGTTCGTATGTATAATATAGATAAATATATTGTTAAAATTCCGCTAGTTACACCGTCTTGTATATTAAAATGCTTTTTTAGGTCGACGAGCCGTAATAAAATCTAAGAATATGAATTTGAATCACTGAAGATAGATAAGAGTGTATTCAAAGAGTCCTTGCGGCCGAATTGTATTAAAGAAAGGTCTCCGCTCATTGAGTGTCGAGTATGTTAACCGACGAGCAAATAAAGAACATCTCGAGAGAGATGAGACGATGATGACGAGAGATAATGCCAAATTTAAACTATCATCGATGACACGGAAACGAGCTGACGAACCGACGCCGACGAAGAAATTCTTAGTGTCTCAGTTCAGCAGAGTCCGGCTTACAAAGATGACCTAAAAAGTAAAACTCTCTTCAGTTTACTACGAGTAGTACGTCCCTCCAGTTTGGGCTCGTAGAACGATAGCGTGTTTTTTTTTTCTTTTAACCATTTAGTTTATTAAAACCTTTTTGTACTATCAAACATTGAAAATAAACCTTCGAATTGAACATGTAATAATCTAATATACACGAGTACATACATGTAATTGAAAAAGAAAAAAAAACAATTATTACTCAAGGTGTTGACTGTTGAGCTGGAGTAAATAACAAATGATTTGGAAATTAGTTTCTTTTTTTTAACACTCTAGAGACCTTATTGGTGCAATAGAATAGCGTCAGGCTGCGGTCGGTCGTTGGTTCGATTCCCACTTGAAGAAATTAATTATTTTTATCCTGATCAAGACAAGGAAAAATTGGACGGAAAATCCTTTCCGTATTTTTCACCCAATTTGGAATATAATATATACAAACCGCGGACGGAACACTAGTATTGGTTTTAGCTTTACGTTGTATCCTGCGCACGCATTTTAATCTATTTTTCTCTCTAATTGATTGTTTTTTTTTATCTATTTCAGGTAAGAGTCCCTGCTGTTACGCAAGGTTTGTTTTTCTCTCTTCTTTAAATTTATTGTATGCACGAAACCGTAGGTATGTCATATTTTATTTATTTAAAACGGAGAACTATATTTTATTGACATACGCATAAAGCGCGACGTTTAACACGAAGGTTGTAGGTTCGATACCCATCATTGAATTATTAATTAATATTTTAATTCCTTCGATCTGGTACAATGACAAAGAGCGGCGTTGAGTTCCGCCACTCAACACGTAATGCCTCAAAAACTCGACGGAAAATGTGGAACGGAGTGTCTTAACACTAGAGTCCCTCTGCCTTCCCTGCTATATACAGAATACAACGAGAAGCTGAAAAAATAAATCAGATCTGTAATTTAATTATTTTGCTCCACCAGCTTTAAACCCAAAACTACATATTTTACCATATCCACGTGCCAAAAATATCAATAGAAAAAAAAAACATATGTTACTGACATAACTGACATAACTCAACTATTATACTAAACTAAATAGACTTATTTAGAGGGAATTTTTATTAATCACTTACAACGATTCCAATACATTCCGACTACATTCTGTTTATCTTAAAAGGAAAAAAGTCATATAAGAAAGCTCCTTGTCGTTTCTTGTTAAGTTTAAGCATATATTATAATGTAATTACAGTCCCTTATGGTACAGTGGTAGAGTTTTTGTAGTTTCACGCTGATCCCGCCCACACTAGTTCCCTGCTATATGCATACGACTTGGTGGAACTTAACGCCGCGCACTCCCCCGAGTGGGAATCGAACCCATGACTTATTTCATTTATAAGTAGATTGAATTAAAATGGGGCTTAGCTATACATATTACAGATAATTTAGTTTGAAAAAAAAGACACTAAAGACACACACACACATTACTGATTGTTGGTTAGACGTAGAATGAAAAAAAAAATTATAAAAAAACAAAAACCCCGACTGCATAAATCTAAAGAAAATAAACAAGCCCAATAGTTTATTAGGATTTACATTAGTTTCAGGTAAGATAGATAGATCTTATCAGGAAAAAAGAAATAATTAATTCCCCCAAATGGGTATCGAATCAACAACCACCCCTCGTTAACAGTCAGATACCATTAACACCCTAATCTACAATCTCCTAAAATATAATGTCAACCACTGGTCTATAATCACCTCATAAATATTCTTATAAACTAAGCAGTAACCACATTCAATTTTCTAAGCAATTTATCATAAATTATATATAATTTTATATCGCTTTTATATAAAGTGAGAATATTTAATATTGATTTAATTCTAACATATTGCTCGGTAATGCTGCGAGTAGGAAGCCACGCCCAGTTTGTCGTCTATTTAAATATGAAAAACTTGAGCAAGGTTTTGTCTATACATATGTAATTATGTATGGATATCTTTATTACTTACATATATAATTTTACACCGATTTTTAAAGTTATTATATTCTGAGGGTAAAAATAACAGTTTCTTATGTGGGATTTTTAACTTATCTAGTACAAAGCACAGCGTTAAGTTCCACCGCTTAACTCTCAATGTCGTAAAAATTGGGCAAAAAAGGGACCTTAATCTAGTTTCTCTTCCGTCTGTACCGCTGTCATACAAAAAGATGTGAAAAGAAAACGTTATTTTGTTGAGCAGAACATGCAAGAAGAACTGTGTATTGAGGCACTATGTTCTTCTCTTGCCACATATTTTATATGTGCTATGACACCAGTCATAGTACAGGGGCACAAGCGCGAAGTTGAGTTACGCCACAATGCCTCTTCACACTAGGTTACTCGGTTTCCTCTGCCTACCCTGCTATATGCGGGACACAGCTAAACTAAGCTAAGAAAAATGTCTAATAGTGGAGTTTAACGCTGCAGTTTGTCCTATTTTTTGCATTGAAATGACAACTTCATTTGATGCCCCCAACTGGCTTCGAACCGATAACCACAGGTTTTTTAAATCTCATTGCGCCACTATAAGTTAATATTACAAAATGTTCATTACATTTGCTCAAAATAGTATAGTAAAAGTAGTATGCATATATATAGGTATATAGAACAATTACCGCGCCCACAATCCTCGCAACGAGTTCCAAGTATTTCATCAGAAAATTTCGTTTGCGACCTTTGCATTAAGTTAAAGCGAGTTTATGTCCATTCTGATATTGATAAGTGGAATTAACTTCATTATTATACCTGTTGGTTTAATGGTTGACGTGATAATATTACTTATAAATATTTTTTACGAGGCCGTCGTAGTGCAGGGTTGATGTGACCGTAAAGCGACGGTTGTGGATTCTATTCCCATTCTCGGGATTGAAGTATATAATATTTTTGTTTCCTCGCTCTGGTAACTTATAAGCACTTGTTATAACTAAAATCCAATAATATATACGCACGGCAATCCTTGGATATCTCCGCACAGGGAATCCTAGTGAGATGTCCAAGGTGCAAATGTCAGGACATTCAAGCGATTTTCTTGGTGAAAAATAAATAAATAAAAAACAAAATTGTCCTAATGTAATTTGTATTGGTTTTGTAAATAAAATAATAATAAATTTAAAAAAAAAACTAGGCAAAGCGCGACGTTGAGTTCAACATGCAATGCGAATTCAACGGAAAGTGGGGGAAAGGATGTGTCTTAATGTGAACGGAGTGTCTTATTAATAGGTTCCCTCCACCTAACCTGCTATATGCGGGATGCAGCGTGAAGCTGAAAAAACTTTAAGTAGCGATATATTGTGTAAAGCCATTGAATTTGTTTAAATATGAAGAAGCAGGGTCAAGCTTTTTCCCGCACTACAGGATAGTACAGGGTCCTATCTATTCATTTTATTCAGTTTTTTTGATTTCTGAAACATATACTAGGGTGTCTTAACACACCACGTGCAAAACGAACCGCCGACTTTACGCACTACATCGCTACCGACAGAAGCTGTTCCACTGCATCACGACGGCTTAGATGTAAAGGATATTTTAATGTTTTTTAAATTCTTAATGTGCGAGCAAATCTTACAATCAGTAATTTTGCTAAAATATTAATAAATATTGGTAATTTTGTGTAAAGCCATAGGATTCAATAGGCAAGAACAAAACAATTGTGGGATTGAAATATTATAATTAAGTTTGGCATTTTGGTTTTTAACGTGTTTTTTAAGCCTACCTAAGGATTGATAAGTTATATTATTATTATTTTAATTATAGAAAATCGTCACGACATTTTCTTTCTACAACAATGGAAACGCGCTCAGGACATTCCATGAGCGTTCATAATTAATACATTATTTTAATTACATATTTATACGATGCCCTCGCGCGCTATGTGGTGCGAGGAAACCTTCACGCTTGCACGTGAATTGTGTGTTTGTCTGTTTGTTCTGTTTTTGTATTTTTTGTTAGTGCTTTCTTTATATGGTCTTTATGATTTAACTTTTAAAGATCTGCTTTATAACAAGCGGTGGCATGTATCTATATTACATTATTTCATATATCTTTCCTATATTTACTAAAGAAATAAGGACAAAGATATATGAGATCTATCGTCGTGTCCAATACGATAGACGGTTCTACTTACTTTTAATTATTTTCGTCCCGAGTGAAGAATACGTTATAGTTAAGAAATCTTAACTTTAGGGCAGCCACAACTCGTTGGCCGTACTGTAATCTGATTTAAGTGCGAAATCCCACATAATATCTGATCGAAGCCAACGCAAGATTAGGAAATTATGAATTTATAGCAAGGATTCGTCGCATGCCTTCTTGCCACATTGTCCCGGTCACCCACATTTGTACGTGCCACGAATTGTTGGCGGTAGAAAGTGAATCTTATGGTTGTTTTATTTGTTCATTTATGCTTTTTTTTTTAGTTAAATTGAGTATTTTTTTTATTTCTTTATTTGTGTAGACGTAGAAAGCCTTTGTGGCCCAGTGGCGCAACGTCTAGCTGTTAACGGAACGGTAGTAGGTTTGACAGTAGGTTATCTCTGCCTATCCTTTCGTATGTGGAGAGAAGCGTATAGTTTAAAAAAAAATTCGACGTTTACAAAAATGACGTGAAGCTTTATTTGACTTTCGCTTAGACAGTAAGAAAGAAGATTCGTAATCTAAGAAGTGTTGGTTCTAAGTTAAACTCAATTAATTTAATTCAAAATAAGAAATTATTCGAAAAACCACTTCCGTTCCCCACTTTCCGCCAAATTCTGAAGGCATTGCGTGCTACGTGGCAGAATTCAACGCCGTTCTTTGCCTCGTTTCTAGAGCGAGGACATGAAAATATTAAATATTTGCTTTCCTCGACTAGGAGGAATCGAACCCGCTGCTTGTCGCGCCTACAGTCGCACGTATATGCCTTTGCACTACGTCTGACCTCAATTTGTGGTTAGTGCTTACAAATTGTATCTAGATAGAAATATAAATCAAAGTCTAAGAGGGCGCTAGAATAACGAGTAAATGTAAACATCTGGTTATGGCCATTAACGCCTAGATTATTTCAAGTATGTCTTATAAAAAATAGTATGAAGTATTTTTTTGTTTAGGAATAAATAACATTATTTTTGGTTGCCGTGATATGTGTATTTTTTTTATTTGTGTCGAAATTAAGTATTGTCTATCTTATATATAATATTTATTATTTAGGTTTCCCGCTGTACTCAGCATATAGCACGTAAAGCAGAGGGAATCTAGTGTTAAAACACTCCGTTGGCTACTTTCTTCCCGAATTCGTGATATCACGTGTTGAATTATCAAACAACGCTACGCTTTGTCGTCTTGCCAAAGCGGGAAAATGAAATAATCATTTCCCCAATCGGAAATCGAAGCCACAACTGTCGTAATTACATTTTAACATATTACCGCTAAACCACTACGGCCTACCAAAAAAACAAAAGCTTTTATGACCGATTAAATTATAACTGTAACATGACAAATTGCAATAGGAAACTGATACTAATATCCATTTAGTGCAAAATGACTTGTTGTATTTTAATTGCATAATTAATATACACGGTTTGTTACTGCTATTGTACATTTAATTTATTATTTTTAACCATTTTTAATAATTATTATAAAAGATTTTAAAGATTTCTTACTCCGTGGTTACGTTTTGTCCTTTAGAGTTTTTAAACTTCTGCCAAATTCATTTAAGTTTTACTGCCAAAGCCCTAAATATATATTATTCTAGGGTACTGTGTAAAGAATATACAATCAACACCTTAGGTTATTTGTGTGCTTGAACCCTACAATTGGACCTAATGTCCTATTTTTAATTAAATGTGATTATACGTACTAACATGCAAATAAGAATTTTAAAAAATACTCCAAATATTCTTAAATAATTTTTATTACAACTATAGTCGAATTACCACAGTTGCTTAGCGACAGTTAGACTATATGTGAATTGGGAATGATCTGTAAGCTGCTTGGTAGGAGAAAGGTGCTACCGAGTGGTAACCGATGGCCGCTGCTGGTACCACCGCCAGACCAGCAGGCACTCCAGCTACAGCTACACCAGGTGGGAGAATGGCTGAATTGTATGCTTGGATAGCCAAATTTTGTGCCTTCAGGGCATCGGCGAGTGCAGATTTGGCACTAGCAAGTAAATCTTCCTTCTTTTCACTTTCACTTTCGGCGGGTTTTTCCTCAGCCGATTTTACAATAGCCTCCTTTTTTTCTTTAACTTCGGAGATAGCTTCGCTTTTTACGGCTGCTTCTGGCTTAGCTTCAGCGACTGATGCAGATTCTACTGCGACTCCTGATTCAGAGTCTGACTTAATTCCAGGAACAATAGCAGCATCAGATTTGACTAATGCTTCGGCATTTCCAGCTAACAAAGCAGCATTTCTAGCTTCAGCGATTTGTGCTTCGTTCAGTGCTTGCCATTTCTTCTCTTCTGCGGCCCAAAAGGCTTCCTCAGATTTGGCCTCGACTAAATTCTTTGATTCAACTACACCTTCATTTTGGTTTTCGGCAGCTTGTTCGGCCAATTCACGAGCTTGGTCAGCGAGTAATTGAGCTTGATCTGCGATTTTTACCTGTTGGTTTTTGGATGTTATTATTAAACGTAAAGCAAAAAAAAATTAACTATGGTTCGATTAAATTATGTAAAATTTTACAAACATAAACTAGAACAAATACTCATTCTTAACGGAATCAAACATCCCTTTAAAATTGGGGAAGGTTCTATACGTACCTGAGCATCAATAGCAGCAGCTTGGATGTCACCAGGTGGTATAGTTGGTACTACGACAAGACGAGGAAGTGCCACTGCGGCGAAAGGCAGTGGTGCCAACAGTGAGGGCGCGGGTGCCGCTGCCACACAAGCGAAGAAGGCGGATACAATCTGAAAAGAAAACAAATTATGAACTCTCAAAGTTAGCTAAGAGAAATCAGCGGTTATAAGTTATAGGAATTAAATTTGTGAATCTTAGTGCCTCTCTGATGAGACAAAAAAATTCTAAATTTGAACTTACTACTATCAAAATTAAAATCTGCTTTACTATTGAATATATGTCTTTACAGAACAAAAATATATAAATAAAATAGTCCTCTATCAGTTCAATGATCTTTGATGGTAGATCACGACTTACAAGGCTATTAACGATTGCTACTTAATACTAGCTACGTGCTACCTGAAATAGATAGAAATAAAAAACCCTAGCCAAGTAAAAAAAATATTGAATATTATTATTAGGCTCCAGTATTAAGAATAATTTAAATATCAGACAATTAATTGCTAAGAAAAAATAGCTCAATTTGTAATTGTTCCGTTCCCATTAAGACACTTTCGTTGCTCACTTCCCGTCGAATTCTTAAGGCATTGCTTGTTGGATGGCGGAACTCAAGGCTGCTCTTTGTCTGGTTACCAGAACAAATAAGTTGAAAGTTTAAAACATTTGATATCCCGAGTGGGATCGAACTCACAGCCGTTGCACTTAAAGTGCACAATGCACAGCGACGGCCCCTATATTAATACATGCTATTTAAAAAAAATGTATCTTTCTTAGTCTTTGATACTTTAAAATATTAAAAATAAAGAACCATCATATTTGATTATATTTCCCGAAGTATTCTACTTACAAATTTCGTGATATTCGATATTTAGAATAGTTTTCGGACATTACATACGAATCTTTTAAATACATATAAAAAATCCAGAATTAATATTAGCAAATACGCTAACCGTACAAACTTCTCTGATAAAAATATATTTTATCAGAGAATAATAATAAATAATTTTTATACAAAGTCAGCTTTTCATTCAAATAATTGTTTTATCTTATAGTAGGACTATAAGTCTATCCTTTTGACTTCACTGTAATAATAAACGTAAAATTCAGAGAGACAATCCGTTCCCCTAGCACCGTCCAATTTTTGAGACATTTTACGTTGTCTTTCAGAAAATGAAAATAATTCCTACCCCTGAGTAAAAATTACTTGTCTTATTTTTAAATAAGTAAAACGTTAAGATGTAAATCTTTTAACTTAGTAGGTTGGTAGGAAAATGTGTGTTTTTTAAATTGAACCCACGACCAACGCGCTTACAATCGGACCCTGTGCTGCTTCACGACCACGCCACGAAAGTTTTGATTTTCTTTATACCTGCATGTAATATTCATATAGGGAAAAGTCATACTGACCTTGATCTTATTTGTCGATCATATAACGTATGGCTTTAGAGCAATGCGGAATTGACAATGGCAAAAAGTGTTATTAGAGTTGGTTGACGATAAAAAAAATTAAACGAAATTATCCTATTAACAACGACGACGAGCGATGGTTTGTTTTTTTGTTTGGCATATTAAAAAAAAAAAATTGGAAAAAATTGAGAGGTCGTCGTGGCACAGCGGCTTAACATTTGACTGTGAACATCGCGGTTGTCACTTTGATTCTCACTCGAGGCAATAATTTATCTTAATTTAAAGGAATTACTACTATAAGAGCTAAGGTAACAAGATAACTCAATGGGGTTGAGTACCGCCGCTTAACATGCAATTTTGAAAATTACGTGGTGAGTAGGGACGAAGTGGCCGACCTTCTGAACACCACTAGGTTCCTCTGTCTACCCTGCTTGCGGGATACAGCATGAAGTTTTAAAAAAAACAACAGCGATCACGACGTTAAGATATTTTTTGGCACTTTTTTGTGTTATTTCCCAGCCCAGTTTATTTTTGGAGGTGGATAAAAATTAATATTTCCATAATTATAGATTCTCGAAATAGCTTTTTGGATTAATATTAAAAAACCTTACCTTATTTATAACAGTATTAGTAGTTATTTGTGAAGTATTTTTATGGCTTGAATGAATGTTGACATGAAACTGATATGGGGTTTCTTATAGTAATTATTTCTAAAGAAAATCTCATTCACATAATTCAAAATTATGATGAATATTAATGTAATACAAACGCCGTCGCGGTGTTGTAAAAGTGGCGGTTGCGGGTTCCTATTCCACTGTATACACCGATGTATCAGAAAAATCTAAGAAGAATTAGTTTTGGGACTCTCCGCTCTCCGATTTCCAGTTTAACGCGAGACATTGGGTGTTGAGCGGACATAACGCCCCAGTTCGTTTCAAATGAAAGGATAAATAAAATAATAAATTTCCCCCAAAAGGCATTTGCTCACACGCGCTTTTATGGTGAATCCTTTTCTGTGAAAGCGGTAAAACTCTGGAATATGATTCCTTCAGACATTCGTCACTCCAAATCCCTACTTATATTCAAAAGTCGTCTAACTAAGTATTTTCTTTCCTTACAATAAATATGTATTTATTTATTTGCAATATAGTATGTATGAATGTATATATGTATGTATATATGTGTATATCTATATGTATGTGTATTGTATATATAGGTTTTATATTTATTAAGTTTACTTAAGCTTTGCACCACATTTTGCCCTCACTCTTAGATGTATCCTATCCTTGGATTGGTTGCCTGGAAGAGATCACTTTTAGTGATAAGGCCGCCTTTGTGCATTTTATGTCCTAATACATTCATCGCAAGTAATTCTTGTAAATGTGCAATAAAGATTTTTATTATTATTATTATAAATAAAAAAAAGAAAGCTTGATGCTGTATGCCGCACATAGCGAAATTTGAGAATTTGAAAAAATGCAATTACGTCATGTTCGCACCAAGTAACCAAATCGGAAGTAGAGAAAAAAAAGAGAGATGTGACACTAAAGACACTTAAATAAGTACACACAAGGCTTTCTTGCCATACTAGATTTTTCTTCCTCGTGAAATGTGCTATCCAACGCAAAAGGAATTTCTCAATACAAACCAGTTCCGGAGATTAGTGCGTTCAACCAATCAAACACATCGATCAATTAATATTATTATTAGTATAGAAGTAGAGATATGAGTGTATAACTATTTATTATGCATTTTCTTTATCGATAATCATGTAGGAATGCTATATAATACTAGTTTGACGAACAAGTAAGTAGTAATGTCAACTTATCACTGGCACACAGATTTGCAATTATAATGTATTCAATGAATATGCGAAGGCTAAGGCGTAATTATTCATCTGTTTGTAAGATCTAGATGATATTAAGTGTATATTTTAAAAAATAAATTTAATAAAATACTTTCCACAGTATATATAATATATAGAAAATAACACTCGAAAAATATGTATATAGCATTACTCTATTTCTTACTATAGAGACACTACTAGTTGGCTATTATATTAACTGATTGGCTTAGCATTAAGCTTCGCTCTTTATTCGCTTCGCACAACAAACTCGTTAATAGAAATACACTAGCTTCGCTCGCTATAAAAACAAAAAAAAATGTAGGACAACCGAATATTTTTAGGGTTCCGTACCATAACTTTTGACAAAATTATAAACTATTATTAGATTTGTTTTCAGGGGTTCCGTATTTCATATATTATAAGATCACTTCTGCGTCTGTCCTTTCGTCCGTTAATCTATTTTCTCAGGAACACGTGAGGACATGAATTTAAAATTACCATCAAATCTAGGTCGATAGTTCCGATCCCGCACAAAAAAATAAACTCAACGCATTCGAAAAATTTAGTATTTGTTTGTATACCAGAGTGAAGAAATAAAAATAGTTTTCCTGAATGGAATCGAACCTACAATTATCGCAATCCCAAAATCCTTTTGTTCTTGACATTGTTATTAATCAGGGAAGTGAATTGCTACACCTACATGCGCTTAGCAACGATACTGAAATTATGCAATATTGTAATATATAAATTCATATTTAATAGACGTTATTAGAAATCAAGGAGAGCTTGATCTATTTTAATAATGAATGAGACTATTATGTACTAGTCGTCTACCGCAACTTTGTATGCGTTGATTTAGGAAAATTAAAATTTAAAAATATTAAATATTTAATTTACTCTAGTGGCAATCGAACCCATAATCTGTTGCGTTTACAGCGCCACGGTTACGTATATTACGTTACGTAGACGCAACGGTTGTGGGTTCGATTCCCACTCGGGGAAATTAAATATTGAATATTTTCATTTTTTCGCTCTGGTGAAAAGACAAAGCGCGGTATTGAGTTCCGCTACTCAACACGTAATGCTTCGAACGGTAAAAAGTGGGGAACGAAGTATCCTAACACTAGGCTCCCTGTAATTTGGGGAATACAGCGTGAAGCTACGATAAAATAAAAAACTTAACATGTCTTTTTTCGTTCCCTTTTTCCTCATTCCCGTAAGATTTGCGAAAAAAAAAATTTTACATTCGTCTCAGCGTCATCTGTCGGTCAGTTAATAATGGAAGTAGATAGAGCTACCTATAGACATTTCCATGATGAGGTTAGACAAAATAATAATTATCCTCTATATATAAAATTAGTAATAAATTACTGAACTGATAACAATATAAAGCGCGGCGTTGAGTTCCGCCACTCAACACGAAATGTCTCGAAAGTTGGGAGTTTAGAGCGTGAGAAACTGTCGTGTCTTATTAGTAGGTGCCTACTGCCATCCCTGTGGGATAGAGCATGATGCTAAAACAAGTACAGTGATTACCAACACCGCTAATACAAAATATAAAAAAATAAGTTAATCTCTTTTTCTATTTTTTTATTTTTGCTATAGTATTTTTTATATACATATATGATGCATAAGTCGAAAGTCATTTTATTACATAAATAAATGTCATAAGTTTCCTTGGAAAATAAGATAATAATCTTAATAAATAAATAAGACCACGTGCAAGAGCTAGTTAAAAAAATATTAGTATGAACGTAATTAATTTTGTTATTTAATTTAAAATTAATAACTAAATGACTATATTTATTTAATTTTTTTTTTTTAAATATCAATCTAAAACAAAAAGTTCAATTCTACCTAATTACATATTACTCAAAATAAAAAAAAATCTAATTAAAATAAACATAATTAGAATCCATATCAAATTTCAATATTAAAAAATATATATCACCAAAAAATACCAAACGTCACCTGTCAACACAAAACAAAAGACACTTATGTCAAACAAAAGACTTCAAAAAAAATCAAGCTGTAACTAACCAGAACTCTCATTGTGATGTCGCGAAGGATACTGATTGCTCTCATCTCGCATACCGTTTTTATATTCTGTCCTATAATATAAGCTGAATACTGGATTTCTTAATACCTTTTATTATTTATTATTTAAAAAAAAAAAGTAAAACGTCAACGTCACCGACGAAGGCGGGATGGATGCAGGAAGCGCGATTTTTCAATTGATGCCATATAGAGAGGTGTCAATGTAAAGTGGCGTAACGTGTTATTTTTTAAATATTTCCCTGTGAATCTCTTTTTACCTATTTCTTATTTTTTTTAGCCTCATACTGTATCTCGCACGTTAGGCGAGATGAGATAATGTTTCTTACATTATATTAAAACACTCTGTTCTTCAATTTCCGCCGAATTTTCTAGACATTGTATGTTGAGTTGGCGGAAGTTAACGCCGCGCTTACAGTGAAAAAAATAAAATATTAAATTATTCGTTTCTCCGAATGGCACAGTGGAATATCGCCCAACTGTAACTGATGACTGTGTCGTGATGGTTATTGTTTGGATTCTCATTCGAGGAAATGTTTATATTTTAACTATTTTCATTTTCCTGGTAGACGAAGTGCGCCGTTAGATTATACCTCTTAACTCGTAATATCTCAAATATTAGACGAAAACGGGGAAAGAACTGTCTTAACAGATTCTCTCACATGTCTACTCAGTTATGCTGGTAAAAGTATTACAATATTTTATTCCCCCGAGTGGGAATCGAACCCATAACCTATACATTTATAGTCAGGCGTTGCGCCATGTCTGTCTATAAATAATAATAATAATTATTTTTTTTCTAACACTTGTGTATATTTTAAATATATATAAACATTCCTTCCATTGAAATTTGAACTCGAGATCAATATCGATAACACATTTACCAATAAATATTTTATTTAAAATTATATCCAAATATCGAATTTCATAATGTCCTTATTTAGAAGTTAGACTACTTTGGTTACAGACCGAGTTGCTTATTTGATTGTGGTTTCGGTTGCGTCACGCTGGCGCCATTAAATACACGTTTTAGTACTCGAATTGTAATGTAATTAAATATTTGATAGATAAGGAGTTTTGCATTATCGTTTCAAAAGCGATTTAACGATATTTTTTCGTTTCCTGAAGTGTCATTCTGCACTAAGGATAGAAAAATATTTTTCGTAATAACATTTGATCAGAATGGGACTAGAACTTGCGCATCTTTGGCGGTTTCTTTTTTCTCGTATAGTAGTGTAGGTAGAGTTCCCTCTGCTATACTACCTAGTGTTGTGACACTTCATTCTCTGCGTCGTCAGAATTTGAAAATTGCATGTTGACGCCAGGCTTTTCATTTACCTCAGTGGAAGTATTAAAATGCGAGTGATTTTTATTTTTATTGAATTTGAATCTACTCTAGTTGTTAGATAAAATATTGGGCTCCAATATCCACAAATATTGTCAGAGTAGACGCAAAGTGGAGACAAAGTTATATGTTATGATAATGGGTTCCTTATCACTTCGTACATGGCAAATTTTGAGGGTTGCGTGAAGATGAAAAAATATTCTCATTTTTTTTCATGCCTGTTCATGGGCGTATGTCTTTCTGTGGCGTCGTAGCTCCCAAACAAATGAACCAAATTTGATTTATTTTTTTGATTGAAAGGTGACTTAATCGAGAGTGTTCTTTGCCTATTCAACAAAATATTTAATTTTATAGAGCTTTTTGTGTCAGAGGTTTTTCCATTGTATCGAAACAACTTAGTTGTATTTCTTTTGGTATATTTCTAGCTAAGATATTCTATAAACTACTATATTCTATATACTGCTCAATTCAATGCTCAGGAAAGTACTCCAATTAAAGTGTTATCCCATTCTTAAGTGATAAATTGCACTTATTTAAATGCGTCCACTCGACGAACGGCTGACGAACACAGTTGCTGGTATTTAAATGAAAATTTTATATTTTTCGTCGAAGAAAAAATTAAAACTAAAATACAGAACCCTCCACAACAGAATACGGTAAATCACTCACATAAAACAATTTCCCTACTTTTATTGTACAGATAATGAAATAGCCTCATTCATTATTATTAAAGTTATTAACCTTTATAGTTATTACTTAAAATATGGACAGACAACACGTTCTTACATACATATATGTATCGCTATATATTTAATATTATAGGGCTATAGAGTTTGTTTGGTTGAACGCTACAATAACATAAAATACTAATTCGTTTTTTTTTGGCTTTACGCTGTATCCCGCACATAGATAAGACCGTCCGTCCGCTCCAAATAAGAAGTCTTCATTGTGTGTAGAATGGCGGAACTTAACGCCGCGCTTTGCCTTGTTATGACAGCGAGGGAATTAATATATTAAACGTTTCATTCCCCCGAGTGGGACTCGAACCCACAATCTGTCGTGTTTACAGTCGTACACGTGTGCTCCTGGGTCACGCAAAGATTCTGATTCGATTTGATTTTTTTTATGTTGGATAGTCCATCTATAATGAAAGATTATAGGGGTGGAAATACCGAAGAGTTTTTCCATTTGACCGCGAAAGCCAAGCCACATGTAAGAGCTAATTGCTTATATGTATGTGTGTATGTATGTATGTACAAGTACATGAATATAGTTATATGGACAGTCTAAATGTCATCGTATGGACTTTTTTAGTGATATAGATTTTGAATGTCAGCAGGATTCCACGCATACTTGCCACATTCTCGTTTCGATTAATCAGATAACAGTTTGATACTATCTTTTATTGTTTTATATATGTATATTCTTTTTAAAAAGTGGGTTATCGTTTTTGTATTAAATTTGGAAAAAATGGTTAGAATTAAACAAAAAGAAAAGATATGAAGACTTTTAAAGTTTTTATTTTATTTTATGGTAATTATAGTTCTTCGACATTTAGCAAATTCGTTCAAGGAAACGTGACATATCACTTGATCCCTTGATATTTTAGAATAGTAGAATTATGGAACCCAACGCTGCTTTGTTTATTTAAAAATCTTTATATGTTTTCTTTAGGTTCCCGCTGTATCCCGTAATATTGGTATCCCGTAATATCATGGGTAGGCAGATGATATTAAGACACTGCCATGATATTAAGGCACAATTTTCAAGACATTGCATATTGAATGACCGAACTCAACGCCGCCCTTTGTCTTGTTACCAGACCAAGTAAATGAAAATAATTCTTAATTCGGCAATCGAACCCACAACCATTGTATTTACAGTTGGAGATATGTGCTGCTGCAGTACCTCGATGGTCTCAATTTCTTATAAATTAACTTGCAGGATCCAATTCTGCATTATAATGTTATAAAAAAACATAAAGTAAAATTTTATGAAGTTGTAAACCATGTATAAGTAAAAATAATAAAAATATAAAACAATAAAGAAGAATTGATATGAAATAATTATTAATTAACATTTCCAAATACAGACAGTACTAGTAAACTTTTAAATCAGCTATAAAAACTCATTGCCTCGTATAGAACTGAACAAAAAAAAAAGAAAAGATAGATAAAAAGTCTATGAAACGAGTGTGTACTGCGAAGGACTCTTAATTAAGTAAAAAAAGGTTTAGTTTATTCACAGTATATATACAGTATAGTGAGTAAAAGACGTGTTTAGTGTCATGTATAGAGCTAAAGTAGATTTTATATTAAAAAACTCTTTTGTTACTGATTCACTGACAGATAACTAACAGAAACTGCAGAGTCTGTAGCGTCGAACGCTGAAATTTGTCATGGTCGTGTCAGGTTCCTTGGAGTGTAGGGGAGCACAAAGAGGACTTCCAGAAATTCTTATGAAAAAAATCCAATTTCAAATTCAAATTCAAAATATTCTTTATTCAAATAAACTATAAAAGCACTTTTGAATCGTCGAATGTACATGTCAACAAAAAGCTACCACCGGTTCGGAAGGCAGTTCTGCTGAGAAGAGCCGGCAAGAAACTCAACAGTTGCTCTTTTTAAAGTGTGGTGTATTTAAATGGTATATTTTACTATTACATTAGCTGGCAGCTGTCCTGCCTGACATTCAATAGACATTAATTCCATGCATGTTTATCCTCTAAATATTCTTGAACAGTGTAATAAGCTTTATTTGTTAGAATTTTTTTTACTGATATTTTAAATTTTGGTAGTGGCAAACTAAGAATACACTGCAGAATTTTATTATATACACGTATACTCAGCCCCATAACAACAAACAAACATAATTTACTGTTTTATCCTTGCAAACGAAGTTTCGGGCTACAACTATTTCGTTATAAAACCTGATCCTGATAAAATGTTTAAAAGTACAGCGTTTAACTGCGCCACCCTGCGTCACACAATGTAGAGAATTATCCGGAGCGCAGAACGAAGTGTCTTAACAACACCATCTCCTGTCTCTCATCAGTTCGTCAGTAAATCGGTAGCCTAGGACATTTTTTTAACTTCACGCTACCGCACGTAGCAGGGTAGGCAGAGAGAACCTGGGAACCGATTGTTAAAACACTCCTTTCCCAATATTTTCATTGCTTCACTCAGGTGCAAAGATAAAGCACGGCGCTAAGGTTATAAACACGCAATGCCTCGAAAATTCGACGGAAAGTGGTTGACGGAGTGTACTTAACACTAGGTTTCCTCTGCCTACCCTGAAAATAAATAGATATAGATATAGAGAGGTAAAGGCGAAGTTATATGTAATGTTGTCCTGTTTTGAGGTGTCCTTATCCTTGATTAGTGGTATTAAAGAGGGTAATTTAAGAAGTAAAATAGAAAGGCATGATATTAATTCCTAGGTCGTGGTTTTGGTAACCAGAATGTAAAAAATACTACTTTGTTAATTAATAATTAATAACAATAAATAAAAGAATTACGTATATATGTATAATCTTTTGAACCTCCCTTGCTAGTGTATATTTAAATATACACTAGCAAGGGAGGTTACCCACAATATGTCTATATTTAAAAAATCGATCACAAAGCGCAAAGTACCAAAAGTGAAACAGTGTCTCAACACTAGAAAGATAAATAACGTTTTGTAGCGCATCACTACGGTCAATGACTTTTGAACTCTTGATGAGCAGAGGATAGTGAATCTGGTTTGACTTCCTACTTTGTATTGATTTTTTATATAAATTAACGTAAACAATATGCAGTGAATTATATTAATAAGCTATAACTGTAAGCCGTTGTCACAACGCAGGTTCAGAGCTTCTGATTGTAACCGCGACGGTTACGGGTTCGATTTCTACTCGGTGAAATTAATTATTTACATTTAATCCCTCTGATGAGAAGATAAAATGGAGAAATTTCAGAAGATCTTCTCTTACTGGTCCCCTACAACCCAAGAACTCTACATGCCAAGTTTCAGTGTTGAGTGGCGGAACTCAGCGCCGCGCTTTGTCTAGAGATCAGAGTGAAGAAATTAAAAATATTAAATATTTAATTTCCGTGTGAGTGGGGTTAGAACCCACATCACACACCTTGCACCACGACTGGCCTCATTATCATCTTTATTATTATTGCTTTATTTATATTTTTTTAAATTTTTACTCTAACATTCTAAATGCCTTTTTTTTCTTTCTTCTTAATTTTATACATAGTTTATTATATGTAGGTGAAACATAAAAAAAATACAACAAAATATAACTTAATGACAGTAAATTGGAACGCGGAAAGCATTTTTTCCTTTAATCATAATTATTACCACAGACGGCGAGGAGATGAGTCAACACGGTGAATGAACTTTAGAGTTCAAGATCATTTAAAGTGAATCTGGTACCGATTTTACGATAAATGTATATAGCGGTACAGTGGGACAGTATCTGATTGTAGTGACGATAGTTGTGGGTTCAGTTTCCACTCGTGGGAATGAGTTATTTAATGTTTTCACTTCCTCGCTCTGGTATTATGGAAAGATGTGGCATTGAGCACTTAACATGCAATGCCTCGAGAATTCGCGAGTGTCTTAACACTAGTTTTCCTACGAATCTATCTAGTTGCAATCAATCTAGTGTTAAAACACTTCATGCTCCGTTTTCCTTCTATTTTCAAACAATACAACAAGCATTGTGTGCAAAATTTATTCAGATTTAGTTTCACCAGAGTTTAGTTTTTCCAGATCGAGGATCGAGAAATGAAAATAATTTATTCCTCTAAGTGGGATTGAACTCACAACCCTCTCGTTAACAGTGCGACACTGTACCACTGCGCCACGATGGCCATAATCTAGGTTAATTATTAACGACCTACCTGGTAAACCAAAAAAACCACAATGTTAAATAACTCCTCAATTTATAATGTATCGACATACTATGATAAGTCTACAACAGAGTGTCTTAACACTAAACTCTTTCGGCCTATCATTCTATATGTATTTGATGTGGAATGCTATCAGATGAGTTTATTGTATCATGTACTTAAGTACGAGTAATTAACACAGAGCTTTTTACACGATTGTGAATATTGCTATCAGAATTTCATAAGGCGACAAAAGTTTACAGCTTAAAATATTTCAATAATTTCTAGAGATGAAAGAGTGGACTAAAAACAAGAGGTAAACAAAAGGCAGGTTCAAGTCCCGGAGCCCGCCCATATTTTTTTACGTTTTAAAATATATTACTTCCTTCCACACAATTCAGTGATTTTTTTTTGAACTTGAGGTTAAAGCCTTTCTGGCTTTTACAGCGACATTCTCTGAGTAGGAAAGAGTGGGTACTCTGTCCCTGAAAAAATTGCAAGCACTACGTAGCTGCTATGGTAAGGGCGTCCCCTGCGGGAATACAATTCATTGTTGGTACTGTATTATAGAAGAAGAATGAGATAACGATGAATGTTGTGAAGATTTAATTTTATCGGAGAATATGTGGAGTCAGTTTAGCTAACCGAATTCGCAATGAAGAGACACACAATGGCGGGAGACCTCGGTTCACCTTCGGGAACTAAGAGGGTCCTCTCCCTCTTTCGCTCGTCCTCATTTATATATATATCCATACCTATATTATAAATTCGAAAGTAACTCTGTATGTCTGTCTGTCTGTCTGTCATTTACGCAATCAGGGCCAAACCGCTAATTTAATTGTGAAAAAATACTCATATAGTGATATTTGAGGGTCCCGGGATGAACATAGGATACTTTTTTTTCTGATATTTGTAATATTTTCGATATATACCAATATATTAAAATATTTATTAATTTGACATACAATTTATTCCGCCATGTTAATAACAACCGTCGTTGCTAAGCAACCATTTGCAAAGTTTGTTGTTAGAAAACGTCACCCAAAATGAGCTTGCTTAACGCATCTCTCTATTGAAAACTGAAAATAATTTCATAAATATTCGTATCGTTCAAGCGGGCGTAGCTGCGTTCGGGTCCACTAGTATATATATATAAGTATAGATTTATGTATTGATTGATTTACATTTTATTAAAATTTCAAGGACATTTTCCTTAAAGATTTAAATCTGAAATTATAGTTTTTAGTCAACCACGTGCTGCGATGGTTTCACAATAATATTGCTATTATACCAGTTTTAGGTCAACCGTTTAAGAAATTTTTGTGTTATTTTGTTTTTTTTTTATTGTTATTTTTAATAAGCTCTATATAAAATGTTTGTATCTTACTTTTGATTGACAAATGTTAGAAAATTTCAATGAAAGTTATATTACCATTTAGATTGAATCAAGCTGAGAATAAATTGTTATTGTGTTTTATTCAGTTTTTTTTGTCAGAAGATCTTTTTTTATAAATATTTATCCTTGACAGTTCTGATATTTTTGAAGAATTGTTGGCACATTTACTACAAGAAAAGAAATTAAAATGTGACGGATGGATTACGTACCAATACCGTATAGGCGGAGTGAACCTAGTATTAAGACATTTCTTTCCCCAATTTTCAAGACATATGTAGCTTTTTGAATAGCGGTACTCAACGCTACTCTTAGTCTTGTTACCGGGTAGAGGAAAGTAATACTAAATCACCTTCTGATGGGTTTCCTTGATAAATTCATCCATGGTGGGAATCAATCCCACAACCGCTGTGTTTGTTTGTTTAAAAAATCCTATGAATAATTTTTACTACACTGACAAGCCCAAGCGTTTGCTTTTTTTTATGTAAGGAGCCAACTTATTTTATATTCCTTTACTTATCTACTCTATCTTTTGGTTATTTTTTTAACTTTGTGACATTTTTTGGTGACAAATTCTTAATATTTGCCACATTTTCGATATAGATTTGAATCCCTATCAGGCATAATTTGTCACAAAATTAACCAGACGCCTTCGTGGTGCAGCGGCACAGTCTCAAACTGTAAACATTGTGTATTTGTTTCTCACTTGGGAAAATTAATTATTTACATTTCCCTGCTTTGGTAACACGACCGGACGTGGCATTAATTACCACGCAATATCTCGAAAATTGGACGATTAGCGGGGAAGAGAGTGTATCAACACTACGTTCTCTCTGCTTGCCCTGTTATATGCGTGAAACTTAAAAAAATCGTAAGAAATTATATTTCAAACACCTGTTCTGTTCGTATATTATTATTACAAAATATTAAACATGCAATAAGATTAATAGCTCCAACATAATGATGGCTATCTGACGTTTGCGTGTCTCCGTACGTGCCATATTTTACTGTAATTTAACTAACTTAACAAAAAAACAAGTTAATACGTTAGTTTATAAGAAAGTATTAGGTAACTTTCAATTGAGGTGTATTAATCTAATGATTTGTATTTGTAATTGTAAGTCATAAGTTGAATTCCACATAACATAAGGTGAATTATTTTATGATATTGTATGTGTAACTCAACGCCGCGCTCTGTCTTATATTATACATATACAAAACTCATCGGTTACTGTGTGAATGACAGCCAAAATGAACACACGTACGAAGCAAAAATTTGGTATGAACTTCTAAAGGAAAACGTAAGTGCTTTAAAAGAGTAGTTACCAAATTTCCTAGGGGAAAAGGGGAAAAACCGCCGAAATGCAAGTCGGACTAGCACGTGTAGGGTTCCGTACCATTATCTATAAAAACGGGATAAAAATAATGTTTGTTGTATAACGGCAATAGAAATACATCATCTACTAAGACAGCGGAGTCTTAATAATAGGTTCCCTTTTTACCCTTTGCAACAAATTATCGAGCATATAGTAGAGTAGGCAGACGGTATCAAGTGTTAAGACACTCCTTTCCCATTAAGACACTTCTGTTCCCCCACATTCCACCGAATTCTCGAGGCATTGCGTGTTGAGTGGTGGAACTCTACGCCGCAAACCAACAGGTTAAAGGCATTATAACCTTGAATTAAATATACTCGTAAATCATGACTAGTGTAGTTATTAAACTTTTGTCACTAAACAAAAAATACACGCTTCTTAAAGTTAAAATTGTAATAGTCATGTTTTCCTTTTCAAATCATATTGTATTCTGCGATTTATTTTTATAACGAATCTTGTTAATTTCAAGGTTCTATTATACTTCCGGTGTTCCTCTTACAGCGTGGTAGGCAATAGGAACCTAATGTTAAGTCACTCCGTTCCTTACAATCCGTCAAATTTTCTTGACATTGGGTGTTGAGTGACGGAACTCAAAGGTGTAGGTACTTTACCTCATTACCATAGCGATGAAATGAAAATAATTTATTCTTTTGAGTTAGAAACCAACCCACAACTGTTCTGTTCATAGACATTATGACACAGACATCTGTTTATAGACATTATGACACAGTCTGACACTGTGTCATGACGGCTTCTATTCAGGAGTCACTAGCATTCAATTTTTTTTTTCAATTTCCTACCTAAAGGGTTATAAGAACACCGTTGTCCCTCCGTCTGTCAGGGTGTATGTCATGAACTGTGATAGTTGTATGTATATAGTTCTATCACTGTTGAAGTTGTCTAAGGTTATATATTTTTGTTGTCCCTATAATAATAAATACTATGATAGATTACTATGCTCGCCTAGTCTAATACGAATTAAATTATAATATTTAAATTAGTTTATTATCTTATAACTAAAGTTATATCTATATGAAAATAATAGCTTAAGTTAGCTATATTGGCTTTTGTTATTCTTTTATTACAAGGCACGAAACAATCTCTAATTTAAATGTGACCTAATAGTGAATTAACACTTATTAAATATAAAATATTTTTTTATATAGTTTCCTTAACGCTGTACCTACATTCCGTATATAGCAGAGAAGACAGAGGGAACCTAGCGTTAAGATATCTCGTTTCCCACTTGCCGCCCAATTTTCGAGTCATTTCGTGATGCTGAATTCAGCAGTTGTTACCAAAACGAGGAAATACAAATAATTCACAAATTCATTAAATTCTATTTAATTGTTTATGTATTGTTTATGTTTATATGGAAATTCTGAAACTGACAAGGGAAAATTGTTAGTTTGTCAGTCAGTCTGTCAGTCAAGTAAGCCTTTTGAAGGTTAACTTATAAAATGCACAGTTCAAAATGTCAACCCGACATTACCAACAGTTCGTTGTGACATTTTAATAGTCTGGGAATTAGAACGTCGTGTGAGTATTTCGCTTATATTATATTATTATACACAATTATGCAAGTGGCCATTGCTTTTTGGCGTAGAAAAAATAAAACAAGAGAAATTATAAGTTATTTCGTTTATTCACACATCCTCGCCTCCTGTCTTTACAATTTTCATTTTATACAATTAAATATACATTCCGAACATGAGTATTAAGATTTTTTGGCTAAACACCTATCACAGCTTACCATCCGTGCGCGAGACCGTGTCCGTGAGCGAGACCGCCGTACCCGAGGGCACCATGGCTGGCGTACGCGACGGGGGCGTGCACGAGGGGAGCGGGGTGTACCTGCGACAGGGAGGAGGAGGCTACGGAATGGCTACCAGCGAGGGCAACACCGTGTCCGGCGAGACCGTGTCCGACGAGACCGTGTCCGACGAGACCGTGTCCGGCGAGACCATGTCCGGCGACGAGACCGTGTCCGGCTACGAGGGGGGCGGCGAGACCATGACCGGCTACGAGAGGACCAGCGAGTCCGTGACCAGCGAGACCATGACCGGCGTAGGCGACGGGGGCGACGTGTCCGGCCAACTGGCGGGCCACCACGGGGGCGACACCAGCAGCAGCACCGTCGACGGCAGCTTTGTGGGACTGGGCAGCGTCAACCGCTTGCCAGGCATGGTCTTCAGCGGCGTTCACAGCTTGACCCTGGAGTTCGGCAGCCTGGTCATGGTATTCACGGGCAGCGTCGACGGCGGCGCGTGCGTGGTCGGAGGCCTCGACGTGAGCGTCGATGGCGGCACCATGGAGATCACCTGGAGGGATGGTGGGGACGACGGCAGCATGACCGATGGCGAGAGGCGCAGCGTGAGCTACAGCCAAGGGACCAGCTACGGCCAGAGGTGCGCCATGGCCTAAAGCCAGGCCGTGACCATGTCCCAGCAGAGCGCCGGATGGCGCAGCTGCGGCGCAGGCGAGGAAGGCGGCGGCAACAATCTGCGAAAATAAATCCACATTATCGACAATCCGATTTGGCACAACACTAGACAAAGCACCGCACTAGTTACGTTACACAACTGACCAGAACTCTCATCGTGCACTTCTGTTGTGGACTGCTCGAAGGCTACTGATTGCTCTGATTCCGTCGCCGCCCGTTTTTATACTAACTGGCCGCGTGGTGTGAAACGGAACGCTTGAAAAAAGTAAGTGGCCGGCCTCAAGGGCGGGAAGGGTGCAGGAAGCGCGGTCATTTTGACTGGTACGTGTTCAAATTTTGATTTTAGCCTTAGGCGTTATGTCCGAAGATGTTTTTAATGAGACGGACGTCGGCTCGAACCTATTCATCCCAGGCTGGTGTAATCTATCCCGATTACTCTGTAATCAAACTCCCGTTAGACATTGCGTAATGGAAGATCAGCCAATACGCGTTGGATTCATTATAATTTTCGCTATAGAGAATTAATCTGCATTCATTACTGTGATTCGCCTCGTACGATGGGAAGTATAAAACTTGTGTTATTGAAGCCAAGTTAATAATTACGTCCTGTGACCTGAATTCTACGTAATGGTTCGTTGAAAGGTTATTATATGTTCACATACTAAAAAAGGTTCTAGAATTAAATAGATGGTATTTTGTTTTTAGAAATATAGTGTTAAATCACTCTGCTCTTCACTTTCTGGTTATTTTAGTGGTAAAAAACTAAACGCGAGGCGATTAACAACACTGAGGTAATGAAAATGTTGGGGGGAAAGTGGAGAACGGTAAAATATATTCAAATAAAAATTATGAAACAAACATGATGAATAAACGTATCTTTTGATTGCGTTATTTTACCTACTCGAGATCATCTTAACAGACGGACAACAAATTGATCTAATAAGGGTTTCTTTTTTTTTCATTTGATTTGAGAAAACACTAAGTTCCCTCTGGCTACCCGTTGCGAAAAAATGCGTGAAGGGTTTTTTGTAAAACTGTTTAGAAAACTTTTTTGAAAATTTCTACATATTAACGTAATTAATAAGATTCCAATCTATCATTATAATTGTGTTACCTGTATATAGTTAAAAAAGGGGAGTAAAAAAGTATAATGAGTCACAATACTTATTCACTTCTATAACTTTTTAATTTCTAGCTTTTTTCCGCTTAAAGCACTGTACGCAGAGAAGACCCAGTATCAAAACACTAAATTCTCCGCTTCGAGAATTTCGAACTGAGGATGGATTGCGCAGGGGCGCAAGCGTACAACTGTAAACGCGGCAGGTTTTGGGTTTGATTTCGGATTTAGGAAATGAAATATTTAATATTTTCATTTTTTCATTCTGGTGGAACGAAATACCTTAATGGGAACGCAGTGTCCCGACACTAGGTTCCCTCGGCGTACCCTGCTATGTGCGAAAAAAAAATAAGAAATGGGAATAATACATTCTTCCGAGTAAGACTCGAATCCCTTACCACCGCTATCATCTGTTAGTAAAGAAAAAGATGATTAAAATTACTTTAGTAATTTTTAAAATATTTAATAACATTTTGTACAAAGGGCTGCTGTGTTTCTTATATACTCGTAATATAATTAAACTTTAGTTTTAGCCTAAAACTCTAAAGCTTTTATCCCTTTCATTCCACAGCTGTACCATAACAGGTTAAATAACCTAAATATTAAACACAATGAAAGCAAAATGGGTCTAACTTGAAAATTAGTTACTTTTAATAAATACTTAAAATTTATCTATATTTTGATAGTTTACAAGAAAAAATAATAATATAAATTTTTTTTATTATATCTGAATAATACATACTTTTAAAATTCATTATCATAATAAAATTTAAATTGTTTTAGTTGTTGTTTTTAATATTATTTGTTATATTTAACTTAGGCCCCTTTTATATTTATATTCCATTATAATGTTACAACATCAAGTATTTTAGACTGGGCGTAGGTCTGTTGGCTAGGTCTCCGGAAATCTAGTTTCAACAATTACTAAACTAGACCTAAGACATGAGTCTATATCGAATATCTGCGTAATAAGAACTTGAATTGGTATAGATTACTTTAGAAGTGCTATATGCGAATGTTTAGTCCACCTTTATTTTTTACTTTGTGTGTATAATTTTTGTTATATTTATGAATTTTCTTTAATAAATAAATAAAGATAAAGACGCTATAAAGATGTTTGAAAATGAGTTGCTCTATTTCGAAGTTAAAATTGTTAATTGTAATTTGTAACAAATATTGGCAGTTAAATGAGTTTCTTTGCCTGGATCTTCTCATGAGCTCAACTATTTGAACGGGCTTTTTTCAAGACAAAATTGCACATTTTTTGGTTAATTTGTTTTTCTTTTTTTTTTTATTATTTTGACATGTCCAAGTAAATGTTAAGCATTTTTATGGAATTAAGATGAATTGAATTGAATTCTTGATATATGGCGTTTCGAGCGTGCCAGTTGAGCACAATTCATTTCGCCAAAGGAATAAAGATATTTTGACTTTGACTTTGACTTATTGATGTGACAAAGGGAACCTAGTGATAGTACACTATGTTTTTCACTTTTCATTCATTAAAAAACTATATATTTATAAGTGATCGCATACGTGGCGCCGCGTCTGAATGTAAACACCACAGGGTATGGGGTTCGATTGCCAGTCGAGTTTCTTTATTAGTAGAAAGACGCGCTTGTTTTAAAAAAACTTTTACATTTAAACATTATCACTCGTTTTTGATGCTTTAATGTTCTAATGAAATTAAGTGTGAATGTGTCATGTCTGTGTTGAATTTGGAATACATTTCAAGGGGTTAAGGCTAAATGCCCGTGCCTTCAATCCAATCCAATATATCATAATATTTTACTGAAACTTTTCTTTCTTAATATTTTACTGAGAAAATATTTATTAATATTCTCAATCTGGTTGGAAAAAACCGATGAACGCGATAACCGAGCCCTCCGCTATTATCGCTAAACAAGCTTATTCCTTTTTTTATTGAAGAAAACAAATAAACTGGTCGAATTACCACTACGTAAGTAGTAATTAGCTTCCTTCACCCACGAACATCTCCAATTAAGTTGAGGCTTCATGAATACGGGTACTTTATCTTAGTATACACTTTTACCTTTTATTAAATATGCAAAAAGTGGAACATGGAAGAATAAAGTTATACAACTCTATTTTTATTTATTAAAAAAAGAGAATATCACAAGTAAATATGAATTCACTTTATGTCACTTCTAGTAAGCTTACAATTCACCATGCAACAGTATATCTAACGCAATAATTTCAACACATGGGATAAACGACTCTAATTTAATAGTAGTTTGGCCTAATATTGCGTAAATTACTAACAATGAGTGATACATTAGACCTAAACTGGATGTTAATAATGTAAATTCGACCTTAAAATGTAAATAACAAAAGCTAATTTTATTTGCAGGCATTTGATCTACTTTAGGTTATCACAACATCTATTTAATAATATACTTTATTTCTCTTATAATAAGGTCGTTATTTCAACAGAAAATAAGGGTAGGGTCAATATAAACCAAAGAAACGTGACCCGTAATGTATGAGCTGTATGTATGTTTGTCTGTGCGTCACGAATTTATTGTGACATTTCTATTAAAGTGATAGCTTTGTTTGGATTTTATTTGTTATACACGATGCAAGTTCTGTTTCTGATTTTGTTAGGTGAAAGAGAGTGACCTAGACCTACTGATGTACAGACCCTCCGCTCTCCACTATCGGTCCGATGAGACTACGTGTTAATTGGTAGAACCTAATGCAACATTTTTCTAAAAGAAAGCAATATTTCGACTAATGGGATTGGAATCCACAACATTATGGTTGTACATCCCGCGGTGTCACAACCATTTTTTTTATTAAGTAAACAAAAGGAAACGAAAGGATTTCATCATGAATATCATGTCATTTGCAATTGCAATTTTAGAGGAAAAATAAACATTTAAATAAATAGGTCCACGTAGTATCCTGTCTATAACAGGGTGGGCAGGGTAGACAGGGTAACCTAGTAGTACCCACTCCGTTTCCCTTAAACCGCCCAATTTTTGAGATATTGCTTGTAAGCATATAATTTCATATGTCTAATAAATTATTAACGTTAGATAATTACTTTTTCAATAGAAAATTATAAGGGTACGTTCTTTTATAATTTCTTTAAGATATAGAGCATACATAAAATCGCTTTTCTTGGCAAGAAACTCAACAGTTGATCTTTTCAATACACAATACAATACAATGCTGTATATATATAATTACACTCTTTACTAAGCAAAATCAACCATTCGTAAAAACAATAGTAAAACTAGTATATATTTATATTTTTAATTCTTTCAAAATGGCAACCTTCCTTTGACAGCCTTGACCTAACAATTTTTAACGACTCCACCGTAAAGTTACCACGGATGATTATCTATTTAGTTATACGTATAATGTACTATTGGATGTAGTTTTGACATAGGTCTATTTGTAAATATTCCTTATATAGCCTATAATAGTACAGTTTAAGGTGGCTGTGAGTTCAGATTCTAGAAATTTTCTTACTTTCGTTAGATACAGTCTTCTGTTCCTATAGAAACGTAATGTCTTTAATTGAGTGAAAAGCGGAGAATGCAATGACGTGTCACTAATTTCTCTCTATTTTATCATACCACTATGCTGTACAGTAAGACCATCCGGCACTTTCTGCCCAATTTTGGAGACATTACTTTATGAGTCCCAGAACTTAACGCCGCGCTTTGTGCTGTTTCTAGAGCAGGAAAATGAAAGTGAAAATTCAGTCCCCCGAGTGGGAATCGAATTCACTTTTACAGTCAGAGGCCGTGCCACTGCCCCACGACAGCCTCTTTATGCCGATCTCTATTAGTGCGTAAAACAACCTAATAGCCTAAACCGATTTTGATAAAATTTAAAAGAACTAAACTCCTCGAAACACATTCGTTAATTTCGTAAAGTAAATAGCACCCAAGAAGTTTATTAATTACATTTTTGTATAGACATGCCCGTGGTATAACTAAAGTTCGATATTACCACGCATTATTATCTATTTAAGTTATGTTGCAATACCTTATGAGGCGTGCATTGGGTGTTTTTTGTTTAGATCTTTTGTTTGTTAATATTACTTATTGTTTTATAATATTAAACGTTTCGCGTGACGCAGTTGAGTTGCTTTATGTACCCGATAGTTCAGTAGAAGCGACGTTAGTCTTTTTATTTGGTAGAGAGTGTAAAAGTAACAGGGTTCCTACCCTGTTATATCAAAAGTGTGAACTTGATTTTATTAGTAGGGGTACCTTTTTTGAAATTTAGTATTTAAGGCCGTCGTGGCGTATTGTGACACCTTCTGACTGTAAATGCAATGATCGTGGGCTCGATTTCCAGACAGGGAAATGTCTTATTTTAATTTCCACACTCTGGTAACAAGACAGAGCGCGGCGAAGTGAATTTGTCATTCGCAATGCGCAATGTTTTGGTCTGGGATGTTTTTATGCGTGATTCAACGTGAAGCTAAAAAACATAATATAAAACACAACAAACATGAATAATCTACGAGACTATTTTAAACTAAATTATATTAATTTCATTGATATTATTAATACCTCTAAGCATGCGGCTGTGAGCGCGTTGATATCTTTTATATGGGCGGAAGTGTTTTATTACCGTTTGTAGCATAGTTATTGTATTTGAACAATAATAATACATTTTTATGCTATATCTAACATGGGAAATTGAATTTTTAACAACACTGAAGTTTTTCAGAGACATTGTTTAAAAAAATATAGAAAAAGAAATAAAAAAAATTGAGTTATCGGTCGATGTTGAATAGCTTTGAACTAATTCGTAGACTAGGGGTTCCCTGTTTATTGAAGGCAAAATAATTGGTTTAACAAAAAATATTTAAGACTTGTCTACTAATCTTATTGAACATATAGGGAAACGGATTTATCATTGGATCAACATATTTAGGATTTTATTTACAGTTCTGTAAAGTCTACTAATATTATAAAGTTGAAAAGTCTGTGTCGTCCATTTATCGAAGAAGGTTATAGTGGTTTATTTCACTGAGTGAGAATTGAACCTACACTTGTTGTGATTACAGTCAGAGGCTGTATCACGGCACCACAACGGTTTCGTATACATATATACGTATATATAACTGACATATTTATATACTAATTATTTGTTGCAAAGGCAATAGTTCCAAGTAAAGTGGTCGAACGTTCGAATTCCGAGTCGTGGCTGGCTGACCTTTCCAGTGTATTATTAGCGGTAACGAAATGTTCTGGGTGTAGAGTTGCTTTGTAGCGATTTTATGAGCGATAGCGTTTTCTTACTATATAATTGTTAATTATATTTATGTTTATTTTTTAATGTTGTAAGCTTGAATGCCTTTTATCTCCTATGTAACGCATTTGCAAATAACGGTTTGGAGATGCGGTGTTGAGTTCTGCCACTCAACATCTAATGCCTCCATAATTTGGACGGAAAATATAGAATTGAGTGTTTTAATACCTCCCTCTCCCGGTTCCCTCTGTCTATCATGCTGTATTTGTTTTTACACGTATGTACCATATTTATACGGTGGTTTGGAAAAGCTAAGAAACATAATAAAAATAAAAAATAGCTTCACGCTGTCTGTGAATGTTACGAATATGCCTGTTACCGTCTCGGGAGGTAGTTCTGCTAAGAAATGCCCGCAAAAAACTCAAAAAACCGCTAACACTATGTCGGCACCCGTATATTAAATGCAATTATATTATAAAGTAATGGTTGTGTGCTTTACGCGACGTAACGAATGTTAGATTAGCGAGTCGAGCGGCTAGAATTTTTATTGTTTACTTTTTTAAAATTATTTTTATTATACTTGTTATGTTATTAACACAAGGATATGTTAAGAAAACCTTGTTTTACTAAGCATTTTTGTTTTAAAGAGATTGTGGCGTTGAGTTTCGCCAGTTTACACTATATGTCTCAAATTCGGATGGAAAATGGACACTGAGTTTCAATATTAAGTTCTCTCAGCCTCTTGCTATGCGAGATAAAAGGTTGAAAACAAAAGTTGGAAGCCTGGAGCTGGACAAAGTACCAACTTCTGTCATCGTAAACACCACGGTTGTGGTTTCGCTTCCCATTCCAGAAATTTTTATTGTCTCGATCTGGTAACTAGACAAAGTGTTGACTTTTGCTCCTGAGGTTATTCTGAGCACTTGAAAAATGCAATGAGTGTCTCAAAGATTGGGCTGTGCGTGGAGACTAAAGTGGCTTAGCGCTAGTTTCCGTCTGCCTCCACTGCTAAAACAGTGTAAAGTTAAAAAAAATCTCTAATTTTGTTTGAATATTTGCACATGTGCAAAACAAAGAACGTTCTATTGTAATTATATGTGCAAATTTTCGAAACAATGCTTTATATACATTAAAATGAAATATTCATTCTAATAAATCTAATTTAAGTAATTTAATTAACATAAAAACAAGCTTAGATTTTTTTACATATTTTTTATTTTCACGCGGTAACTCACATTCTCATTATTTTCTTCAACACAAGATCTGTGTTATCTTGATCTTGGTTAGATCATTAGCACAAGATTTCTTTCAAGATTCTAGTTCGAAAACTGTGTGTGTGGGTTCAATCCTCGTCTAGGGTAAATATTTGTGTTGTCAACACTAATTTGCGTTCCGTATCTTGTAATGCCATCGTGGCACGATACGATGGCAACTGATTGAATGCTATCATTGTAAGTTCTTCTCCACTCGGAGCAATGATTTTATATCGATATTATTTTCATTCTCTTTTCTGATAAAACAAACTGTGACGTTCACCTCCGTTGTTCCACACGCAATGTCTCAAAAACTAAGCAGAAAGTGGGTAACGGAGGTTCCTTCTGACTTCCCTGCTGAATGCGAGATACAGCGTCTACTGTTACATCATAGAACTAAGGATAATGCAGCATAACGAAAATTGTACTATTCAACTTATATGTGTGAGATAATCCATTTTTTTTAATGATATAGGAATGAATAGATAATTGTACAAAAATTTAATTAATATTACTTATTGTTATTCTGTCTGTGGCAAGCCATTGTTTTATTTCTGTGTATTGAAATAACTCGACCTAATAACCTACCTTTAAATAAAGATTGTACATTATTTGATTTTATCTTGATATCTTAACATTAGGTCATCTTGTCGCAGTGGGGTGTCGTCTAGCTGTAACCGAAATGATTGCGGGTTCGATCAATCTCCGAGGAATCTGAGTTTTTTTAGGATTCCGTACTCATGCTGTAAATCCGGACCCCGTGTCTATGACTTCGCTGTTTGTCCATCTCATCATCTATGGTCACTATAACAACAATTGCTATACAACAGAATAAAACCAATATTTCATAGTCATCCATTCAACAAACGTGATTTTTTGCTGTTTTTATAGATAATGATAAAGAACTCGTCGTGAGCGAGGTTGACTCGCATTCGGCCGATTTTTTTAGTATTCCGCTCTGGCAAGGCAAAACGCCGTGATATGCTATGCAACTCAACACCTAATATTGTAAATATCCTGATACGTAAAGTAAAGACCTAAACTTCTTCTTTGACAAACTATTTATTTAATACTACAATTTCTAATGAGAATCTAAACTTAAAACGACTGCCTCTAAATTACCATAAAAACTTTTCTAATAATATATTAATTACTTGATTATAATTACAATTAAAATTAACATTGTATGCTCTCATACTCTTAACGTTTGTATTGCGCAAACTACAACCCGCTCTTGTTAAAATCGGTAGTTCCGTACAAACTGAGGTCTTTTAATAACCTTAAAAGATGTGCTATATTTCTTCTTCTTTCTGTTAATCCTATGAAATTATTGGGTTTGATTTTTTAATTTTTGTTTCAGTCGGGTGTTTTTAATGTATGTTTTTTTTTTATTATCTTCTTAAAAAAAACTTGATTGATCCTTCTTTTTGTTTTAAATATGGACCCCTAAAAATAGCATAAGGTTATCTAATCTATCGCTCACATTGAAATTTTGTATTTTTTCCTAACCTTGCTTCGTAGACAGCGTTGACTTGTTGCGAAATATTATTTATGTCTACCGCTCACTCTATATTTTTTGGGTATTTTTTTTAGCGCCAAATACTTTTATCGTCCGTGCCTTTCTTGTTCCTGCATTTTTAGTTGCGTTCATAAAAGCTAAAGGGTCCCCTCATCAATGTCAATTAGATGTTATGGTATTTTAAGAATTAGAAGAGCAGAACCCTGTCCCAAGATCATTTCCTGAATTTAAATATCCTGGGCTTTTTCGTGGCAATATTCGGGTTGGACTAACGACCAACCCAGGCAGGTCGATCATGTTGATTGTGGTACAGTTAGCTGGTTTTGTAATATCCTTACTGCCTCTTGGTTATTCTTTAAACACACACACTTAGCGCTTAGGTAGCTAGAGGGGAACCTCTAGAACAGAAGTTTGGAACGGAGTATCTTTTATATGGCTTATGAGGCTCCCAGGTTACCTCTGCCTAGTGATACAGCGTGAAGAAAAAAAAGATAAGAAACTAATAGAAGTGATACCAGGATTTAAGACTTATCTAACTTTATGGTTGTAAGTCGGAGTGATGGTAACGTTTAAAATATTAATTTTATCCTGTATTGCATTGCAATGTCTCTCCCACGTCTCTTTTATTCTAAAAAAGATGTGAAAATTCGAGGAAAATCTAAGTTGAAAGTCCTTTTAAGTTCGCCGGACTCGGGTAAACATACCAAAGCGTTTTAGCTCTATTGTTGAATTAGATATACATCGCCACGCCTCGTTGCTTAAGCCGTATGCCATTCACAGATAAGAAACTATCTAATTCATAAGCGGTAGCGGTTTGCTTATAAACCGCTACCGCTTATGAATTAGATACTCTAACACTAATAATAATCTAATAAAATATGAATAATCTAAACATATAAATAAAATTGAACTGTCTGTCTGTTGCATTTCACTTCTGTCTATAATTAACTGTCTGTATGTAATTCAACATACCTATTTATTTATTTACACGGTAAATGCAAAACGTTACTAAAATTCTCATCTGTCGTCCGTCTGTTTGTCCAAGCTATTTTTCAGAATTGCTAAAACAAATTCCCTGGAAGATAGAGAAAATTGTATGAACTAAAGCTACGTTTTAACACGATTCTCCTGCAGGGTCTGATTTTACACGTGAAAAACCTTTTACCTAACGCCCATATAAAAATAAAAGAATCAAACATTTTTCTTCTTTTCTTCGAGCAAAAGAAAAATGAAAAGACAAAAGTTTTAAATCCAATTTAGTTCAGCCATCGAAACTTTGCTTGCCTGAACTATTAAATGTAAAGTCCCGTTATTTTCTCTTCCCGTTGGAATTCTGGAAAGTCCTGTCTTAATGATTCCCTGTATTGTCCAAGGAGGAGAGCTAGTATCGAGTATCTCTCACTAGCTCTCTTTTTTCTTTATCGTTCTCAACTAACATCAACTAATATCAGTCAGTATATTTAATATGACTACTAGGTTGATTTATGTATGTACCTGAGTCATTTAATGACAATGATAAATCAATTAATCAAAATCGTAATGCGTGGGAAAACGTTTATGCTAATAAAACCACATGTACGAGTATGTAAATGTCAAGATTTCTTTATCGAGAGTTTTACATATGTAACAGACAATCTAATTTATATAAATTAGATTGTTTGTTTATGTGAATTAACACAGTTATTCACTTTTAAGACTAGACATGACGGTTGTGGGTTCGATTCCCACTCTAGGGTATGAATTATTTTAATATTCTTGCTTTGATAATAGGTCAAAGTGCGGCGTTGACTTCCGCCTCTCAACACACGTCTTGAAAATTGGGTGGTATGAGGTCATTCCCTCTACCCCAACCCTGTTATCAGACAACTGAAATACAGTGTGAGGTGAAAAAAAAAACCTTAAATGGTAGACCGATACGTTTTCTATAAAGTAATATAATTTGACCTTTGAAATAATTAAACAATCCCATTTATGGATACGTCGTATAGATATGTTCATTGTTATTTTTTTGTTCTGCCTTCATATTAAATTATATTGACCACGTCATGTCTAGGCATTCTCTTGTGCAAATGGTCTAAATTATAAGAGTTTTGCTTATTAAATATTTGGTATTTATAATTCCAGAATACGTCCTTTCGATATGTTCCAATCCATGATAAGTAAAGTAAAAGAAACTCAAAAACAAAAGATTAAAAGATTGCTTTATTTTCTATGACATGTTATATTTATATCTTGGAACTCACTACCTTCCGAAATGTTTGGCTATTCAAGCAAACAAAATTATAACATTCCTTAAAACAACAAAAAAGGTTAATTTTGTTCTTAAAGAATAAGATAAGTCTTATTATTATTTAAATTAAGTTAAATTACTTTTGATAATTAAAACACATCTTTAGATTGTACTTTTTAATATTTAGTAAAAAAAAACTCATATAAAATACATTTTAATATTCAATTTGTGTACCATAAGTCCTTTAAAGTATTTTAATTAAATATTAATTATTATATTTTTATTGTTTACTAAAAACCGCTTCCGCGTGTAACCGGAACCGCCTTTTACTACCGCACCGCGCCACGGTCATCGGTTCATGATAAATACCTACTCGTAAGTTCACATAATGCGACCTCACTAGGGGCAAAAGTAAATACTAGTAATACTACCCTGTCTTTGTCTGTGTTTTCGTGAGGAAATATTAATTAGTTAATAACATCTTTAAAGTATTATTCCACGCTTAGCAAACATTTTTTTTGCCGTACCCTCTCATCCAACTAAGTCGACTTCACCGTTTCGTCGCTTGGACATTTAACACGCCTTCCGAATTCGCCAAATAACTGGCGAACGGAAGTATCTTAATGAGAAAGCAGTGTCTTAGCACTAGGTTCCTATGATCCCTCTTCCTATCCTGCTCCGTGTTGGTGAAGCTGGAAATTAAATTATAAAGCTGAAGGGTTTATTTGGTTGAACGCGCTAATCTCAGTACCTACTGGTGCGTAGATATTAAAAACGTGATGGTAGTTGCTCGGCTCTTGGGACGTTGAAACATTTAGATTTTTCAATTTTTCATAATAAAAAGGACAGAACAGATTTTTCAATCATCGTAAAATAAAGCATTACAGCAGTACAGCGTTGAGTTCTGCCACTCAACTAGCAATGTCTCGAAATAGGCAAAACGTGGAAAACATAAAAAAATAGTGTCTTAAATTGACCAGGTGCTATAAAATGTACAACGAAGTGATTAGGATCTTAGAAACTTTTCAAAAAGAGAAGGTTACTAAGTATTTTAACTTTTACTTTTAACATTTCGAAGTTATGAGAACAATAAAATAACGATTGTAGAATATAAAACAACTGTATTGCGTAATTGACCTCTCTAACAGCCTTAATGCCTTATATAAGTAGATATTTGCTATTTGTTCAATTATAACAAGGTTGTTTGTCATTAATTATGATTAAAAGGTGTTATGAGTTCAAATCCAAGTTAGGTTCGTTAGGGTGGTGTATGAAATAACTAACTGGAAACTATGAGAATATGAATAATTGATTTAGGCGAGGTCGCTATGGAGTATTTTATTTTCTCGCTCTTGTAGAAAGACAAAGCGTGGCGTTTATTTCCGCCAACACGCAATATGTCAAAAATTGAACGGAAACTGAGGAATGTAGAACATCGTTAGTATCTTAACACTAGGTACCGTCTGCCTTACCTGCTACATGCGGGATATAGCGTGAAACTAAAAATACAACTACCCTTTCTTATAGTTACGTATATAATAAACTAAAATATTATTTCTAAACCTTCTATTTTAATATAATCGAGGCCAGAATCAAACGTAAAAAGCTTAAAGCTCTTATCAAGATTACTTTGCAACATAAAGAAAAAGAGGAATTTTTAGGATTCCGCATAATATTAATGAAGTTATATTGCCGTGTGATCCCGGCCTAGAATAGGATCACCCTGGTACTGATGGTGTCGTAAGAGGCGACTAAAGTACGTGTGGTAGAGTCACGTCGCCAGCAATGGCAACACGCATGGGCAGACTCGGCCGGATCATTACCACCCCCGGCATTTAAAACCGGCGTTAAGTAGTGGCTTTATGCCACTGCGTTTCGCATTAGGTAATGCCGGGCTCCGGAGCCCAACCCCCACCCCTCCCTGGAATATGAAAGCGGCACATAAAGAGAATCTACCCCAGGAGGGTACCAGCACCTCCGGTGCTGGAGAATCCCTCCCTGAGTCCTCAAGCTCAGGCTGCCCTTCGAATTCTGGGGAGGGCACAGTACCGCGCACAAGACCAAATTGCAAACAAGGCAAACGAGACGTACGCCCCACGGCAACCCCTACCACACTAAACGTGGACTTTTCCAATATCAGGGGTCTTCACTCCAATCTGAATGCCGTCCACCACCATCTTGAGACGGCACAGCCGGCCTTGTTATTTCTGACGGAGACTCAAATTGTCCGACCGAGCGACACAGCCTACCTCCAATACCCCGGCTATAAAATAGAACACAACTTTATGCCTCATGCCGGGGTCGCTGTGTACGTAAGGGAGGACCTGAGTTTCCGTCGTCTTGCTAATCTTGAAGGTCGGGACCTGTCGACTATCTGGCTCCGTGTTGACTCGGACGATCGAAACCGAGTCTACGCATGCCTTTACAGGTCCCACAGTGGCAATGCGGAAACGGATCGGCTCATGGAACACATGCAATCGGCCATCGACGATATGCTCTCACAGATCCCCTCTGCTGAGGTCGTGATACTTGGCGATTTTAACGCGCACAATGCCAGTTGGCTTGGATCACGCACCACCGACCACGCTGGGAGGGCCGTTTTTGACCTTGCTATGGCGAATGGATTGTCCCAATTGGTTGAGTCGCCTACGCGACTCCCGGACGTGGACAACCACAATGCCTCCTTATTGGACCTTCTGCTGACTTCGCACCCGGAACAGTACCAGGTTGTCGTCGATGCTCCTTTGGGGTCTTCTGACCACTGCCTGGTACGGAGTGTCGTGCCCATTAAGCGCGGCAGTCGCAGAACACCCGCAACTCGTCGCGTCTGGCACTACAAGTCAGCAGATTGGGATGGGATGCGTACATTTTACTCATCCTATCCCTGGGGGCCGGTTTGCTTCTCTTCTGATGATCCTAGTACCTGTGCCGCTGCTGTTGCCGATGTGGTTCTGCAGGGCATGGAACTTTATATTCCTAGCAATGTAGTGCCCATCGGTGGCAAGTCACAGCCTTGGTTTGATACGTCTTGCAAACTTGCTGCCCTTAGCAAACGCGAGGCATATCAAATCTGGGCCGAGGCACTGGTTACTAAGGATCCGAAGGTGAAAGCCTCAAAAAGAGAGTATAACCGGGCCTCTAGGTCCTTTAAGCGGCAAATTGCCAAAGCAAGGTCCGAGCATGTCGCCAAAATCGGCGAGAAGCTTGAGAGCTACCCGTCCGGAACTCACCAGTTTTGGGCGCTCTCAAAGGCGGCACTCGGCAACTTCAGCCAGCCTTCGCTTCCGCCTTTACGCAAGGGGAATGACATCTTGGTCCATACGGCGAAAGAGAAAGCCGATCTCCTGGGCGCTCTCTTTGCCTCGAACTCGACTTTGGATGACCAAGGATCAACGCCACCGACTATACCGCGGTGCCAGAGCTCAATGCCTGAGGTTAAGTTTAGCCAAAAAGCTGTAAGGCGAGCTCTGTCCTCTTTGGACATCCATAAATCGAGCGGGCCAGATGGCATCTCCCCCTTAGTACTTCGCTCTTGTGCTCCTGAGCTGACACCGGTGCTAACGCGTTTGTTTCGGCACTCTTACTCAGTCGGCGTAGTCCCAGATTCATGGAAGAGCGCTCTTATCCACCCGATCCCGAAGAAGGGCGATGGTTCCGATCCATCTAACTACAGGCCTATTGCCATCACCTCCCTACTCTCAAAAGTCATGGAGAGTATCATCAATAGCCAGCTCTTGGTTTATCTAGAGGATCACCGATTGATTAATGACCGTCAATATGGCTTCCGCCATGGTCGCTCAACCGGTGATCTTCTGGTTTACCTTACCCACCGTTGGGCTGCGGCTATTGAAAGCAAGGGAGAGGGCCTGGCAGTTAGTTTGGACATGGCGAAGGCCTTTGATCGAGTGTGGCATGGGGCGCTCCTTGCTAAACTTCCATCCTATGGGCTTCCCGAGAACTTATGCAGGTGGATCGCCAGCTTTCTCACTGGGCGCAGCATCAAGGTCGCTGTCGACGGTTTTTGCTCCAAACATATGCCCGTGAACGCTGGCGTTCCCCAAGGCTGCGTGCTGTCCCCCACGCTGTTTCTTCTGCATATCAATGACATGCTGGAGGATTCTAGCATTCATTGCTATGCAGATGACAGCACGGTGGACGCTGTTTACTCCGGCCGCGCAAGTCTTTCTCGGGAAAACGCTGAACAGTGCCGAAATAAACTTGTGTCTTCTGTTGAGGCATCCCTCGAGAATGTCTCTTCATGGGGTGAAAAGAACCTGGTCCAATTTAACCCCCTGAAGACACAGGTTTGCGCGTTAACCACAAAAAAAAACCCATTTATCGTATCGCCAGTCTTTCAGAACACTCCCCTTTCAGCCGCGCCGAGTATCAGCATATTGGGCCTTAATGTTTCGAGTGACTGCCAGTATCGCGATCATCTGGAAAGCAAGGCCAAGTTGGCCTCGAAGAAACTGGGGGTCATCAATAGAGCGAGACGGTACTTCACGCCAAAACACCGATTGGCTCTATATAGGGCCCAGGTTCGGCCACACATGGAGTACTGTTCTCATCTCTGGGCTGGTGCACCCCAGTATCAGCTTGACCCATTTGATCGCATACAACGTAGAGCTGTCCGAATCATTAAGGACCCAGTAAGCTGTGAAAGGCTTGACACTTTGGCTCTGCGTAGAGACGTCTCCTCGCTGTGCGTTCTCTATCGCATTTATCATGGTGAGTGTTCTGAAGAACTGTTTGACCTGTTACCTGCCGCCGAATTTTCTAACCGCACAGCACGTCACAAACTTAAATATCATCCACACCATCTGGATGCGTGGCACTCCACTACTGTGCGGTTTCGTAGGAATTTCCTTCCACGCGCCACCGACTGTGGAATAGCCTACCCGCGGCAGTGTTTCCAGGTCGGTACGATATGAGTACCTTCAAAAAGCGCGTCTATCTCCACCTCAAAGGCCGGCAACGCACCTGTAGCTCCTCTGGTGCTGCACGGGGTCGTGGGCGGCGGTGATCATCATCAGGTGACCCGAACGCTCGTTTGCCTTGTCCTTTTCCTATAAAAAAAAAAAAAAAAGAAAGTTATATAATATATATGTAATGTGGTTATGTCTCGAGGCCGACGGCACATCATTCGACTGTAAACACGATGGTTGTGGGTTCGAATCCCATTCGGAAAATGTGTTATTTTCATTTCCTCGGTCTAATTAACAAGACAAAGAAACAATCGATACGGAACCTGTCTTTGAATCTGTCTTTTACTTTTGTATTTTTTTGTTTAGATTGTATCTAGAACATTATACTTACTCCTTAAATGGATCTGACATTTAGTTCCTTATAAAGTCACTCATAAGTTGAGTGCGGTTGAACGTTTTTAAGCTGCTTCGCGCTTTTTCCCGCATATAGCAAGGAAGGCAGAGGGGACCTAGTGTTCAGATACTCTGATCCCCACGCACCTTCAAATGTTTTAAGACATTGCGTGTTGAGTTGCGGAACTGAACACCGCGTTCTGCCTTATAAGTTGTACCTAACACTTAATAAATGCTTATTATAAAGTACTCTAATGAATCGCTATTTTTAGCACATTTACCGGCAATAACTTAACATAGGCTTGAAGTGCAAAATTCATCAAACCCGTCGAAACAATTCTCTAAACCTTTATCATATTAAAACAAACAGTTATATTAAAAACAGGGAATGGAAGTGTGTTATCATTAGGTTCCCAGATTTCCTCTGACTCACCTGCTATGTGCAGAATACAGCATTAAAGCTGAAAAAACCGTAGAGCTAAAAAATTTTTTAAAAAACCTAAACATCTACTTATGTGCCTTAAATTATTATAGTACGATTAGCTTAATCGATATATACATTAAGTAGATTTTATTTAACAAAAAAAAACTGACTTTCGCAGTCCATACAATCAAAAGTCTTTACTCATTCTAATTGTAAATGAATGAAGCTTCGTAATGTCTTAAAAGGTTGGCGGTACGTGGGGAACGGAATGTCTTAACACTAGGTTCCTTTTGCCTACCCTGCTGCTAAATTATTATTAATGACAAGACAACTCAGTCTTATTCATAATTCAAAGACAAAGTGATTTGACCTTCTGTTATAGGAAAGTTGTTATACCGGATACTACAATACGCCCGCAAATAATGAGTCATTGTTATAATTACATACTACGCTAACTTACATACTAACCTAGTTTCAAGATTTTACTTGTTTTGTATTGTTTTTAGCATATTTTTTATTGATTTCATTGAATCCTCGGGCAGTCGTTACATTATTTTTTTTTCATTTCCCTGCTCCGGAAAGACAAATCGAGAAGTTTTACTTGAAACGCAATATGATACAAAGTAAAAACTTAGTGTTTTAACACTAATTTACATCTACTTACCTTGCTTTAGACAGAAATAGGATAAATCATACATAAATATAAAGTTTTTTTTATTTTCACATACATTTTTTAAGTAAGATTTCTATCTTACTTCAAAATTTACTATTCTCCGTTCTCCGCTTGATTTTTCTTAGAGAATTTTTCTATTATCTATATATAAAGCATAATATAAATCCGCGTCCTTCATGTCCAACTGAGTATATTAAATATAACCGTTTACTTTAAGTGAGGTTATTAAAAAAATAGAACTATAACATTCATAGTTCCACTTCCATATCCACATATAAAGCCGGTTACAATCAGATATTTTTATTTTTTAATTTAAATATTTTTTTTGTTAGGAAACCATTTCTTATCTAAAAGATTAATTATTTTTAGAGGCCGTCGTGGTGCAGGACCACAGAGGTGTGACTGTAACGCAAACCAAGAGTTCTTGATATTAGTGCGTTTACCCAAACAAACTCTTCAGCTTTATCTATCTATATATATAAAAGGACTTGTCCTCACTGACTGAGGTAAGACGCACGCACAGCCGTAACCGCTGTGCGTAGAAACGTGGAATTTGGACGATGTTTACTTTCGTAATCTGGACATCCACTAAGAAGGTATTTTGAAAAATTTTAACCATAAAGGGGTGAAATAGGGGTTGAAAGTTTGTATGGAAAAAAAAAATTAATCTGCACCGATTTTTATAAAATTTGAAATTTAGACTCTCAAAAATATTTCATTGAACACGTGTTTCATGGTTTATTAGAATTCACCCCTAAATAAGCTAGCGAAGCTGCGCGCGTCCGCTAGTATTAGTATAAATTACATAGTTTGTAAGAAACCTTTATTTTATATGATATATTATATTAATCCGTATATGTAATTTATGACATTTTCAAGTGCAATAAGTTTATTATTGTTTTTACAAAACAAAGCAAATTCTACACGCGACGCCATCGTGGTGGAATAGGATTTTAGTCCAGTCATTGTAAGTTGCACTAACGGGATTTTTTTAAGCTTTGTCTTGTTACCAGTACGAGGAAATGAAAACAACTCATTTTCCCGAGTGGGAATCGAACCCGCAGCCGTCTTAGATATGGCGGAATATTCACTTAATTTTGCAAATATGATATGGCGGAATGAGGCCATATGTGAATTATACGGCCAAAAAATTACCAGTATTTTTTGGAAAATCTTCTGTTTAACGATTTTTGTTCGATTACTTTTTCGAGATTTATAGACTGTATGAAACTAAAGGTTTGTTAATGAGCTATATGGAGGAAGAAGAACACGGGCGCAGACCCAACGGTCGGGCTGTATTTTCAAAGTTTCTACAAAAATCCGTTTTTTTTTAAATCACTAAGTCACAATTATCTGATAAATAGTGATCTGATAAATAGTGGACATAGCTGAATATAAATGGTGGTGAAATGGATAGGCCCCCTGAGGCCCCCTACACATAGTCCACAGTTGAAAAATTGGGGGAACTTATCGTCGCGCTTTTTTTAATTAAATACTGTTAACTCTCTTATTTTCTCTTCTACTATATAGAAAATAGAAATAAGACCTTTAGAAAACTAATAAGACTTTTAGCAGCTCGTGTTCTAGAGTATTCTATAGAATCTTGCAAAATATAAAATAATATATCATGAAGTTATCACAAAATGGTTGTTAACATAATAATATATTGTACGTAGCAACTATTTATTTGCTATAGCACTTTATATAGTAAATCGACAAAGGCTTTTTTTTGGTAGCCATGGCATAGTGTCTGACTGTTGTACGTTCGATTTCCACCCGATAGATTTAATTATTTTCATTTCCTGCTTTGATAAATAAGACATAGCACGGCGTTGATTTCTGCCATTCATCATGTCTCGAAAATTGGGTGGTATGTAAACGTACGAAGTGTCTTAACGCTATTTATAACCCTTATCTAAAAACTATTTACCAGTACAAGCCAGTACAGTATATAATGATGTCTAAAAGTAATTGTATAAAAAATGTCTAAATTAATGTCTAAATTTAATTAGACATAACCAACTGTGCCTAGATAATAGGCTGACCATTACAAGTGCTCAAGGTTGGACCACGCCCGCACATTCACTTAACGAGCCTTGTAGAAAGCCTTTATCCTCTTACTGCCCTATATACATTTCATTATTTGTGTAATATCAGTTACTAAATATTGTTATCACAATAGATTTTGATTAGTTTAGGCTAGAAGCTTTAAATTTTAAGGTAATTGGACCAAGTGCGGCGTTGAATTACGCAATAGACCATGCAATGTCTCCAAAACTGAGCGGAAAGTGGGGAACGGAGTGTCTTAACATTAAGTTCCCTCTGTCTACGCTGCTGTACGCGTTATACAGCGTGTAGCTAAAAAAAAAAAAATATATATTTTTACAGTTTTTACGGAACTACAAATATTGAATTAAATATTATTATTATAACAATTTAAATAAATTACACACAAGTTAATAATCACTTACGTTTCTTTATAAGGAAATACTTAGTTCTATTTAAACTGACCAATAAAATTATAGTAATACAACTAACGCACCTTGTATGGCGGAAATATTTACTTTTAACATTACGTATTGCTTATACCTAAAACCTATTAACGTTTTAAAGACAAAAAATATATAAAATACTAGCGACTAAACCATGGCTTCGCCCATGGTTACTCCGTGTTTCAATTCCCGGCCAAATTTAGAGACATTGAACTTAAATATCACTACTTCTTACCAGAGCTAGAAATTAAAAATAATGAATTTCCCCCAAGTGGAAATTGCACCCGCGGCCGTCACGGTATCAAATTAAGTAAAAAATATTTTATAATTAAAAAGAATATTTAAGTAACATTTTAATTTTCATTATATTTTTGTTCACAGATGACCAACCGCCAACTAAGAGGCAGCGTCCGCGCGACATGTCCCTGGCAGAACCTCCGCATACGATGGAAATCGCACAAATTCTCATATCATTGCTGCACGCGTGGGGTCTAGACCCGGATCTTGATAGGGTCTGCGAGTCTAAGCTCGGGCTGCTCAGACCTATGGTAGATTTTTAATTATTTTTTCGTGTTTTAAGAGGCCGTCTGTTTGTAAACGCGATGTTTCAGGTTCGATTTCAAGTCACAGTAATGATTTATTATCATTTTCTCGCTCGATAGTATAAAGACCTGTGTGAAAATGATAAAAACTGATGCTCTCCTCCTTTACGTTTTCAAAAAAACGTTAATAAAATAAATATAATATCGGCACCTTTCTGCCGAATGTAAGAATTACTTACTTTTAACTAATGAACTTACTTTTCTGTATTAAAAGTACAACGATTGGGTATACCGTAAGAAAAGAAAGAAATACAAATATCTTACAAAATTAGCGTGGAGCTTCCGGAATTAGGATTGATTGCCTGGAAGAGTTGACTTTTAGTGATAAGACCTTTGCACACTTTAAATTTTGTCTTAAAATCTGTTTAATGTATCTTTTCAAATGTGCAATAAATACTTCAACAAAAAACTAAATTAACCGCTGTTCACCAGGTGCCAGTATGTTTCGGAGTGGTGTCCCGTCACGGCCACATGGCAGTTCAGTTACCCACCAGGCTTGGTAGTTGGGCTGAGGCGTGCGCCTCCGCACCCGACGACCCGCTGCTGCTGACTTCTGATCTTCCCGTAGAACTGCTGAAGCAGGAGAAGTTGACCAGGTAAGTGGTAGTCTGTTCAAATCAAATTAGTTTATTTTAACGTATCGTATGTATTAATTAGAGTAGGTAGACCCTATTTTCCTTTCTCTACTTTTCCCCATTGTAGTAGAGTCTGATACTACATTTCTCAGTTATTACTTACCTTGTTGTAAAGAACGATATTACATATCTTCTATTACTAACTCTATGAGACCAGTCGTGGCGCAGGGGACAAGATGTGGCATTGCGTTTGCGGCATTCGTAGAAAATCCGGCGGAAAGTGGGGTAAGGGTATCTTAACACTAGGTTCCCTCTGTCTACTCTGCCTGCCCTGGTGCTGTTTAAAGCGTAACTAATATTATATGGTATGTATTAGAAAACTATAAAATCTAAATATATTAGACGCAATTAAAACGCACTAGTGTATCAATTCTAAACAACCTCAATAGTATGTAGAGCGTGGTAGTATATCATATTGCGTATTGGTATAGGTTAACATTATCAAAGTTACCTATATGTAGTTATATAAATAATTTCAAATGCATTATCCTTTTTTAGCTTCATGCTGTATCCCGCACACAGCAGGGTAGACAGAGGGAACCTAGTGTTAAGACACTTCGTTCCACACTTTCTGCCGACTTCTGGAGGCATTGCGTGTTGAGTGGCAGAACTCAACGCCGCGCTTTGCCTCGACACCAGAGCGAAGAAATGGAAATATAAACGTAAATAAGTATTCCGCATATAGCAAGGAGGCATAGGGAACCTAGTGTTAGAGAACTCTGTTCTACACACTTTAGATTTACTTCGTTGTACTCATCAGATGCTACCAGTGTAACTTATAGTATTTGAATACGGAACTATCGCTCAAAAATCATATTATCTGGACTGATAAAATTAATATATTATAATATTCTTTTTATATACGTATCCTTAATTAGGAATTTTATGTTATGTATATTTCTGTTCAACAGACTCTTCTCATCCAAACTCCACTGGGAGTTAAGTACTACTCTGACAACAAACCACTTGTTGTCCATCGTGGCCCTCGCTAACACTCTCATGTCAATGAGTAACGCCAGCTTTGTTCCCGAGCAAGAGGTGGCCAGACGGTTGCACAGGTAAAAAAAATACATACTTATTAGTTATTAGTATTTGATACATTTTTTATATTCCCACGATAAGAGGATATCCGTTTTCAAGACATTTGTCCATTGGCGTGAAGGTCTGCGTCTGCCGCGCATTGTGTAATGGAAGCGGATGCTTTATAAATAATTTATATGCATAGGCATTCCACGGAGTGGGAATCGAATCTACACCCAACAGATACAAGGTTACATTGATAGTTAACTTTCGTTGTTAATTGTGACTTAATCCGCGTGGTCACGTGGAAGTAACTAAGAGTTCATGCTCTCGAAAGCTGCGAAGCTCTGCCATTCTTGTAATGTTTTTGATTGTTCCTTCGCTCCTATTGTTCGTCGCGTGATGTTATACAGCCTATGGCTTTCCTTAAAGAATGGCTACTATTACAAAAAAGGTTATTTCAATTCGAACTTCTAGTTCCTGAGATAAGCTCAACCAAACAAACTCTTCAACTTATAATAAGGGTACAGAAGTTTCATCATTCATGTTGAAAATATTTATATTTAATTTCATCGTTATTTGGAAATTGAACCTACAACCGTTCGTCCATTGTGCGTTCTCAACAATTCGGATATAATTCATCCTCATAACATATATAAATATATTTTGTTTTAGACATTTTAACACATTATAATTTAATAAATGAAATTTATGTAAACGATTAATCACTTTGTACTGAAAAATTTATTGTAGTGCGTGTCTACTGTAGTGTTGGAAACGTCCGGTTTTCTAAAATGTATAAATGTATTATCGAATACCCAAATATCTCACTTTTTTAGAAACCATATAAAAAAATACGTAACTGGATTTGAACCCAGCCTACTAGTTTGTTAAGGTCCTGTCCAGTAATCCATAAAATTAGAAACTAAGCCATACAGCATAAGAATATCGACGTAGCTTCATAACAACGTACGGCTTAGTGGCCAGAACGCATCGACGGTTTTAAAGGGGCGTAAGTTCAAATCTAATTTAAATTCTAAAAATCTAATTCAATTCGTTAAAATTAAAATATTTTTCTTGCCTGCCTTTAAAAATGGAAAAAATACTAAAAAATATATTAAATATCAAACAGACCGACAACCCGTACGTCGTCTTGGGCGGGAGACGAAGAACGAGAAGAACAACTAGCAGCTCAGCAAGCTCATATTAAACAAGGATGGTCTCTGCTGGCGACTCTACACTGTGTTCTTTTACCCGACAAGGTTGTGGCAGCTGGTAAGGAAGGATTTTAAATTGTTTGAAAGAAGGCATATCTAGGCGTATCTATTATTTTATAGTTTTAAAACATTGGAGGATGAACGAAAGGAACGGAATAACATTGTTTTTTATAGCTTAAAGTAGACTTTTAATGAGATTTAGGCCTTTTTTCATTTGGAAATGACTTTTAGATTAATCCAACTCGTATTATTTTGGAAGGGTGTCAATTGAAAGCATGTGACAAGTGATTTCAGACTATTCACTCTTAGGTGATTTTAAACCCAAATATAAAAAAAATTAAAATATAAGGATCAGTTTCTGAGATTAGCGCTTATAACCAAATAAATTCTTCAGCTTTATGACATTAGTATAGATATGTTTTGTATATATCCATCATAGCGGCCTCTCGACGTAACACTTCATATCTTTTTAGGTGCAAAAAGCTTCAAACGTCCTCAAGTAGAGATGTTAGCGCGGAGATGGCAACACCACTGCCTTGAAGTGAGAGATGCTGCGCAAGCACTGTTGTTGGCTGAACTTGGCAGGTCAGGTATATTACAGACTACCAACCTGAGCGCGGCTTCGCCCGCGTAAACTTATTGTTATACAAAATCTTTCCTGTATAGTTTAATCAAAAACTATTAAATTCTACTTAATTTTACGTTCAAATTTCGGAAGCCAAATCTATTTAAATTGTTTTCAAATTATTTCTAATCAAATCCAAAAAAAAAAAATCAATTTATTATTAAAATAATAACATAACATTCATTAAAACATAAATTTCCAACCAGGTTGGGCCCAAAAGGCCGTAAATCACTGGTGGACAATTGGGCACAGTTTCTTCCTCTGTACACTCATACAGAGAGTATCAACCCCCACGCGGCACAGAAGGAACCGATAGAGAAGATAGCAAGAGATGTAAGTAGAATTAAAAAGAAAATTAGACAACAGCAGGCTGCTGTCAGCTCTCCCACCTAAAGATATCTTGATTGTTATCAAAGTATTGTTATTATTAGATAATTAAATGTATTAAATGTTTGTTGATAATTGAATGATTAAGTATGTAATTAAATATTTAATATGCATTTCTGTGTCAATTTGAATACAATTCTACAATATTTTTTTTACTTTACACTGTTTCTTGCATATATATAACAGGTATAGAGGAACCGTTCCCCAGGCACCGCGAAATTTTAGAGACATTATGTATGTATTATGTGATAGAATTTAACGCCGCACTATTTGTTGTTTGTGCGGCGTTGAACAAATGCAACAGCACATGCTGTGCTGGTGTATTTGTGGTGATTTTTATCATTTTGTAAAATTTCTCACAACTTAACCATAAATAACTGTTTTAAAGTATTTTTAATGATTTGTAATTTTAATTTTAATAAAGTTATATATATTATCATTATTTGAATATAGAAGTTTATATCATTCTTATAGCAAGAAGAAGAATTTGAAGAAGACGAAGAAGAAGTAGTCCGCAAGCCTTCTTCTTTAGCAGAATTAAAAAGAAAGCAAACCACAGCTGTCGTTCTCTTGGGAGTCATTGGGGCGGAATTCGGACAAGATATAGCGAGTGAAGGTAGTGTATTCAAACTGATAAGTAACTACGACTATGTGCGGGACTCAACGCCGCGTTTTATCTTAACAGACTGAGAAAATTAATTATTCTCACGTCCTCGTTCTGTCAAGACGCAACGTTGAGTTCCATGTCTCAATTTCCAATGTACCGACTGAGAGCAGAAAGTGTGTGTAACGAAGTGTTATGACACTGGGTACTCTCTGTCTCTGTTTTGTGTTTTTATGTATTTTTTCAATTTATTTAATAGCTTGTTTATATTATGATTACAAAATACAACATATGCATTCAAATAGTAGGCAATAAAAGACTTGTACCTGTTAACACTTTAGCACCTGTATATTTGTATCTTAAATTAAATTAATAATATTTGTAGGTGCTGCCGGTAATAAGAGACGCAAAGATGGCGACAGCAGAAAGAGTTCTATCGTAGAAGGTAAGAATAAAATTATTTGAAAAAGCTATTAAGATTCGGTTACTTTACGGAAAAGGACGTAACCCTTATAGAATCACTGTGTTATTCGTGTTTACTTAATTATTTCTTTATCTCAACCAGGTTTCACATTGAGTGCGTCAAATAACTTGGCTCGTCTCACAGCCTTGGCGCTGACCCATCTTCTGTTAGCTCCGGGGAGTCCCCGTCTTCCGTCACATACACCGCTACGACGCGCGGCGGTCGACCTACTGGGTCGTGGGTTCGCTGTCTGGGAACCTTACTTGGATGTCAGTCATGTATTACTTGGTAAGTTAATTTGACTGACATTATTGATGATATAAAAAGATAAATATCTTTATTACACTTAGTATAGTCTGGCAAATATGTTATTGATAATGGGAAGCACGCGCGGTAAATTGCGCAGTATACGTATGCGCAGAGAACGTTCGATCAGTGTTACCTGTTATGTTGTTTTACCTCACGCTTAGCAAATCACATTTACCTATACGATAATTAAAATATCTAATCATGCTTATGTTGAAGTAAATTATACAAAACGAAAATTTAATAAGGATATCTAAATATCGCAAAATAATCAGCTGTTTCATACATTGTTGTCGAGAATAAAATCAAGACTAGCCCGAAAAGTATAATAACATTTTTGACTCAATAAATAATTAATCAATTCTAAGCTTCTGCTTATATAACTAATGGCACATGATATTTACGTATATGTGTATATACTATATACACACTTATGTACAACATAAACATTCAGTGTGCATAATACAAGCTTATAAACTATGCAATATGAATAAAGAAATATCTGGCAATATTTAAACTTTTTAAAGATTACATAAAAGAAAATAATATTGGGTAAATTATTTCAATAAATTTTGAGGTCAAAAAATGAGAGTGCGGTATCCCTTTGCCATAGTTTGCCATTTGCGTCAGTGTGAGCGCTACGTCCTTACAGGACATTCGCACCCACACATCTTTAAAGGTACAATCGAGCTCACCCTATATTGTTCAAACAAGAATATAATTAATTGTAAACAAAAATGCCTTTTACCGTTTTGATTATTTGCTTTATTATTTGTTAATTTTTATTTTTTACTTTCTTGCATGCATTAATTAACGTTTTAAATAAAACGGTAATAAAATTTTGATTTAATTTGGAGATATATTAACAAAATTTATTTGTTAAGACCTCTATTTCCATTATATAAAAAATTTTTTACTTACCCATAAGTTGATTTTGCATGTTGCCTAACGCCAAAATCTTGTATTTGTTTGCTTGTTTTATATATTAAATTTACTTTTTAAATTTTACTTTTTTATTGAATTTGGATTGAGAAGATTTGTATGTGGCCTCATTATAATAATTTAATTCAGTTTTTTATTTAATTTTTCAATTTACCATATGTTCATTTTGCATGTTGCTTTGGTGTTTTTTACTAATTTTTATAATATTACTAGAAAAATATGCTCTACTACGCCATTCCGTATATATGATGCTATTATATGATATTATATTCATATTTCATAGTAATGAACTGATAGCGTTGCACTCGACTGTACCGTAGCCCGGTCACACCCCGCAACGATTCCCCGCGAGCCCTTACGGGGAATCGGTCCGGCGTGAGCGGGTGTCTATGTGCAGACATCAAAATACGCTTTCTGCGCAATTTGCCGCGCGTGCTTCCCATTATCAATAACATATTTGCCAGACTATAACAATGATTGATACATAGTCCAGAATATTGTTAGCAAAGTTGGACTTATCTCTAATAGATATTTCTTCTATCTATGGGTGTGACAGAAAGTTAAAAATTTATACGCCTTAAAATGCAAAAGCTAATGTATTTGGATCAATTGTTATTATTATAATTACTTATAAATATAGATATTGTTTATATAACGGATGAAGGAAATTTTGGGAGTAAAGTTGTGGAAGTATTTAAGTTGTAAAAATCTGAATTTAGTAACTTAATTAACATAAGCTTTGCTTCACAGACTGGTAATATTAATTTTCTCTGTGCTAATATGTTTGTCTCTGTTAATATTCTCTGTGTTATAATTTATAACTTTAAAAAAGAAATACTATATATATAATATAAATATATTCATAAGTAGCAATTACATAAACAAAAATTTAATAAAATTCCATTCTCTCCTTTTCTAACCAGGTTTACTAGAAATGTGCTCAGATGCGGACAAACTAGTCCCCTCAATGACGTACGGGCTCCCCCTCACCCCGCAAGCGGACTCGTGCCGCACCGCGCGACACGCGCTCACCCTTATTGCTACTGCTAGGTAAGTCACTTGGAATGAATTATGTGTTTATTGTTAGAAAATGTACATTCTGAAGTAATTACAAGTATTATATTTCATAGATTTTATATAATTATCATTAAACATTTAAGGTCTTCTGTTTAGTTTCGTTAAAAAGGTCATTCACAGATTCTCTTATATTGGTAACAATATAAAAATATTACTTAATAACGGTGCTTATTACGCCCCCCCAAAAATATTTCATAACTTCAAATATTTTATTATTTGAAATGATACCACAATTTCTATTATCGTATATTTGTTTTTGCAATAGACAAATATAAAAAAGAAGTATATTTTGTGGATACAAGATACTTATTATTCGAACTAGGGACTATACCTAATACTTATTTTTCCATTTTATTTTACACTTCCTTTTGTTAAGCCTTTTCTTCGTATATTTAATTATTCGTTTATTCCAGTGCTTCAGCACAAAAATTAATTCAGTTTATCAATATTTCCAACTAAATATAAAATGCGAATAGGCCAGCAGCGTTCATAACAACAATGGCGCGCGAGGTGGCGCGCT
>HE670533.1:48928-92910 GCA_000313835.2 Heliconius melpomene melpomene | reverse complement strand
GCCGCGCTCGCCCTGCAACGTGGGCGGGCGGAGGTGCTGCGCGGGATAGAGCTGCTCATCGAGAGGATGCATGGGGAAGTGGCAGAGCTGCTGGTTGAGGTGAGGGTTTTGTTAATTAAAAGCTTTTTTTCATGTCGGTTGATAATAATTTGTGTTATTTTTTTTAATGTGAAAGTTGCCGACTTAAATCTATTCGGCCGATGATACCGAGAAATACCGTATAATCAATAGAATTCACGAGTTCGCGATTCAAGAGTACGTTGGCTTAAATAATTTTCATGTTTGGCATTTTGAAAATAATGCATTTTGTTTACAAAATATAGATGATGTGAGTTTCCCTGTTGCTATCTCCTTATAATCCAGGTAATGGACATCATCCTCCACTGCGTGGATCAGTCGCATCTGAAGAGCAAGGGCCTAAACGAGGTGTTCCCAGCGATATGTCGCTACAACCAAGTGTCTCACTGCCCCGCTACTAGGAGGATTGCTGGTATGAAGATAAATGTTTTTGTTTTTAGTTCATCACTCTGTATCCGTCGGGTAGAGAACACTCTGTTCTTTAATTTTCGCTGATTTTTTGACCATTGTGCTGAGTGGTTTTACCTTGTCACCAAAGTAAAGAAATGAAAATATTAAATAATTTGTGAAGTCATTCACGAAACTTACAATTATCGCCTGTAACGATATTTTTTATTCAAAAATGTCGTTATTACAAATAGGGGATAGCGAAGTAACTTGATGTAACTAAATCAATATTATAATTAAAGACATTTCTTGAACATTGTAATATTTGAATCCACAAGCACTCATTTCAATAACTTTACAAAATTTTTTTTTAAATATTAATTTGTAACTGTAAATTTTTGTTTCAAAAAAAAACTAATATAATGTTCTATAATATTACCAGTTGGCAGCCACACAGGCCAACTAGCCATATACGAGCTAAGGGCAGGTCGTTGTCAGTCCCTGGCAGCTCACTCTGGGCCTGTCACGGCCTGCGCGTTCAGCCCTGATGGCAGATATTTAGTGTCATACGCCACCTCCGACAACAGATTATCGTTCTGGCAGAGCACTGCAGGTGGGTACTTTTTTTTATTTAATTTAGTTTTCTTTTTTTAATTTAGTTTTTTTTATGTTATTTGTTCATTAATGAATATTGTGGATGATTTAGGATAGTTATTGGCTGATAAGTAAATTAAAAGTAAAGTTTTATACTTTACTTTTAATTTACTTACTTTATTTATACTACTTTTTTATAAAAAAATAATGTAGAGACGGTATAAATATAATTATAATGGTGTACTTTGAAATAATTAATTTAACTGCAAAATTAAAATAATAGATTGGACTATGGTATTCTGATTTAATCTTTGATTGTTTTGGAACTAGTTAAAGAAGTTCTCATTCCACTCTTATTACTGACCAAAATGTGTAAAATTTCTTATAACTATTTTTCATTTATTAAAATTTCATACAATTTCCTTTAGGTATGTTCGGTCTGGGTGCGGCACAGACGCGTTGCGTCAAATGCTACAGCACTGCCCCAATGGCAGACGTTGCCAGACTCAACCCAGCACGTCTGGCACGATTGGTCTGGACCAATTCACGTACAGTTACTTTGATGCTGGCAGACGGATCAGAAACGAGATTCAATGTTTAAAACAAAAATTATTAGAGATAATGTGTTGTTATCAATATTACCCTAACTTACCCCTTTTGTATTGCCTGTTATGTATTGTACTTACCCAAGTTACCCATGTATTAATGTATTAGCTAGTAACGCTTACGTTATTTACACTTATAAAGAAAAGTTTTGTTGGTTTCTGATATATAACTGTTAACTATTTATTCATTATTATTTATCATTATATTAAAATACAGTTTTATTCTAAAAATAAAACATATTGTAAAAAATATCAGTATAATAATTTAACACTTGTTTACGTTTTATTTTCGTTAGTAAAGGTATTTATTTTTATTTGTTGTGTAACCTAATATTAATATTATACCTACTTATTTACAAAACGTATAAAAAATTGAACGTAGCGGGATTTGAAATAAATAAGTTATAGGCATTTCTTCAACATAGTAACTAACGTAGCTTGATGGGAACGTATGGCTTAGCACCAAATTTTTTTTATGGTTTCCAAGAGGCGCGGGTTCAAATCCCGCTATAATAATTTTTTTTACGCTTTCTAAATAAGATTTTTCTCCTAAGTGGAAGACACTTTAAAAATGTTAAAAAAAAAAATTGTATTACCTTTACCCATATTTACCTATGCTTACCTTACTCAACTCAAGCTTACCCAAATAATATTAACATAAAAAAGAAGCATTTGTAAAACATTCCAGGCTTAAAAAAGATAATAAAAAAATCTTTAAAAGACTATTAAGAAAAGTGAAATATAAATTTGACTAGGTATATTATCATTATTCTTCAAACTTGTTTAAAAAGATTTAAGAAAAATGTGTTGATAAAAAGACTTTAATGCAAATATTTAATGTATTTCATTATATTTAAATAATTTCAGGCCATATTGACATTTGATATTTAACAAGATTATATGTAAATAATTTGTAAATATGAGTATAAATCATGATTATTTTTAAACGCGTTGCTTATCTTTAAAGTTCTGGCAGAGTACAGAAGATTTTTTAATATTATGGATTTTAAGGACTTTTTTTTGTTGATTCATTTAGTAATGTCATACTTTTAAAAAAGTATATGTTTAACACAGTCAACTAATTGTGTTTTTATATAATTCCAAAATTATTTTGTCACAAATAAAATGAATTAATCAATCATGAAAGTTTCGCTACAGAAAAAAAATGCCAATTGTTTCTTTATAAAAGATGACGTCATATATTCTACTTCTTGTTTGTTTTGTAGCACATATATTATCTAAGATAATTGTTTGTTTTTCGTAAGGATTAAACTTTTTCCTCAACTGGGAATTGAACTAGTGATCTATGAATAAATTGTAATAGACTTAGTTTGAAAAACTAACATTTTATGTTGAATGTTTATAAAAATATGAAAATAAAAAAAATGTTATTGACTAAAGTATTATAATGTATTTTATTGTTTAATGTGTTGCTAATTTTAAATAAGTAAATGTATGAAAATATTTTACCTTGATTTTATTTAACCTTAATTCAGGCAATTGTCTGAATTCGTTTTTTTTTTAAAATATATAGCCGATTTTTGAGGCATAACGTATTGAGTGGCGGAACTCAACGCTCCGCTTTGCCTCATTAGTAGAGCGAGGAAATAATAAAACCGTTTAAAAATATTAAATATTTCAATCCATAGGGGATAGTCATTAATATCGGTTTTATAATCTGGCGATGTTGCCATAGATAGACACATAGATAAGTATGTGTACTATACACCCTACACAGCGAGTAAGAGTTAATCTAGTATCAGTATATCTACCACATTCTTCTCTTTCAGGGCCATTGTAGTGAAAATATTTTTTAAATGTGTCATACAATATATTAGTTATTGTAATAACGTGGTGCATTCGGCCCCCGTGACGTCCAAAATGCGGGAGGTGGCTCTGATTAATATCGAATGTAATATAGCCTATAATAACCTTCCTCAATAAATGCACCATTTAATTATAAGAAAATACATGTTTTCCATTTATTCGTAGTAGTGTAGAAATGTAACATATCAAAAGTAAGTACTTTGTAACTTCAAGGCCATAAAAAGCCCTAATCACTGTAACTTATACTTTCCTTTCTCACCAACGCACGCTTTGTTTTTTCCAGCTACGTAACAATTTAAATGCGGTTTTCACTAATAGATAGCGTAACCTTCCTCACCACGGGCCTAGGAAGAGGGGGGAACGAGTTGGCCTTCGGCCAACGATCTCTCGATTATGTACTTAATGGGGAATGAAAATAACTCATTTCCCCTCGAGTGGGAATCAAACTCACGCTCACTGCGTTTAAAGGCAGACTGTCCCACTGGGCCACGATGAATGAATTTAATTTCGATGTATTTTTTAATTTTCTTTTATATCAAAGTAAACCTAATAAGGAATTAGTAAAATTGGAATTTTCATTGTTTACATTTAAGTTTAGTAAGCTATAAGTTTTAAGTTTAGTTTTCAATATTGAATTAATTTCTTCTGCATATTAAAATAGTCTCTTCGCTGTCATACATTTATTTATAAACCACCACTAGAGAACACTAGTAGAGTCCAAAACTAAAAGAGGGTAGACATAAAATAACATAACAATAATAAGTAAAAAACAAATGTTTTTTTTATTATACACGTTGTTATAGTAGAACAACCATAGACCCAAAGTATTTATTCTAATGCAACCAAAAATTATTGAGACAAAAAACATCACGTAAAAAAAATTGCGACTTGCAATTTAAAAAAAATACTCTGGACAATGGCGTAGCGAACGGCGACAAAAAAAATTATCCTCCAAACAGATTATAATAATATATTTAATTAATTTGATAATACTTTGCTTACTTTTTGGTCAACATTCTCTCTATGGGTTGTGGTCTTTGCCACTTTAGAAAAAAAAAGCAAAAAACAAATTGGCTACTTGTAATCTACTACAACCTTGATTAAACCTGTCAAATGTCATATCACATGTAGTTAAGAACCGCGGCCCTATTTTTTTTTCATTAATATTATACAGATAATAAATATGATAATTAAAAAAAAACATTGACCCACTTTGTTCGTATCGATTTCAACCCGAGTTCTTTATCGATATACCCACTCGAGCCGAAAGCTTAATAATAGAAAGATTTGCAATTCTTACAAAATTTACACTTATACTATGAAAAAAAAGGAAATAATTCAAGATTGTGTTAAAACTAAAACATTTTCTAACTCTTGTTTTCTATTATAAAATCGATTTTATTTACTAACAATACATATATAACTAACATACGCTTTCAAACATACGGACAAGTTTTGTTCTATTTATTTATTATCTATTTATACATTATAACACTAGAAACTATCCTAAATCGTCCATTTATCATAAGAATACGTCTCAAAATTACAAAATAAAATTAAATTAGACTGTATATCGTGGTCACTCACAGCCACAAAATTAAAAAAAGAATTTAATTTTAATAGTCTTGGGCCTGCCAAAGACATGAAAAAACATTTCAAAGCGGGCCCCTAGATTAATATTAAAACTAAGAAATTACTATTTTTTTGGTCATCTAACCATTTTTTTATTTTTTGGAAATTATGACCATTTTTTTTAATTTAACGTCACTTAAGTAAACATATTCTACATCTATACTTACTATTCTCTCATAAAACTATGAAATGACTTATTTAAAAGGAAAACATATTTAACTTTAAGCCAAAAATTAAAAGAACACTCTAGGTATAAAAAAACTTTTTTGACATAACATATCTTCTATCAAAATTAAAACTTGAAAACAGAAAGACCAAAGTCAAAATATTTACGGCTTTGAAATGTGTGTTTGTACTTAACTCTACAAAAGATACGAAATCTATATTCAACGATAAAAGGAATAAAACCATACAGTAAACGACTTTTTAGACAAAATAAAAAAAAAGTATTTGTTTTAATTCAAAATGATCGTTGAACGTTCGTTATCTGTTTGCTATAATATACATATAATCTCAGTCTATAGCGTAGGCTATCTACAATTAAGGCTTTTTTTTTCTATTATTGCTATGAATTTTTTTACATGAAAACGTGAACATTGTGCTATAAGGCGTTAGAATTTGTGAATTTCATAAACATTACTATAATAAAGGCAGAATACTTTCGGACTTAAGCCTAGCGGAGTGAAGCTAGCTCAATAATTATTTTGTTATCTATATTCTTTATTTAACGGATTAGAACGGATATTCTATAAAAGCATGGTATAAGGAACTTCATCAATTACTTATTTACGTACAATCGTGAAAAGTCAAAATGACTGACGAATGACATGTTTATACGAACGAAATGAATTGAAAAATATATTTTTTATACATTTTTTATTCGTGTATTACACGTTAGTTATTTAACCTTTTCACAATTAATACAATTAATTAATTATCACTGATTTTAAATTGAACTAAAAAAAATTGAACAAAGCGGTCAATGTGGTCAATCAGTCAATCATTGGGCTAGTTACATTGTAAAATGCAGATAATATTAGATTATTAGAACGCAATACGATATTCAATTTTATTTTGTATATACATATTTTTTTTATTGGAAATTGATCAATTCCCCATATTTACAAACACAATTATCAATCAATCAATCAACCAACCAACCGTGATCGCGTTCAAAATCACCGACAATACAACAATCCGCGTCTTACTTAAGAGACAAAGAAGGAACGGAGGGGGAGGAAAGGAGGGATATTCATAAAAAAAATATTAGAAAACAAAAAACAAAAAAATCCGTAGCAACACTACTAGTGAGGTCCGTTTGTTGATGAGGAACGTCGACACACGAAGCTGGTCGGCTAGTGATGTCACTTGCCCGGGTGTCCGTTGCCGTACGTGTCGACCTGCAATACGAGCCGAGTTGAGTGCGCAGCCGTGTGTCGTCGTTCCTAGCGAGGCTACGCGCGGCGGTGTGTGCAATATTGACAATCGCCAGCCAGTGACAGAGTGGTAGGTTTACACATTATTGCATGACGATTAGTATGTTAACTTTTATAGAGACCAACGTGAAAACCACCGCCGCGCGTTTCCACTATCAACTAAATTGTGTTTGACGGATTGATTGATTGATTCATTGAATCAATTGACCAATCCATCAAACAAGTTTATTTGATAGTTTTTTATAGCTGGGATTATTTAAAAAAAAAGAATATTTATAAAAATCCGAACTATAAAAAAAGCTGCCCGCCACCATTTTGAAGCGAAAACCCAACGGTTATATAGTGAATACGTTCAGCTTTAAAAAATTACATTGTAATATTAGCAAAAAATACAATAATATTTTTTAACCCCACAGGACACGATGTACACAGCTGCGCGCTATTATTTCGCTGTTATTTAAATAAATATGTGCACAGGGTAAAAATAACAGCCAAGTAATAGGAAAACAAATTAAAGAGAAAAAATACCGTGTCAATGTAAAAAAAGAAACAGTTCAAGCAACAATTCACACATGCAGACAAATTCTCTTTATATTTATATATACATATATAAGTTTAATTTTTGTTTTTCTAACGCCTCTACTCTGTATAAAGATATTTATATAAATGGTGTTATAAAAAAATAAAATTCAAATAATTGTAGAGCGTGATGTTTTAATTCAAAAACAAATTTTCTTTTTGCGTCTTATAATTAAAAAAGAGTCCCCTTAGAATTTAGTCACAATAAAAAAGAAAATAACAATTTCAATTATTTCATATTATTTAAAAGTGTTATATGCACTCTCTTTTCAAAGTTTCATAAAGTCATCAACCGTAGTAATATTTTGAGTAGCAAATTTAAGAGATACAAGCATAATCATGTAAGTGATGTCATCATCTAATTTTAGTTTATTCATCAAACTTGTAAGGATAATCTCGTTTTTTTACTAAGAACATTTATAGAATTAAATAAAATCTAAATTAACTATATTAATTATTAAACTTAACAGATATTTAAAAATTTAAGTACTTTTCAAAAAAATATTATATAAAAATAATAATAATTCATTAATGAATTCTAAAAGTAAATGGTAACGAAAATGGCACCACTATTTAAGAAAATCGTTTCACAACAAAATGTTTCCATAGACGATTCCCAATCATTCTTAAGCAATAGTGTTGCTGATTGATGATGAATGATTACTTAATCTATAGACATTGTAATTTTTTTGTTTTTATATTTCTTGTGTTTTAGTATACGTAAGAATTTCTAATACTTCGTATTGGCTAGAGCAAAGCTCATAAGGAACACTACATTGACAACACCCTGTATGTTTACATTTTTTTTCCTTTTTTATTTGAGCAAGCAATTATAAATAACAAAATTAACATAAAATTAAATTAAAGCTGATATGGTAATGTGATTCTGATTATTTTGAATATCTATAAAAAGTATATATGTATACAAGATAAAATAATAACTTAAATTAATTAGTCATAATGAGACGATTTTAATAAATTTAATTATTCTATAATTAAATATTTTTATTGATTTATTATCTCGTGAATAGGATATACGAAAAAAATTTTTTTTATATAACTGTCAATATTATCTGTTAGTATTATTGGAATGTCATGATTATATCGTAAATGATCACTTATACATAAAAATCTAGCAACATCTAATATTCATCTAAAAATAATGAGAATATAATTTATATTTATAATAATAATATAACACAAAATAATAAGCTGTTCGAAAAAACCCTCATTTTTTGTTCAAATTCCAACCTTTTTTGTTATATGTAAAAGATTTAAATAAGCTATTTATAATCAATATTTATATATTCTCTCGATATCACTTGATTTAACGATAATTACATATTTAAAAAAAACATATTTATACAACCAACTGTATGTTAAACCAAATGTATATAGCTAATTATTTTGTTCTATATACATAATGTATGGAGAAGAGAATTATATTTACTAATCTTACATAGGTTTTTGAAAATCCAAAAAAGTATCTGAATAAATTTCAATTAAAAAAACAAGAAATACGAATAATTAAAATTTTAAATACACCTATATATCTCAGATAATTAAGTCAAATATTTAAAAAGAACATTAATTTTAGTATGTCAATGTTGAACATCTGTATTATTAGATATGGAATGTCATTTTGTATGAAAGAAAACAATTTTTAAAATAATAATAATCAAAATCAATGTATGTACGAAAATAATAAAAAGATTAAAGACAGAACACAATTTTAGAAAAAAAAATACTAAGAATTGAAAATTTGAGAAAATAATTATAAAACTAATAACTATTGAAAAATAAAATGACTTAATGAAGTGAAATATGCATCATGTAAAACGGAAAATTATTTTTTGACAACTTTTTTAAATTTTTAAATTAATAATGTGAAAAAATCGTTTCTAAGCTTATTTTTGGCACAACAATTTTATATTCGATCTTTAAATTTCGTTAGATTCTCGTATAATATTTTATCTATGTAAAATATTTATAATCTCTATCTAAAACCATAGATAATATATATTTTCATATAGAAATATAATACATAATATTTATTTAACGTCATATTTGTATAACTATAATGTATAATTTACTAAGATATAGTTAGAAATAGATTTCTTAAGGCATTAAAAATATATATTTCCTTCTAATTTTTTATCTGTTTCTAATACAATAAAAAAAATTAAAAACCTACATAAATGTTTATATTTCTATACGTTACTTATTGAAAATAATGTTTCTTTTTAGAATTCATAAACCATAAGAAAACCATAACTATCTCTTAATAAATATTTTATCTATATGTATATAGAACTTTCTGTAAAACTTTATTAACTTCTATCATATAGACTTTATAGGAAATAGACAAATATTTTTTTTCGTGCAATAGCATCATTCAATAGATAATATAATAGACATCAAGCAACAACCATAGATTATAAATGTATATAAAAATTTGTACATTCAGAAATATTACAGTAATAAATATATGTCAAAGATTAATTTAAAGACTAATATTTTAATAAATATATAATATGTACACTAGCTTTCGTTTTATATATTTTTTTCTGTATAAGAATTCTAAGGGCCAGCTGCCATTAAGCCTATCTTTTCTCTTTTGCACAAAAACTGATTATATAAAAAAAGTTGAAAAAATGATTATTTAAAACAAATACAAAAAAAGACGTGTGACGTAACGTAAAAGAGTTATAAATAATTTTCATATAGAAATAGTTCTATACAAAAAAATATTATAATTGTTTTAAATATTAAACATAATTTGCGTTTCAACTACAATATAAGTTAATAGAAAAAAGAAAGAAATAACTATTTATGGAATCAATAAATGTAACGAAGAATATATATATATAACTAAATAAAAAGAAAATTATTATAAATAAAAAAATCTTTCACACCATATAAAATCTAGTCACCATTCAATCAACAAATATGAATGAATGGGGAGTCTCATTCGAAAAATACCAAAATGGTCTAATAAAAAGTCCCTAAGTCTCCCAATTTTACCCCCACCTTCTCATTCCGGTGGAGGAGGGGGTACTGGGGGAGGGGGCATTGCAGGCAGGGGTGGCTGGGGAGGGGCGAACCTCCCCATACCCATGGGGAAGAAGTAATCCATCCCCATACCGTACGGGTTGTACAATGGGGGCGGGGGTTGAACCATATAATACGGTAACGGCGGTCTGTAAGGGAACCAACCTACCTTGTTTACAGCTGGTTCATGCCTCGCCATCTTCTGAGGAGGTCCAGGTTCGATTCCACCTGTCCTTTTTCTCGACGTCTCTAGAACTTCCTTCGAAATTTTGATCTTAAGACCCGGATTTTGAGGTGGTGGGGGTGGCACTGCCAATCTTTCTTTAGGTATCTTTATTTTGAGCCCGGGACTAGTGGATAACTTCTCCCTGGGTATAGTTATACGCAAGGTACCATCGTTTTCTGGGACTGGAGGTATGGGTTCAACTTTCTTTTCTTTTTCTTTATCTTTTTTGTGTTTCTTTCTTTCTTCTTTGGATTTGTCACGATCTTTGTGTTTGTGTTTGTCCTTCTTTTTCTTTTCTTTCTTATGTTTATGATCCAAATCCTCTACTACCTGAGGTATCGGTTGGACTTGAGGTGCCAATTGAGGAACAGGTTGAGGTACCTCCACCTGAGGAGGAGGAGCGGCGGGAGGAGCAAGAGTTTCTATTACAGGTTCCTTCTTGACTTCCATTGGCGATTTCTTTTCCGTTGGAACGGTTATTGGTACTGGTTTTGCTAAGCTTTCTTTTAATAGGTTTGAAACCAAAGTAGGGTCGGTTTCTATACCGTTGAGGGACCTCGGTTCCGGTTTCCGTTCTGGTTGTCTCGTTTTGATCGCGTTACCACGCTGAGAGTCTCGTATCACATTTTCATATCCGGGAGTTTCATCAATTTTTTTAACTACAGGTACTAATTCTGGTTCCGAGTTCGACGGAAGTCTTTGTCTCGTTTTAATTTCTTTATTGGGAGGTGATGAAAATGGGGACAAAATTGCCGGCGGTTGCATATCCCTGACAACTGTTGAGGGATCAGGCCTCTTTTTGTGAGGACTGGGGGGTCTTTGGGGCTCTTGCGGGTTAGATTGTGGTTGAGGTACTGGTATTGGTCTAGGTTCCTGTCTTGGTCGAGGAGGATTAGGGGGTCGTCTTGGGGCCGAAACTGCCGGTGTAGGATTTTCTGGCGAGAATAGGGACGGAGGTCTTGTTCTTTGGGGTTCAGGAGTCGGTTGAGAGGTTGAGGGTACAGGCGGTCTATGCCTATCATGAGGTGGTTTATGATGGGGTGGTTTATGGGGCCAGGGATGTGTCTTATGGGGGGTTGGCCTGTGATGTGGGGGAGGTTGATTGGGCCTTTGATTAGGTTGATTGGGCGGAGGCCTTTGTATTTGTTGTCGTCGTTCCCTCTCTTCCCGCCTTTCTCTTTCCTCCCGCTCTCTTTTCTCTCTGTACAGGTTGTAATCTATTTTCTGGGGTTGCGGTGGGTTCGGTTGCGCAGTTGCTGGTACGTAACCACCTGGTGGTTGTTGGCGACGTCTTTCGCGTTCATATTCTGGGCAAAACAAAACAATTGAAATTGAAGTGACATACTGCTGTATGACGGACGACATAATAAAGTAAGTAAAAGAGATAGGGGGAGACCTTAGTTGACCTTTGAAAGGAGGAAAGTCACACATGAGGACCACCAGGATTTATAAATATTCATAACAGCAGAGACCACAGTGTATGGCACTCTGTTTTCTCTGACTAGGGATAGAACGTAAAGCTAAGAAAGTTTAAGTTAAAATAAAATACCTTTATCAAATGACTTATCAATCTCCTCGCTGGCAAGCGTATGTTTTTTGTCGAAGGGCGAGTTCGCCACACCCGAACCGGATGGGTGTGCAGCGTTTGAATGGGGAGAACTACCGCCTGTAAAAAAAGTATTTAAAATACTTAAGATAAAACATGGTTACATTAGTAAAATATTCAGTTCATTAAATAAATATTTTATAGTGGCGATCAGAGTGTCTTAACACAAGGTATCTGCCTACCCTGCTGAACCTGATTTATTAAATAGATAGAGGCCAGTCGTGCCGTAACGGGGCAAACGTGCGACTGTAAATGCGAAAGGTTGTGGGTTCGATCCCCACTCGAGATAAGGAAATATTTATTTAAATTTATATTTTCATTTCTTCGCTCTGGTGTCGTCAACACTCAATGCCTCCAGAACTCGGCGGAAAGTGGGCAGCGGAGTGTCTTAACACTAGGTTCCCTGTTCCTACTCTGCTGTGTGCAAGATACAGCGTGCAGGTGATTTGATTTTGTAACGTGGCAAAGCACGGCGTTGAGTTCCGCTATTCATTCGGACAATAGATTTTTTTATAATATGCACAATAACTCTTAAAAGCAAACAATAGAATCTTTTGTAAAATTCTAGAACATTCTCACAATATCCCACTCACCATTACTCATCATAATAATCTTCTTTAGTCAAATCAGACATTTGCAAAATATGACTATTATGCCTGAATAAATGTTTGTAAAAACAAATAAAAAGTTAAAGATACTTTCAGAAAATTCTATCAAAATAGAAACTTCTACCATATTCCAGAACATTATAACAACATCCACTTACTGTTAGACATAGTCATCATTTTCCTCTTCAACCGAGATGGACACTTGTCGAATATATGAAGGAACTCCGCAGTCAGTCTCTCCAGCAGCTCTGTGGTCACACTTCTGTCTACGTAGGAGAACCAATGCCTGCCTTCGTGGGACTGTGGTATCTAAAAATATAAAGAAAATAGAACATAGCCATAAATATAATTTATCTGATTTATTTCATGTTACAGTTACAGTTACTTTAATTTATTTACTATATAAGTAAATAAATGGAAGAAACTTTACTTCATCAAGACCATTTTCTTTTAGTTCACACTGTAACCCACAAAATGAAGGATAGGTAAAGGAAACCTGGTGATAAGACACTCCATTCTCTATGCAATGCATAATTGTATGTAAGTCGTAAAGTAAAAACTGTTAGACATCATGAACGGATATATGAACATGTATTTAATATACATATTATAAAAAAAACTAAATTCCAGAAACTTCCAGAACATTAACTGAAGACACAATTTTCATGTTTATCAAACTTCAGCAACTGTTATATAAATATATGTATTGAACCCTATCGTCAACAAAAATAAAACAATAAAAACAACAACTCACCGCCCAATTGCTCCATTTCGACGCTAAATGTATACAAAAACACGCAACAACTGTTGGTCTGTATTGCAAGCACATTGTCGTCAAATGGAGGCTGTTGGACGCCATGAAGTATGACGTTTGTGCCAAGTCTTTTGGTGCTGGAATATTTAAAATTAAGAACATTCATATGTGATATATGTTTAATTTGATTATTCAATATACAATATTATATTTTTAGAATGGATTAATGATAAATTGAGGTTCGATTTATGGTATTTTCTAATAAAATGATATAATATTTAAGCATAAACAAATTTTCTATTTAATTATGTTGTCTCAAAAATGACATTGTTTTAAAAAGAATTATGTATACTTATTTAAAAATCACAATATAACGTTATTAAAGTAAGGCATAGAAAATAAAATAATCATAACAATGGCGATTTTTTCGCTTTTCCTGTTTCAAACTAAGTAAATAGCAAAAAAAAAAGGAAAACAGTGATGAATTTATGAAAATAATAAATAATGTGTTTGTGAATGGCAGGGAAAACACACAGACAGACAAACAAAACTAACATACCTTGTCTATTTATAATTGTGTATACGGTTTTTATTTCTGCACAGTATAGGAGAATGGCTTTGACACAAGCTTATAATAAAAATATATAATTTATAAACAGTTACAATATATATTTTTATGATACATCCAACATGCAGCTAATATAAAAAAAATGTCATAAAAAACATATTGTACTGCATATTCATATTATAAGCTTCCAATTTCAAATTCAAAATTCCAAATCTAAATTTTATACCAAAAATTTTACAAAAAGAAAACAGATTCGCGCCAACAGATCGCAGCCATCCCCCACCTCCGCGCAACAAAACCGTCCGGACCGTGCGTCAAGAGCGCACACCGCCACCGACCGCCGTCGCGTTAACATCACACAACGCTCACCTTTCACGAGGTGGCAGGTGCGCACCACGTGGGTGTGCGGGTGGTCTATGGCGACATCGAAACCTAACGTCTGTAGTAGTACGTTCTCGTTGAATACTAGGTCCTGCGCCTGGAAGTTATGACGAATATTTTTTGGAAAATGCTATATATAAAATAATTATGAAAAAATACTAATGTATTTAGAAATTTAAAAACTTCTATTTGATATTATAAATTCATAATGGTTTACAATTTTTATTTGTTATTAAATCAGCTTCACGCTGTATCCCGCACACAGTAGGGTAGGCAGAGTGTACCTAGTGTTAAGACACTCCATTCCCTAGTTTCTGCCGAATTCTGGAGGCATTGCTTGTTGAGTGGCAGAACTCAACGCCGCCATTTGCTTCGACACCAGAGCGAAGAAATGGAAATATAAACGTAAATAAATAATTCACTTCCTCGAGTGGGGATCGAACTCACAACCATAGCGTTACAGTCACACCCTCGTGCCGCTGCGCCACGACGGACTCATTATTTGTTAATATATGCCAAGAAAATCAATATAAATGCCAAAAGACTTTTTTTTATACCAATAATTTATTACCTACAAATGTAATCTAGTATTTTCTTTTGAAGTATAAACTTCTTAGTTCTTTATAAGTCATACGCAATTTTCTACATAATATAATAAATTATTATGTATATTTTAAAATAAAGTTGTTTAATATAATCTTTTAATACTATTATAGCCACTTTAAACACGATAAGAAACAGATGTTCTAGAAACATCTTATCTAATCTTTTATAAGAGACATATTGTTATTATATGATACTATGCATCAATAACAGTTAAATGATTCTAAATAACTATATAAATCGTATTTATTTAGAATTATTTATTACACTTATTTGTACTCACAGAATGAAAAACAACATGACAAATCTATATGTGAGATGATCACAGAATTCTAAATACCTATCTATTTTATTATTACAATTTTTAACAGATATATAAAATTTTAATATATTCTAAATTCAGCTTCTCGCTGTATCCCGCAAGCAGCAAGGTAGGCAGAGGGAACTTAATGTTAAGACACTCTGTTTCCCAGTTTCTGAGTAATTCTGGAGACACAGCGTGTTGAGTGGATAAACTCAATGCCGCACTTAGCCTCGATACCGGAGGGAAGAAATGAAAAATTTAAATTTAAATAAATATTACCTTTCCTCAATTGGGCATCGAACCCACAACCAGTGGATTTTGCAGCACACTTTGTGATGATGAATGAATATGTTATGTCACCTTTATTTATGTAAATTTTAAGGGTTCCATTTTAATATATTAATTATGATGTATAAACATTACATGAATTATAAACATGCACAATAAAACATACAAACTTAAATAAAATCTAACTATCAAAGATCTTAAATTGTATAGCCCCATTAATATAAACATAAACATCATATATAATAAGGTAAAAGAAAACATGAAAATATATAAAACAAGCTTACCTGCTCTTGATATTGTTCAGATGTGAGTGCATTGACACCTTCACCTCTGTGGAGGCATACGTGGGCCACTTTTATAACATATTCTAATTTTCTTGGCTGTTCCTCCACCTGGAATTTGAATAAGATAATTTAATGGAAATTATAATGTATATGAATGAAAATGAATTCATATGTTGTATATCATTGATTTATTTTTATTTTTAGCTTCACGCTGTCTCTTGCATATAGCAGGGTATGCATAGGGAACCTAACATTGAGACACTCCATTCCTCCCTTTATGCCCAGTTTTCGTCACTGTGTGATCAGCGGCAGAACTCAATACTGCTGCTTTGTTACCAGGAAGGGGAAATTAAAGTAATTATTTCCCCTGTGTTACATTTTGGTATACTGTGTATTCAGATGTAGACTATGCCACTGCTCTATAACTGTCTCTGTCTCATGATTCAGTACTGAAGTTTATAATTTTTACTTTTTTATTTTTAGTTGAATTATAATACTATAAATTTTTTTGTTATCCTAAGTTTTGGTATCCAAGTTACTATAAAATGTAAAACAAGAATGTTCTAATTATGTTTGTTTAATAAAATGACATGCATGTTTATTTTAAAACACAACCCCAAGTTCAGGAAAGACAAAGAGGATTTTCTCCTCGGGCTAAACTTATACTGTAACACATACACCACTTATACACCACAAAAGCAATTATAAATATATATGACACAACAATGTTTATTGAGTATTCCTTAGTAACTTTATCCTTATAATTGTTTTTTTCAGCTTTATGCACTATGGCACTGTATAAGGGTAGGGTAGAAAGAGCCTAGTGTCAAGCCACTCCGCTCTCGACTTCCCGCCGAATTCTGAAGCTATTGAATGTTGAGTAGCGGAACTCAACGCAGCAATTTGCCTCGACACCAGTGCAAAGAAATGAAAATATTACATATTTTAATTCCTCGAGTGGGGATCGAACCTACAACCTGTCGCGTTAACAGCCACACGGTTGTAATAACCTCTGCGCCACGGCAGGCCTCACAATTAGTATTATGGTAGCAATATTTACGTATTTTTATAATTAGGAAACAAAGTTTCTTGTCCATTTTCACTCATTAAGAAATATTACATAATGAATGGCAGTACTTACTCAACTTCACATTAAGTTTTAATATTTAATGTCTTTGATAATCTCCTAAATCGAAACGTATTTTAAATTCAGGATCAGATACATGACTATTGTTCTCTCCACATATAGCATAGGCAGAGAAAACCTAGTGTTAAAAAACTCGGGATAATCGAGTCAAGAAAAACTAATATACATATAAAAAAATACCAACCTTTGCGGCGAGGAACAGCGCGGCGGCAGCTATCGCATTCCTGTGGAACTGTGTGAATGAGTGGAACGCGTAGAACCTGTGCATATACACTATCGCCGTATTTATACATAACTGTGAACTGTGTGTGCCGTTAAGAAAATATTTGTAACACCAAAATATGTATAAGACATGAATTAATATTAAAATTTAAATTAAAAAGCACATGTGAGCTTTAAAATGTTCAGAAATGTTCCTTGTTAAGTAAATTTTAAATCTTTCTTTTAACTGAAAGTGAAAACAGTGCTGGTTCCACAAGCCAACTAAAAGCTATTATGTTCAAAATTCCTACAAATTAGGAAAGTTTATATACATACTAGCGGACGCGCGCAGCTTCGCTTACGTATTTAGGGGTGAATTCTAATAAACCATGAAACATGTGTTCAATGAAATATTTTTAAGAGTCTAAATTTCAAATTTTATAAAAATCGGTGGTGTTTCAAAGATTTTTCCAAAAAAACTTTCAACCCCTTATTTGCACCCTTAGGGGGTGAATTCTAGAAAACCATGAAACACGTGTTCAATTAAATACTTTTAAGAGTCTGAATTTCAAATTTTATAACAATCAGTGCCGATTTAAATTTTTTTCCATACTAACTTTCAACCCCTATTTCGCCCCTTTAGGGTTAAAATTTTTCAAAATCCCTTCTTAGTGGATGTCCAGATTACAAAAGTAAACATCTGTCCAAATTTCACGTTTCTACGCACAGCGGTTACGGCTGTGCGTGCGTCTTACCTCAGTCAGTGAGGACAAGTCCTTTTATATATATATATATATAGATATTGTTTATTGCACATAAAAAAAATTGAAAAGTACAATTGTAATATAAGTTTGCGGTGGCAGGCTTAGTTCTGAAAGACATCTCTTCCAGCCAACCAATGGAGATGGATGAGTGCCGAACAACGAAATAACATCACAGTGCATTTTTTTTGGCAAATTACATTATATAAAGAGCAATAGTTAAATATCACATTTAATTTAGGAAATGCCTTAAGAGACAGTGGTTCCTACTTATGCATTAGTACATTTTCTTGCACCTAAATGATTCAAAAGTGCTATTTGAAAATAAAAATATTTTCGTTTTGTCACCATTTTTGTAAACACTAAACAAATTTCATTTTATTTGTCAAAAACTCTTAATCCAGCAACCTAAAGGGCAAGAACTACAAGGAGCTTATAATGGCAAAGAAATTTTATATATATCAATTAAACTCAATTTCCTAATTTCAATTTTATACTGACTGTGTTATTTTTACATTAAATGTATAGATGAATTTTGATGAAAACATGATAATTAACCAAAAAAACCCACAATAATATGTTGTTAAAACTTCTTCAAGTTGAAAGGTAATTAAAAATTTACAAACTTGATAAACATCATTATTATATATATATTCTATCCTCATATTTATAAATGGATCTCAAGTCTAATATTAAACATGATGCCGTTTTCACATTGATTCAAGTGTTTTATAAATGTGGGCCCTGGTTTGTTCTATCAGAGCCGAGAAAAATTATTTTAAATACAATCATTCTATTAATAGACAGAAGTATAGTATAGTCATGAAGCCATGAGCAGTACATCATTTTTATATAATTATAACAGCCACATATTCCTACCAACAATATATAAAACAATGACTATATAAAATTAAGTTAGGCAACTACGACAGTATCGCCTAAGCCAATATACTAACTTAATACTACTAAGCCAATGTGAAAAAACAAAATAACTGCACAATAAAAAAAAATGAATCTATGCCACAGAAAAAAATCCTATACACAAGCTTACATCCTATTTATGTTGTTATTAATTCTCAAGGAAAATTTTACAAATTGTCACATTGTTTAAAAACAAGTGCCTGCCTATACAACGTGCATGAGTCAAGTTCCATCAATGAGTCATTCACAGTTACTCACCATTATTTTCAGCTTAGCTGTAAATTGATGATTATATTTTACTGTTATTTTGTTACCTATTGATATGTTAAAATTGCTCTGGGTTCTCAATTGTTTGGAAATATAAGCCTTGTAACAAAACCATTATTTTTTATTCATTTATCCTAAAAATATTTTTTTTATATGTAAATTAACTATGAAAATCTGTGATAGCAACATACATGAAAATAACATTATGTATAGTATATATTAGAATAATATTATTATCAATTAAAGAAGTATCACAATTATAAAAATAATAATATAATATCATTTAAATAAATTGTTAGTATGATTAATTTAAATTCACACAAGTTTTATACTATGTGTATACTAAAAGAAAATTAAAAACTCAAGAAAAATTAAAGTACCAAACCAAAGTACCAAAAGGCGCAATTTTGTGTCCAAAAATTTTTAAGAAAATAAAAGGAATACCTGACATAGATACAAAAAAATTGGCAGGTAAAGAGTCCTTGTACCCAATCTATTGTTATCAAAACAGGTGTTTGGAAAAAAACTTTTAGATATTTTTGTGTCAAGTACAAATACAAAATGGCATTATTATATGAGAAATAATCAAATAATTATACTAATACTAGCGGCCCGCTCGCAGTGACACCCGCGTGAACTATGTTATTATTAATTTCTGTCTCCATGACTACGTCCTAGTGACGTCTATGCAAAATTTGAGACTCCTAGCATTTGTAGTAACGAAGTTTCATACAAACTTTCAACCCCAAAAACAACCCCTTAGAAGTCGAATATTGCAAATTCCCATCTTAGCGAGCACCTACGTCCTATAAGTAACTCCTATGCAAAATTTGAGATTCCTAGCACATGTAGTTTCTGAGATTTCGTGATGAGTGAGTGACCTTTCGATTTTATATATATAGATTATAGGACAAAAGAGTTTGTTAGATTGATTATACTAATCTCAAAATTACTAATTTCAAATTGAAAGAATACTTTTTATTAGTTCATTTAGTGAAGAAGGCTATATACTATATTGAATAATGTTGTTATAGCCTACTGTAACTACTTCAGAAACTTAGAAAGTGGCATGTGTCATACACAACCTTTCCTTATTTCCATTTGTAAACTAACATAATTAAATTAATACTTATACCAATAAATTAGTACAACATTCGTAAATATTACTATACAATAAAAAAATAAAGATTATAAACAAATATATAAGTCCTACCATGAACTTAAAACCCATTGACATTGAAAGAGGCGGGCCTCCAAAAAAGAAAGGCAAATGATCTAGGTCAGTTACATAGCTTTCCATATTCGCAAATTGTGCAATTTTTTTTATATGCTTCATGTATGTTTGACATGTAGCAGGGTAGGCTAAGAGCATTTAGTGTTAACCCACTCTGTTTTATATGTTACACTCATATTAGGGATTTTTTTTGTTAAAGAACTAAAATATTTCAGCTAACTGCTCAAGAAAACTGAGAAAGAATTTCTTGTATTTATACTAAAATAAAATGAATTATTTTAGTATAAATACTTTACTAATTCTACATTTTCTTCTGTATATTGAACCTATAATCATTACACTGACAACCAACCGAACTACAATGGAGTAAGATATATTGAAAACAGGAAAAATATTATGAAATAACAAAAATTCTCAGAAGTCAACCTATCTATGTACTAGTTTGTTATTGTTTTAACATATCGAGACCTAGAGCGTCAGTTATTTTATCGCTGTTAACCACTATCAACTTATGAACGTGACTCACAAGTCATAACATTGAAAAATCAAGGAATTTACAATGAAATACTGTCTCTAATGAAATAAACGTATAATAACACGTGCATTTCGTTGATTTCATGTGGAATTTGCCGCGCAAATCTCATGTACCGTAATAAAATCGTGTAAATTTAGATCCCAGACGGACGATCGACGTCACAGCGCCTGCGTTCTGTACCTACTACATCTGTCAAAGAGCACTGACCTAAAAAATATAACGCACGCGACCATAACCTAAATACAACATAATATGATAATGAAAATCTTAAATTAATGTTTAAATATAAAGACTTACCTCTAGAAACTTGAAAGCATTCATGGGAATTCCCAAGCGAAAGTGAGTGGAGTGACGCCGTCGTTACAACGTTTGGTCATTACTTCCGAAAATCAAACTTTTAACACTGTTTCCACTATTTATCAAGTACAATTACACTGAAATAACGTTGTTTTCACAAATAAAAACACTATTGAACAAGTTAAAGCCACATGACTCGACAAAAACATTGATGTTTTATTAAAAAGGATACACTTGAAGCCGCTGGCCCATATCCTGGATGAGATTGGCGGCCTGCTGCCGATAAGCTAGCTCCTTATCTGCATCTAAGCCACATTTTCTGCTTGGAGAATTCTGTAGCTGTTCTTTTGTAAAATACCATTTTTCTTGTCCACCAGCCATCGAATGGATATACTAATGACTGAAGGCACAGAGCGAAAGAGAGCGTCTCTGTCTACACGCCTAAGTGGGAAAGAGACAGCGCTATGACAGCGGCCACCGGAAATACACCACGTTAACATTTGAGCGCCTTACAATATATTAAATAACATCGTCAAGTTAACAACACCTAAAATATTCACAAAATTATATATAAATTAAATTGACGTTTTTCTCTATTAACACTTGTGTGAGCAGTTATATAAAAAATTGCGTCACTTTATGTAGAACTAGGTGGCTATAATCAAACGGTCGCCATTGTAAAATTTCGGTGGTTTCACTGTGAGGACTCCGGTGACAGAATGAAGATCTGCAACAATACGAGGTACGTAACGTGTTATCACTGAGTGTTATTTTGTTAATTAGTAATTAAACTTTAATTTACGCATATATTTAAACAATATTATTAACTTTACATATGAAAAAAACAACTTTAAATATACGGACCTAAAGACTCTGTCACACGGTGCAAATGGCCGACCCACCACTGTAGCGTACAACACACTTCATTATTTCATTCATCGAAATAAATTACTTTATAACATAAAGGACCACTAATTACTTAAAAATTAGCTAATTATTTTTTTGTTCTTTTGTGTGTAATTAATTTGAAAAATATGTCTTTGCAAAGTAATTAATAATAAATAAGAAATGTGTTTGACAATACAATGCTGATATATTTTCGCGGTCCAAATTGCGTAGTTCTTTATAAGTATTCTTAATCTGTGTACGTGTTAATCCGCTTTTTCACTAAAAAAATACTTTTTTAAATAAATCATTATTACAATAAAAAATTGACTTGATTTTTGATTTATTTATATTACAGATTAAAAGTTAATTTTACTTAAATAGTTAATTGTTTCCGTTACATAAAATATGTTTCCAATAAAAAGAGAAAATGTGGACGATCTGCAATCTCATAACATTAGAGTTTCAACGCGTAAGTAAAATTGTTCCTTTTTTATTTTAAATAATAATGTTTATTTATCTCTTGATACACATGTTTTATTGTATTTTCTAGATAAAAAGTTCTTTAAAGTGCGTATGTCGAAGTAATAAGGTTCAATTCTCCAATATCATAGTTTTATACGTCAACACGCCTACATACATTTTTTATTTCTTATTACTATAGTAAAGGTCAAAGACTACAGTCTATTTATATTTAACTATTAAAATGGATTTGGGTGCCGATTTTTTTGTGCTGCATCTGGAAAAAAGCTGAAATTGAAAATTTTTTGAAATATTAAACACAGAAAAATTTTCTTGGAATTGTAGACAAATGTATAATGCTTTAAAAAAGTAATTAAATTATTAATAAAATATGTTTTTTTTAGTTAATTCATCACCAGAAGATAAAAAAATCATGTCGCAGCCACGTAAAGTTATACATCTACAGAAGGTCCGAATGCTCAGTCGTGGTGGAAGGTCATCCGCATCTTCAATAAGGATAACCAATGTGAAGTCCATTAAGCCTCCGGACCCTGAGCTGAAGAGAAAGCAGGAAGAAGAGAAGTTAAGGCAACAGGTATTGATTTATGCAATGGATTTTAGCAATCCCTGCTAAAACAGCATTCCTGAGATTGATATGCTGAAACAGACAAGCCATTTAGCTTTTTAACATTAGTATAAATGTGGATAAAGTTAAAAAATTGTTTTGTCTTTCAGCTCCAAAAAGAAATAGTACTTCGAGCGAGGACCTGTGCCCATAAAGCCTACGACTGCACACTTCCGGTAGTGGGAGGCCGGGCATACTGCGCCCGTCACATATTAGATGATAGTACAGCACCGTATAAACAATGTGCTCATCTGTCACCGTCGGGGGTAAGGTGTTTGATGCCGGCTCCCATTGAGAGGGAACAGGGGTAAGTTGGACCCAAATGAAATTGTAATATCTTTTTTATTGGCATTTAATGTTCAGGCACAGGTTTAAGCAAATGAATTATTAATGACATTTAAGGTTTTTTTTTTAGTTTCACATATGCAGAAGTAACCTAGTGTTAAAACCTTTCATCAATCACCGCTCAATTTTCGAGACTGCGTGTTGAGTGGCAAAACTTAACTAGGAAATAAAAATAATTCATCCCCTTTAAGTGGAAATCGAACCCACAACTGTCGCGTATATAACGATGTTATTATCAAACGTTAAAATAACGTTTTTATAAATAATAATAATATATATTTTTTTTAATTTCAGCCTCTGCTTCGAACACGCACGAGCAGCGCTCCACGCTCGTCAACACTCCTCTGCGCCCCCTCCACCGGTCACCACTACCGAGACGCTGTTGAATCAGTTGCAGCATTATGTTAGGTGAGTTCAATAGTAGGTTCAATATAGACTAATAAAGATTCTATATGACTTGTTTTAAGTAATGAAGAAAGTATGTACTAATAACATAAATGAGTATATGATAATTTCAATGTAGCTTGTGTAGAATCTGTGGCTTAGTGATGAAAACGCAGAGGTTAAACAAGAAACGCATATTCAAATATCACTTAATTTTTTGAATAAGTTTTCTAAAAAAGTATTTTTTTTATATATGGGTACATTTTGCCCCTGTTTGCCGACTGCGTTTGAATCAATCATAACATTATTTTAGATAAGTGGGTTTTTCTTATGATGTAGGGTTTCTACACTTAAACATTGATTTTGTTAGTTGGCTCGAAAAAACTAAATTTAACTTTTGTATGCATTTATTTATAATTTAGTTATTACTTATTATTTATACAAAATATTATTAATATTCCATTTTATTTCCAGGCCAGAAAGAACTCGTACAACTTCGTGCGCCTCCTCAGTATCAGTAGTCAGTGATCCAGCTGAAGAACAAATCAGTCCACATGCGGTTGATCCTTTTAGTGAGTATTTTTTGTGTATATATGATTATATTGAACCTATTTGTTATATGAGGATTATGATATTATTTGGTGTATCTATACTAATATAATAAAGCGGAAGAGTTTGTTTGTTTGTTTGTTTGAACGCTAAGATCTCTGGATCTACTGGTCTGATTTACTATGTTTTTGTTTTGTATGAAAGCTGCATTCTTCAGAAGTGCTATAGGCTATATAATATTACATTACACATATATACCAATAAATTAAAATACTTTCTAATTTGACATGCAATTTATTCTGCCATGTTAATAACAACCATCGTTGCTAAGCACCGGTTTGCAAAGTCTCTTTGTTGTTTTAAGAAAACGTCACCTAAAATGAACTTATATTTTGATATTCATCCTTGTAAAAATAAATATATTATATAATATTTAATAAATATTCTTAAAGTTTAAGCAGGCGTAGCCGCGTCCGGGTCCACTAGTTTAAAGATAAAAGTGAAATTATATCTATGTATGTTGTCATGCCCCCATGAAGGTCAGTTGAAAAAAAATAATCAAAGAAAATTTTTGCTCAATTTTTAATTAAAAGCCCTTCTTAAAACTTTTACTCAATACCGCATATTGTCGTGCCAGAATCTGGAAAGTTTCATCATATAATAAAAAGATAAAAATTATTTCAAGTTTCTTTAACTTGAAGCTTTCCAGGTTCTGGCAAAACAATATGCGACGTTGAGTTCCTACTACTACTACTCAACACACTACTCAACTACTCAACACACAATGTCTCAAAATTTTTGCACTAAAAATGGAGTGTCTTGACATTAAGTTCCCTCTATACAAAATTAATTATACTATATGATTTCAGAAGAAATAGACGCCACCGCCGTCAACGCGTCCGTGTCGACCTCCATCATGGAGTACGCCAGCGCCAGCGACAGTGACGCGGACAGCGTCGTCATGACGGAGGGCGACGTCCCGTCCGACACGGAGGACGCGCCCTGCGAGACGCAGCCCCTCTGGTCAGTATAGTGACGAGCTATCTATCAATTAGGTATCTTATTATAAAAGTTTTATTAAAAAATGCTTATTAAAAGTATCAGAAATTAAATATTCACATGTAAAATGTAAGAAATCCTCATAACATTATACCCAACTAACTTCCTTCCCTTCACCAGGCGTGCAGGAGTACTGACAGCAGAGGAAGCAGTGACCACGGCCCGAGGGGTGCTCCTGGCACTGCACGCCGCATACAGGCGGCAGGCGGGAAGGCTACGGCACCGCCTCAGGGGCGCGAGGGCCAAGTACCTGCGGGATCTGCGAGCTGAACGAGATATGTATTGTGAGTGACTGAATTACTGGAGAAATTAATGTAGTCAGTGCTTTTTTGCTGTGAGTGGATGAATGAATGGTATTTCTCACTCTAATAGTGGGAAAGTCAAGGCAAAGAGAGTGACTTGCGGCGTGCTGTGAGTTAATGATTGAATGTGTTTACTGCTTTCAAAGGGAAACTGAGGAACAGGAGTGTGTTATTGGTAATGTTGTACACTACTTTCATAGATTCCCTCTTTACCTTGCTAATCGTGGAGGCATTGCATGTTGAATGGCGGAACTCTATTTCGCTGTTTGCCTCGTTCACAGAACAAGGAAATTAAATTCTTTCCCTCGAGTGGTAATCGAACCCAGAGTCTTGACGCGCTTACAACCTCACATTTGTGTCCCCGCGCCACGGTTGTCCTTAATCAATCTATAGAAATAATATACTTAAGTAGATATATAATTTTTCAGGTTCAATAAATTCCCAAGCGCGAAGCTGTCCCCCAACAGTAAGAGAAAGGAGACAGCTAAGAAAATTAAAAGCCTATGCTGGATATCATAGAAAACATGGCGTTGATGCGGTCTTAGCGAGGAAATTACATCACAAACGGGCTAAGGTGGGTATTTAAAAAGCAACTTCACGCTATATACAGGCAGATGGAACCCAGTGTTAAGATAGTCAGATCCCCATTTGCTGTTTAATTATTGAGACATTGCAAGCTAAGTGATCGGACTTATTGCCGCGCTTCGTCTTGTTACTAACAAGAGTAATGAAAATATATTTTTAATCACTTCTGTATTAGGAAATGACATGTAATAAAAGTAATATTTTTTATTATGATCATTTATAAATACTATGGTTTCACTTTTAATCTGCACCAATTTTAAGGATTTGTTGAATTAAACGATCATTGCATCAAATTAGAATCCGCTGTGTAATTGAAAAACATAAATGCATGAATGAAATGTTTTTATTCTATGTTAAAATATAAATGTTGCCATTTTTTACTTTTTTTTTACATAAATTTACAGGTTAACGATATATCAAGTCGACCAATACCAACTCAGGGTAGATGTACGTTCACTGAAGGAGGAGTCCGGTGTTTGACTCAGACGTTGCCTGCAGCTAAACACTGTTTGAAACACATATTGAGTGATGGACAACAGGTGAAAACAATTTATAGATAAACAGATCTTTACCTTATCATGTAAATAATACACAGTATTTCAACTTATTACAAATAAAAAAAAATTAAAACGCAGCAGGATTCGAACCCACGCTATTCAGTCGAATTTTCTCAGCTTGATGTAAACTTATGGCTTGGACGTTTCCCACTCGAGGAAATGAAATATTTATTTAAATTTACATTTTAATTTCCTCGCTCTGGTAACAAAGGAAAGCGTGGCGTTAAGTTCCGCCACTCAACACGCTATTCTTCGAAAATTCTGCGGAAAATGGAGAACAAAGTGTCTTAACATTAGTTTATTACTAAGTTCACTTTGCCTATGCGGGAGACAGCATGAAGTTCCATTGCAAATTTAGTAAGAACTGAACACATTCTAATGAAACTTTCACACACAAAACCAATTATTTTCACATATTTTTTGATATTAAATTAAATATTTTTAAAATTCCAGGTATTATTCACGCCCTGCGGTGACTTACGAGGTAGTGTGGAGTGTAGGGAGGCCATAGCGAAACTACCGCTGCCGTCTACCGCATGCCGGTACCACACGGGACCACCGGCTTATACTAGTTTTACATTGAAAGTGAGTTTTTTTTAACACGGAGTCTTCAGTTTTAAGACCAGTCAACAGGCAATGCCTTCAGTATTAGGCGAAAAGTCTAGAAGAGAAGCGTCTTAATACTAGGATCCGATTTTTTCTCTGACTACCATGCTATATGCGGGATACGGCGTGAACCAAAAAATTGCCTTCATTTCACTTGCCAACTTGGGTTGGCTTTGCTCGATAATAAAAACTCTTTGCAAGAACTTTGTAATTTTTCTTCATTTTACGATTAACTATATTCTTAATTTACATTGTTATAATATAATATACAAGATTTTTTTCTTACAAAAACTTTTAAACACACTTACACTTTTTTTTTTTTAAATAGTGAGGTTTTTAAGAGGCAATCCAGCATTATGCACCGCCCAATTTTCGAGACGTATTGAGTGACAGATCACAACGCCGCACTTTGTTTTGTTACCAGAGCAAGAAAATGAAAATATTCAATCCCCCAAGTGGGAATTGAACCCACAACCATCGTTTTTATAGTCAAATGCTGTACCGATGCGCCACGACGGCCTGAATTACTTGTTATTTTAAATAAAGTTCTTAATTATTCTATTTCAGAAAGAAGATACCTCTTCAGACCTCTCCAGCCATTGCAGTTCAGATGTTTCCAACGAGGAACTTCCTCTACCATCTTGACACCAGTTCCTGAATATAACAGAATATAATAATGATATATTCAGTTATGATGATTATTAAATGAATTGTATAAATAATAATAAATGTTTAAGACTGTCTTGGCGTAGTGATAAAGCGTCGTGGCTACCGGTTCGATTCTCACTTAGTCTGGTGAAATATCTTAGGTATTATATGGAAACCAATGTTAACCAGTTTCTATCAGTTTAAAGCATTTTGTGTGAAATATAATGTATGTCCAGTGTATAATTATTGCTTAACTTTGTGAAAATTGTCTAGTAAAACAAGACGCGGCGTTAAGTTCCGCTACCGTCTACAAATTATTTAAAAGTAGATAATAGTAATGATATTTCAATAATTATTGTATTAATTGATATTGATCTCGGTAGTGAATAAAAAATATTTTTAAGGTTAGTATTAATGTGGTGGTCTGTGTGTTCTAAAATTTTAAAAAATTACTGATTTTTTAAACCATATCTCAACTCTTTACATTTGGGCCCAAGATTTTCCATCTACTTTCAGTCTGAACTGATTAATTTTTGTTATTGTAATGAATTTAATCGCCACCAACTTGTATATATTGCCATTACCTTATAAAGTGATATCTAAAAGAATTGTTTAAAAAATTAAATTTTAGTGCTAGCGTGAAATTTAAAAAAGGTTAAATGTACTTTTTTTGCGTCACGCTGTATCCCGCACTCTGTGTATGTCGAGGGAAACCAGTGTTAAGACATTCCGTTCCCTTTTTTCCGCCGATTTCTGGAGGCATTGCGTGTCGTGTGGCATGTAGTGGCGAATGGCAACGCCGCGCTTTGCCGACCGACACCAAAGCGAAAAAATTAAAATATTTCATTTCCTCGAGTGGAATTTAAGTTAATCTAGGCTCCCTCTGTCTAACCTGCTATTTGCGGGGCATACATAGTGTAAAGCAGAAAAAAATGTTTTTAAATATAGGTAATAATTTTAATATAGGTAGACAATTGTTTTTAAGTTAAAATACTTGTTTGCTATCTTTGCTTTTTTGTAAGTATAGTCCATTTTCTTAAAAAAATCTTGTAAATATAAAAATAATAGAAATGTAAATTTTTCATACTTTGTAAATAAATTCTATTGAACTTACTTGGTTTTTTACAAGCTTTTATTTACTTTCACCTGTCCCGCTGTCTGTCTGTAATCAAATATTGCAAGTTAAATCTGATCCTCTTCCCGGTTACCGATTGAGCTGAAATTTTGCATGCATGTATAAATCACATGACAATGCAATATTATTGACATAGAGCTCATGTGACGATGGAGTTGGAAGGTGGTTATAAGAACTCTGTAATTAAACAACGTAATCCCATCGAGTTTGAGCTCGTGTGATTAGTTTTGACCAGTACTTTGATACTATAGGGTAACCAGAGTCTGATGATAGAGCAAAGTGAAATGATGGAAAGTGGTCATAGGAACTCTGCAACTCTGGAATTTGGGTGATCGAAAATCTTTGAATAAAAAATACTAATTGTTAAAAATGACATAAAAAAATAAAACCTTTTTTAAGAACAAGCTTCTATTATTTGTTAATAGAATGAAAATGATGAAAATATAAACACTTAATCCTATCCTATATCTTATAAAACAAAGTCGTTTTTCGTGTCTGTCTGTTGTTTCTAACTCTTCTTCTTCTAAACCACCCAACGGATTTTGATGCGGTCTTCACCATTATGTCGAGTGTTTTTCGTAGAAGGTTTATATATAGTTTATTATTTGTACATTCTTATGTAAATTAACATAAATACGATAAATGTGTATAAAGTCCTACCCGTTGAGACTCTTTCGCGCATGCGCTGCTCTAATGGTAAGTACCACATGAAAAAAATGTACTGGAGTATTGTTCCTCTTAATAAGATCTACAAAAAAGTCCGCGAGAGCATATTCGTATCTTTTAAGAATAACGTGTAGTGATCATTTTTCTGTCTAAAAATAATAATTTCAATATATTTTTTATTGTGAGGGATACTTTTCCATAATGGTATTAATCCTTATCCTTTAAAATACTTTATTAATTTTCTACGTTAAACGAGGATAAAATTTGCTTTTTTACAATATTTGCTTTTTACAATATTTCGAAATTGCGAATAGTTTTACAGAAAAACGCATTTAATTGTTGACACATCAGCTGTATGTTACTCTTATCCCTTACTCTCAGCATATAAATAAGTACATTAGTTACGTTGGCCATTTAATGTAGACCAAAACTATCTTTTACTGTTTTTCATTTTAATAAGTACTTTAGAAGTTGTTACAATATCAATAAAATCCTTGCTCCGAAACGGCTCGCCACTCGCCATGCGTCCGCCGCGCCCGCTTTCCTTACACGCATCGGTGGTTCAGTGGTAGAATGCTCGCCTGCCATGCGGGCGGCCCGGGTTCGATTCTCGGCCCATGCATTCTATTTATTTTTCCTCACAGGCAGCCACGTCGTGCTTGCTTTTCATCAGGGACAGAATACCCCCTTCAGCATTAACCACAAGCTCGATATAAAAACCAGCCTGCCTCTATAGCAACGAAGATTTAGTTAGATGCGTTTGCACGTATTTTATAATTGGAGTTGAATGTATTATTTAAGCGCGATATATTTGGTTTCACATTTTTTGTAGTAGTTATTAGTAGGTAGGTTTTTGTTTATAATTTCTTCCGTTTAAAAATAGTCATTTAACTATCTAAAAATAGTCATTTAAATATATTTTAATAAGTACTTGAAAAGATTAGTAGCGCAGATTTAAAATTACGGTACCTACTAAAAAATCCTTGCTGTGTAAAACAATTGGAAAATCCTTATTGAAACTACAAAAATGCGGGTTGCATTAGGGTTTAATTAATTTTCACATTATCTTAAGTGCTTTGCAAACATACATTACGTGAATAATCCAGTAGTTAAAGCGGGCGAAGCCGCAAGAGGGTCGCTAGTAAATAATAAAAGCGTGTTACATTTTGATGGTATAATTAAGAACATTCAGCACCTTGTTTTCCTCTCGCTATTAAAATGTAACACGCTTTGGGCCCTATGAAGAACCAATTGAAAAAATGATGAAATGAAATAAAATTTAAAAAATCAAGTCCCAATCAATCCAAAGTTAGCTCGAATTATATATTATGGTCTTTATTGATTTTTCTAGTAAACCGTAAATTATTAAAAAATAAATTAAATGAGACAAAAATGTCGGCCATAAAATTGTATATAAATATTTGTACACTTCTTTTGTTTGAATCACCATTTCTGAGATAGTGATTCTAAATGATGGAGTCATATTCGGTATAACTCGGGTTGTGTTTTTCGATTCCTCGAATGGGAGTCGAACTCACAACCTGTCGCATTTATAGTCGCACGCTAGTGCCCCTGCGCCACGACTGGCCTTTGAAATATATTTTTTAAATACATTTCACACATGAAAAAGAAGGAAAATAAATAAAACAAAATCCGCTTGAAACAGAATCGTCGCTTTATTTCAGCAATTTCCGGTTGAAAAAAAAATATAATCAACAAAAACTACACTGAAATTCTGAACATGACTATTTTACAAACAATTTACAGCAATATTATAATAATACGGTCTTTTCGAACGCTTGACGTTTTAGGAGAATAAAGGGAGAGATAAAAAAATATATTTACAATAAAAAAAAGGCAAACCAAAGTTCGCTCCGAGAACTGCCAAGCGTACGAGACTCGAACCTACACTAACGATCAAACTTATGAGGTACATCATCCTAACGACTTTACTAAGCGTATGTAACCAGCCCCAAAAATGAGGCCAACAAATGTTTTTTTTTTTACATTTTTTTTTCAAATCTGCAGCCTTTTTGTACAGTATATGATACTTACTAACAATATATGTATAGACATAGTTAAAACCGTAATTTTTTTGGTCGCGAGGTATTTTCGACCGCGCGTCGTCGCGTGGTGTAGAAAACCCTCACATTTTCACGGCACTGCTATACAAACCCCAATTACAATTACACGTAATAAGATATATTTTTTGCGTTTTTCTGTGTTTTTTTTCTTTAATTTTTACTAACAAGAAAGTGATATCCAAAGAAACTACCGTTAACGCCATCTTGTTACAACAATATCTAAAACTACAATAACACCAATTTTAATTATTCTTTTATTTTAATTAAATAAGCCAGCAAGAAAAGAGGAATTCACTTATAAACAGCCCAAAACGTATAAAACATATTAACATATGACGTCACAGTACACAACTTCACCATACTAGTAGTGGTTAAATGTAGTTTCTTTGATAAAATTGTTGTTTTAGTAGTATATAGTAGTGATAGACGAATATTTATTTAAAAATTACAACACTTCTATGGGAAGCTCACTAAGGGATCGAGTGACCTTTTTACATTTTTTTTCTTTGTATAATTATGTATTACCATTTTTTTTCTGTAAAGCTATTAAACATTTGAAGCTAAACGGCTCTTGGAACAGAACAAGCATTTGTTTTAAATTAAAATTACACGTAAATTCGCGGTACAATTGTATTTAGTTATAAACTATAACTGATGTAGAGGTATGCTGTCAAAAGTCCAAGAAATGTTATATGAAAACAAATAAAAAAAAAAAACAAAAAGAAAAAACTTAAATTTAAAAAATTACCAATAACTGAAAATAGGAATCCAACACACCTCCATTCAGCCAAATAGCATAATACATTTACAACATTTATTTGGCTATTTAGTGTTTTTTTTATAGAAAATATGACATTTTTTCAATAGGGCACAGATATAAAATGTCTTCAATAGTACAAAACTACAGTATAATGAATACATCGCACGCGGGGAGTTAGATTGCGATACTGCTATTTTTAAAAATAACAAAACCAAAATTATTCACACTGTATAATCGATTTAATGATAAAATTTTGAGTTACTACTCAAAATTCCAAGAACTTTTACAGTGAACAATTTGGATAATAAAAGAAATAACACTATAACTTCATTATATAATAGAAAGGAAAAAGACAAAATAACATAAAAATAGCGATAATACGTGCAAACTAAATACAAAATTCCCACGAAGGTAACAGGTTCGATTACTGAGGATTACAGTTTCTTGTTATACAATGAAGTGTATAGTGCTTTAAAAGATTTCCTAAGCATTTTGTATCTTAACATGAATATCTGGTCCGGCCAGTCTAAATTACAACTATTTATTTATTATTATATACAATACAGTACATACATCAAATATACACTCGACGATTTGTTATCGCAAATTAATTGTAATTTTTTTTCAGTTTTTCCATTCACGTAAAAAATAATAACTAGAGAATGCTTTTTTTTCTCCTAATTAAAAAAAATCCTAAGCGCAATGCCGGCCTTTCTTTTATCTGTTTATAGTAAGTAATATACATACATATATGAAAAAATATAAATAAAACATCCATTCAAAATAGACTATTAATAAGTCACAATTTGTGATAATATATTTATATAAAAATGTCATTAACACAAAAAAAACCTAACAAAATCACATTGTTTAATATTAAAAAAAACATACATAGACACATACATAATAAGTGAAAAATATAAAAAACAGTAAGCAAAATGGCCGGCATCTCATTTGTATTTTACATACATTGTATTAACTATGTCACAGCCACTTAAATTATTTTTTAACGAAGCTTGCAATTTACAAAAATGGACAAAATCGCAAAAAACAAACATGGCGACCAATTATATTATAGACAATAATAATTATAGTATACATTCTATAATCAAATTATTATCATTATTATATTATTTTTTGTATAGCTTCAAGCTGTACTCCATATATAGTAGGAGGGAATCTGGTGTTAGGATGCAATTCCCATCAAACTATCCAATTATCAGTACATTGTGTGTTGAGTGGCGGAACTCAACATTACACTATGCCATGTTATCAGAGCAAAGAAATGAAATTAATTCATTCCTCGAGTGGGAATCGAACCCACACCCGTCGCGTTGACAGACACTGCCACTGCAATACGACGGCCTCACAATATTTATATTATACAAAAAGTAATAAGTAATATCGTAATTTTTATATTATACTCTGTGTTTTTTCACTTCATATGGTCACATTTAAAAAAAAATAGGATTCTAATACAATTTTTAAACATTTATTAGCATTTACAAATTTTTGTAATGTAATTTTTTTTATTAATTACAACAATAAAACATCAATTTTCTTTAAAAGTTGGATTATACATATAATAAATGATTGTAGTAAATTCTAGAAACTACCATTGTTCAAATAAATTTTACATACATTTGATGAGAACATTTAAAACACATTGATGAATCATACAAATTTTATTGTATGGTCCATATATAGTTCAAATATTAATGTTTAGGCTTTTGCTAAAATGCTAATATAGGCAGACTGGATGAGTCTAGGCTGTTTGAAACTAGATACAGATTTGATTGTAGCTCATTGGGTGAAACATCAGAATCCATTGTGGGTATGTCTGAGAAGTCATTGGACATGTCCACTTTTACCATTACATTGATATCGTCGTTGATGTAATGGACTAAATCTCCGAGGTCATCTAATCCGTTGACTGTCGATTTAATGTCAGTTTTACTTTTGTTTTCACTTTCGATAGTCTCTTCACTGTTGACATCTATACTTAAATCTTCATCTACATTTGTTTTTTCTTCAATATGACCATCAGCTCCTTCATTTAATTTGTTTACTTCAAATTGACTTGTATTAGCATTTTCCACCATATTTTCTTCTATTTTCAGTAATTTATCGAAATCTTTGTTAGATTTATTACACTGCACTTGCTGGCTGACATCACCAAGTATATTTTGGCTAACATTTTTGAGGAGCTCATCAAAGCTGTTAGTCTTATCTACACTTTTGCAAGACTGTATAACACTTTCTCTCGATTGAACATTATGAATTCTAATTTCTATTTTTTTGTCTGCTTGTCCATCTTTCGTCTTGTCGTCAAGTTTTAATTTCTTACTATAGCTCTTGAGTAGATCATCAAAACTCATTGTATAATTTCTTTCACTGCTACACTTTTGTATGACACTTTTGCGGCGTTGAGATTTGTTGGTATTTTTGCACTTTTCAATATCACTTCTGCTTGGTTGGTCATAAACACTTTTGCCTTCTGTACAGCTTTTTAAGAGTTCATCAAAGCTCATACTACGATATTTGTTCTGGAATGTTCTTGTAGAATTTCTTTTGACAATATTTTTAATAGGTTTTTGTGTCTGAGTTTTGAGTTTGTTTTGAATGTTTAATACACTTTTCTTTAATTTTTCAGTATTAAGCAAATTAATAGAACCTTCCAAATTGTTATCTCCACCTTTGTCATTGTTTTTATTTTTAATATTATTTCCTTTTTGTTTTGGATCATTCCTTGCTTTCTTGCACTTTTTAACATCTTTTGTTTGACTATTTGTTTCACACTTCTTACCACTTGTGTTATCTTCGTGACACTTTTCTACATTATTAAGTTTACACTTTTTACTTTCAGTTTTTAGTTTATTTGATTTGTCACCACTACTTTGAGCGTCACTTTTCCTCAGACTATTTTTAGGTTTTTTAACACATTTTATGTCACTTATGACATTTGCACTTTCACCACTGAACCGACAGTATTCGCCAGTTTGTTTGTCGTCACATTTTTTAACACTCCTTTTTTTGGTTGTTTGGTTCTCGGGACCTTGGTTACGGTTTCGGTTTCGATTACTATTGCCCGGTTGTCACGTGACCTCCATGGGTAGCGTGTCAGTGGGTCGCCTGCGGACGCCGTTGGTCGTGGATTCATTCTCGTCTGGGGTGAGATCGGCGGCCATGTTGGTGTTTGTTGAGGTGGTGGGTGCAGTTGATGCTTCTACTATTTCACTGAAATTAAAAACATCAATATTATTAAGAATTTATACGATAATTCTATATTACAAAATTCGACTTTCATAATAATTAAATTTAAATAAATAAAAGTAGATTGAAACAAAGTAAACTATACTGAAACATAATCTAAACTGGGGAAATCTAAACTCACTTTTTTTCATCATCACATCTTACATCCCGCAAATAGCAGTGTAGGCAGAGAGAACCTAGTGTCTTTACATTCCGATCTCCACATTCCAGTCGAATTGAAGATGTATTGGGCTTGACATATTAAGGCCGTTGTGGCGCAGGGGCACAAGAGTGCGACTATAAGCATGACGGTTGTTGGTTCGATTCACATTATAGGGAAATGAAATATTGTGGTGGTACGGTATTGAATTCCGCAACTCAACTTAGTGGGGGTCGGAAGAATTTTAATGGGAATGGAGTGTCTTACGTACACTAGATTCCAAAGGACCTTGCTCTGTGCGGGAATAGCTTGAAAGTAAAAAACACAATATTGTTCCTATATGTGTATACGAATCCCACATACACTCGACAAACAAAAGCATATTTTCTAGCACATAAAACAAAATTAAAATGACACTTACGCAACAGGATTCGGTCTGGGCTGAGCTATCAACCTGCCCTGCCTAGCTTTGAGCTGAGCTGTCGTTATCGCTATGGCCTGAACATTAGCTGACAAGGCCTGACCACCGGGACCAGATATCGCTATCTTCTGGCCTTTGGGTAAAACATTTTTTTGTAGCAAATTAGCCACTACTGAACTAGGAATAGAGGCGGTTTTAGTTTGCGCCATACTTATACTAGTTGAGGGTTCAGAGGAGCTTCGGGCTATAGGCGTGGTCACTTGTATGGTTCGATTTTTCAATTGAACTTGTGGAAAATGTTGTCTTAAGGGAGGTCTTACAGGTAATGCGGCTCTCACAATCTGTCTACCATCTAAACTGACACTAACTCGGTGTCTTGTGGTTGCTGTGACATTTCCTTTAAGAGTACCATCAAACACCACCTGCCTTTTCTTGGCATCAAAGTCCAATCTTGCTACCGACGTTTTGACTGGTGGCGGTGGTTGTCTCAAAACATTGACTAAATGCGGTCCCTTCGCTAACTGCCCGCTTTTAATTTCGAAAAATTGTGCCACGGAACCCGGTGTTTTTAGTAAAGCTGGTGGTTTAGCGTCACCTAACGCCGCTAGTGAGACAACTGCTGGTAATTGGGCTATAGATCTATTTTGGGCTATTAATTGAGCCCGCTGAGTGTGAGATAACGGATGGGCATGGAGTACTTTTAATTTACTCGGAGTCACGTGATGCATTTGAGGTGCAACTACTACTGAAGGATGATGTATTTGTAAGGGTTTATGGGCTAAGGCGGGTGCTAATTGGACGAAGGGGGTAACTCTTCTATTGGCCACGTTTGCCATGGACACGTTCGCCATGTTTGCCATGGACACATTCGCCACGTTTGCCATGGATACATTGGCCACGTTAGTCACGTTGGGTATTTTGCCGGTGCCTGCTGTCACCACATTGGCCACACTTGCCACTGTCGGTGAACCTGGAATAGGGAAAATATATTTAAAATAGCTAATGTATAAGAGAATATTAACGCTATAGCATTATGAACGGGCAGCTACAGCTGGGAGGGTCCATTTTATAACAAGACCAGAATAAGATATAATATATATTGTTTTCTACCCTCCCTATTCTACCCTAATAAAAATATATACCCATTCATCCACAAATCAAATACTACCAATATTGTGTCTTAGTGGCAAAACATTTTACTGTGAGCGCAATGGTTGTGGAATTAGGTTTACACTCAAATGGCACATGGTTATCTTTTTATATCTTACTATACATATAATTTTTTTATGCAACACAAGAGGTCCGTTACATTTGAATGTTTATACCTACGGTTAATAAGAAGAGATCACTAATAGAGCTGAAGTTGAAAAGAATATCTATCTATATTTTTTAAAACATTAAAATATAAAAAAACACACCAATCTCTCTATGCTGAGCATTATGAACGGGCAAAGCTACTGCTGTGAAGGGTCCATTTTGCAACAATCCCACTACAGTGCCCGCTGTCGAACACGCGTTGGCCTGCCCTTGATTTTGAAGGCGCACCTGGAAATTAATAAAATATATAGATTTTCTATATACATAATTATATTTATAAATATATATAAATTTAAGTAACTGATAATATAACATACTATTATTAATCTACATAACAGTCTGATGTCCATTATATAGACAATAAATATTTATGTCTATGTGTTTTAAGTTGTTTAATGGACCGAAATAATCAGATTTTTGAATAATTTAGTATTTTAATTGACTGAATAGAAAGCAAAGAAGTATATATAATTTTATTTACCTTAAATACAAAAACATAACAAAATGTAAAAAACCGACCTTCAAGCTATCAGAAACGGCAACAGTGACTATATGAGGAGCTGTGTGAGTCACATGTGAGCTATCTGAAGATATCACCACTTCCCTCCTCTGAGCCGACGTTATTATGTGCTTCTTCAATGGAGAATTCTTCACCACATTCTTCACAACCACAACCTCTTCATTCTTCTTCTTCTCCACTTTGACCTCGTTGACCTCTTCAACAATAATCTTCGAAGTGGGGACAGGACACTTCTCAACATTCTTCAGTTTCTCCACCTTGGGCGTTTCTGGAACTAATTTGTCTATATAGACCGGTTCTTTATCCATTTGGGTGACCTGCACGGATGTCGAACCGAAACCCTCGTCTCTCCTTTGGCCAGAGGCAGTACGCCCCTCCTGACTCTGGCCGTGATATAAAAAAGAATCTGTCAAATCTTCTAATAGGTCGTCTGATAACGATATTTTCTTATCATCCTTTGTCAAATCAACATCAACTAATGCTTTTAAATCTGTTTCTGATAAAATACTCTCAACTTGAGCTTCTGTAAGACCTAGGTTCTCCACTAATAGATCATCTCCGCTGGTATCAAGGTTCTTTTCCCCATTATCCGTGTCTATAGTAACATCTCCATATAGATCATTCAATGTGAACTCGGTTGTTCTGAATGTTAGTCCTTCAGAGGGTTCCATTAGTTCAACTGCAATGGGTAGGTCAGGTGGTATGGGAAATTGATCGTTGGATGGTTTTTCTATGTATGGAGGCGACGGTGGCGGTGTTTTTGGTCGGAAGTGTAACCTGGAATTGGAATAAGAAGCAAATTAGACAATGTTTCTTTATAATTTATTTTTAATTAAATGCAAATATAGCAAAAATACTGCAAATATCAAACAATAAATCTAGAGTGGTTACTTTATTTTTACTAATAATATGGAATTTGTAAATTTAATACTCTACTCTAAATTTATTTATTTTTTTGTGTATTTTTAACACATAAAGTAATAAGATAATAAGAAATATTTTTTTGTTTTTTGCATTACCATGATTGAGGATGATGAAAATATGCATATAGCACCCAACAATAATTAGTTCAAATCTTCTCACGCCAGAGAAATATTCATATTTATAAGCAACATTCACCTATTACAACTAATACAAATCTTTATACTAATTGTAATGTTTACTTTAAAAAACTAAAACATCAAAGAACCAACCATTTCTTATTAACTTCATTGATAAACTTCTCAAACTCAACTTCAACAGGCTGTAAACTGTCATCTGACTCGTAACTGTTATCACTGCATCCGGACCACGATCTTTTTCTTATCACTCTTTGCAAGTTCTCTCTCACATAACCGTCTATTGTTCTCTTATCACTGAGTTCACTATCACTGTTCAACACTTTATCACTGTCCACTTCCATTTTGACGTCTGACATATCATGTTTGACATCTGACATATCGTGTTTGAAATCTGATACATCGTGTTTTACGTCTGAGACGTCGTGTTTGACATCTGACACGTCATGTTTGACGTCGTCGAAGTCATTCTTGACAGGGACCGTCCAGAGATGGGAGTGTGTCGATAGGTGTTTTCTAAAGGCGTGCCTCCAGGAGTATTTTCCACCGCTGTGGTAATCGCGGGTGATTTCCTTTGGAGTTCTGTGAGGATTGGTCTCGAGGTCGATCTGTAAATTAATTGGATGAAAGGGAGATATTAATTACAATAATTGGGTTTTAGCTAGTTAATTTTTTACCGACTTCTTTAAAAGGAGGTTATCAATTCGACTGTATTTTTTTTATGTTCATTAATTTTTGATTTGATTTTGATCATCCTTTTTTAATTGAAAGCAGTCCAGTTCTGAAAATGCTATCCATGAAAAAATAACAAAAGTCTTAAAATTGCATTATGTATGTGCTTGAAAAATATTCAACATCACACCAACCAATTTCTATGACTCTTTTTTGATTGGAAAGAATATACTTTAAGAGTAGTTTGATTCAAGAGAATTTGGTTCTGATTAAGGGATCCATGACAAAATATTATTTGTATATAGTAATTTACTATTTGCAGTTTTTATTTGTTAACAATAATATCATTATGTACAACAGTTTTCTATTACCTTTAGACAATCAAAAAAAAATTGCATAGAAAGTAAATGTGACAAAGTTTCCAATTGTTTAAACTAAATAAATAAATTAGAGTGGATGGACATTTTTGCTCTCTTTAAGTTTCATATCTTCCTTTTAATTATGCATATTCCGGCACCGAGACAAAAGCCCGGCGTTGAATTCCGCCACTCAACTAACAATGTCTTCAAGCGACAATACAATCTGGTGATGGTAGACTCTCAGAGTGACAGTAGTACATTAAAATAAACTAGTATACAATCTGTTGGTGGTGGGTGGTAGACGTACCTCTTCGCGGCGGTCGCGGTGGTGGTGGTGCGCGAAGGGCAGCGCGCGCCACAGCGGGTCGAGGGGCGTGGCTCGGCGGTCGAGCGCCACGCGGCCGCCGCGCGCCACGCGCCGCCGCGCGAATCCCACGCACGCTGGATACGGGTGCGCCACCGACGTCAGCGTGTACCTGATCACAAATAATAATACATAAACAAATGCACTTATTAAATATCGAGCGTCTTAACACAGTATCAAATATACTTGAGAAAGTTTACGTAAAAAGCGTGAGGACTCCCCGCAGGGCATGTATGAAGAGGTTGATGACAGTAGACGAGGCGGAAAAGGTATGTCGAGACCGTAGCGTTTGGCGCTCCGTTCTGTGACTACCCTGCTACAGCGTGAAGGTAGTTTAGTTTGAGTATCTTATCACATGTACTAATTGTCTTTATGCCTGTATATTGCATCATTTTCCATTAGTCACTGAAATAACTATGAACCGAAATGGTGAGCCGATTTTACTGCCCATAAATATTAGTAGCTTATTGATTTAATATTACATATTGTGTTACCAGTCGCTATTCTAATATGACAATAAAACATCGTGTGTAGCCTATGTTAAGCTTATACATACACGAACATTATAAATATTACATGATATTAGGAAATTTTTATTCATAGGAAACAAATCATTATAAGGCAAATCTTTACACCATTTCTTGCCGTGTGAATGCCAAATCATGATAGAAATAATCCATCACACATACGCATATTGTATCAAGTTTCTCTTATCTCTAAAGTTATGCTATAGGTGCAGGTACAGCACTCGAAGAATGCCAGTTATTGTAGTAATATGCGACCTTTGCCTAGTTAATACGAATCGCATCCAAGAGGAGACCGTCGCGATGCTGAGACACAAGCATCTGACTGTAAACAAGTCAGTTGTATGATACCCACTAAGAGAATGAAATGAAATATTTAATATTTTAATTCATTGAAAGTTGAGATCCGTCTCTCGACAGGCAATGCCGCGAGGAATCGGCGGAAGGAAGTGTCTTAATATGAAATGGAGTGTTTTAACACCTGGTTCCAAAGTTCCCTCTGCCTACATTGCTTTGTATATACATATATTTTACTGATATTATTAACTCACCTCATCCTCTCATCGACCTCGTGCTCAAATAGTCCATCTTTAGAAGGATTATCGGGGTCCAGAGGATCACCGTATAATGTCGACGTGGGCTAAATAAAATAGATTAAAAATATCTATTAAAAAACAATAAAGTACTATAATAAGAATTATTTATTGTGAAGTTTATTATTGCCATTCACTTTGATTAGTATTCGAATATAGTGTATGTATGTTTAAAATCATAGCCAAATATTATTACACCAAAACACAAAAAAATATATATACAATCGAGGCCGGCGTGGTTAAGTGGTGACTGCAATTGAATGAATTATTTATTATTTTTATTTACTTTCTCTGGTAACAAAGCAGAAGGCGGTATTGAGCTCTGCCAATTAACATGCATCATCTCAAGAATTAGGCAGAAAGTCGGGAATGGAGTCTTACACTATAGTCCCTTTCCTCTCCTGACATAAGCCGTGAAGGTCTTTTTTCCCACCTAAGATTCGAACCTACAACCCACAAACCTACGATCCACATCAATATAAAACACACCATTTCATAGAAACATCCGGGTTTGCGTCGGAACGCGAACGGCCCGTCATCTGGAGGCGCCGTCTCCTCCTCGGACGACGTACACACACCGGAATCTGTAATTATTATAAATTGAAACATAAAAAAAATTATAAATATTATGTTGATGATAGGAAAAATATAATTAAAATATATTGTTGAATTTTTATGTCGGGAATCGAACCCTCGATCTTTACATTAAAAATATAATATCTTATTGCATTAAACTCATTGTCTACATTTACATATTTTTCCTAACCCTGGCCATTTTAACTAAATGATATAAAAGCATCTCCACACAATCCTAACTTTCATGACTACTTAATATAAAGGCATCTCCACACAACACTAGCTTATTCTTATTATAAACAAAGACATCTCCACACTGTCCTGTCCAGGGACGTCAAAACGTGACGTCGTCATAACTTCCTAATTCGATGTGACGTGTGACATCCATTTGTTGTCGTCACGTCACCTTTACTATGAAGGCACCTCCACACGCCCCAGACTCCGTCAATAAGACCCCGTGGCCCCCTGACACAAGACCCCCGACCCCTTGACACGTGACCCCGGTGACCCCGCCATACTGACCTCTGTGCGGGTGGGCGGGCGCGTGGTGTCGATGCTTGCGCCGCTTGTACGGTCGCTTCTCGCGCTGCAATGACAACATAATGGCGTACTACTATTGAACTTTATCATGTATATTTACATTTATTTTCTTCTATATAATATTTATTTTACTCGACAGACTGATGGACAATCTTTTTTCATATTGTTGTTTGCTATTGAAAGTTTGCTAAGTTCTATTATGATTATTAAAGTATTTTTGCATAAAGTAAACATGTACCTATCATAATTAGTTATTGTGATATTTGTTGTAAATAATATTTTCCGGCCAGAAAAAGTATATACATAAATATATACAGTAATCTTTAGTTTACCTAAAATAAGAATAAAAATTTTGAAAATAAAAAATAATAATTTATGAAAATAGATCCTATATATTAAAAGTAGCACACGCAACAAAAACAACTCGTAAGTAAACTCGAGTTTAAGAGTCATAACTCATATCTTCTATAAATGTACAATATGGTCTATGGGCCGTGGCCGTTCTGAAGTTAGCTGTAGATGGCTGCGCAGATTAGATTTTTTGATTTTTCTAACTTTTTATTATTTTATTCTAGAGGGCACAACCTGCAAAAGTTTATAAACCCTAACTTGATGGTGGCCATGACCCGTCTACCGTATTATAAATATTATATTAATATGTAAAGCAAAAATGTTGTACCCTTTCTTAGGAATGTTGTACGGACGGAGGAGTATGAAATTTGGCATAGTTATATTCTATATATATATATCTATATATATATATATATATATATATATATATATATATATATATAGTGGCC